>JAANYP010001736.1:110685-258141 GCA_020465985.1 Centrapalus pauciflorus | reverse complement strand
TAACTAAGCTGTTATTTGTGCAGGGCAACCACAGGTCTCCTCATAGGACAAGATGGCATCTGGACAGTGGATGCTCTAGGCACATGACAGGCAATTCTGAATGCTTGTCGAATTTCAAAGGATTTGATGGAGGTTTTGTTGCGTTTGGAGGCAACTCAAAAGGAGGTAAGGTTACAGGTAAAGGTACTGTAAATGCAGGAAACATGACATTCCATGATGTTTTGTATGTTGAACAGCTTAAGTACAATTTATTGAGTGTCTCTCAAATCTGTGACAAATAAAACATTGTTCTGTTCACAGATTCTGAGTGCATTGTTCTTTCAAAGGATTTCAAAATTCCTGAAAATCTTGTTTTACTTAGAACACCAAGAAAGGACAATGTTTACTGCCTAGACACAGCTCTTTTGACTAAATCAAATACTTTAAGCTGTTTAATATCCAAAGCATCATCAAATGAGTCTGCTCTTTGGCATAGAAGGATGTGTCACATGAACTTCAAGTCCATGAATGATTTAGTTAAAAAGAATCTGGTAAGAGGATTACCACAAAAGGAGTTCATCTGTGATGATCATTGTGTAGCATGTCTTAAAGGTAAGCAACACAAAACTTCTCATAAGGCCAAAGAAGTAAATTCAATCTCATCTGCTCTTCAGCTGTTACATATGGATCTATTTGGTCCAACATCTGTTTTGAGTTTGAATAAAAGGGCATACTGTTTAGTCATTGTTGATAATTTCACCAGATTTACTTGGGTTTACTTTCTTAGGTCCAAAGATGAAACTGCTGAGCTTGTTAAGTCTTTTATCCTTAAGATAGAAAACCAATCCAATTCCAAAGTTAAGGTGATAAGATCAGACAATGGAACTGAATTTAAAAATCAAATTCTAAACAGTTTCTGTGAGTCCAAAGGTATTGCTAGACAATATAGTGCACCAAGAACACCACATCAAAATGGTGTAGCTGAAAGAAAGAATAGAACATTAATTGAGGCTGCTAGAACAATGTTAGCTGATTCCAATCTGCCTATGACTTTCTGGGCAGAAGCTGTTAATACAGCCTGTTATGTTCTAAATAGGGTTCAAGTAGTTCAATCACAAGGGAAAACTCCCTATGAGCTATTCCACAACAGAAGTCCCCTAATCGCTTTCTTCAAGCCTTTTGGATGCCCATGTACTATTCTTCACACTAAGACTCACTTAGGGAAGTTTGAGAGTAAGGCTGAAGAAGGATTTTTTGTAGGATACTCAAATCAAAGCAAAGCCTATAGAGTATACAACAGAGTGTCTAAATCAATTGAAGAAAGTGCCAATGTTGAATTTAATGAAAATACTACTAACATCAAAGGCACTGGTCCTGATTGGTTATTTGATTTAGATTCACTATCAAATTCTCTGAGCTTTGCTGAGTTTACTACAGAAGCTGATGCATACAGGGTTGAAGCTGCTAACACAAATTCTCATGCTGCCAATACAATTTCTCATGCTGTTGGGACAAAGTTTCAGACTGCTGCAGATTCAACAAGTTGGGATGACTTTACCACTCTACCACTTCTGTCATGTGATCCTCCAGGGGTCCTGAGCACTCAACATGATGCAAATCCAGACACTGAAGTGCCATTCCCAAGTCCTGACAGCACAGCTCAAACACAAAAGGAAACAGCTCCAGTTTCTAGGCTAGCAGTCCCAACAGCTTCTCAAGCTGTTAGCCTAGAAACTCAAGCTGTTCCAGAAAATGAACCATTCACTGGTTCTGATGGAGATGACACAAACCTTGGAACGTCCTTCCAAACAGAGAGAGAGCCCACACTAAGAGTTCATAAGTATCACCCTCTCAATCAAATACTGGGTGATCCAAGTACTCCTGTTCAAACAAGGAAGATGGTCCACAATGAGACTGCTGCTGCTGAACAAGCAGTTCCAGAATTCAGCCTAGCTGCTTTTGAACATGCCTGCTTCATGTCTCAACTAGAACCTAAAAAGGCATCAGAAGCACTAAAAGACTCATCCTGGATTGAAGCTATGCAAGAAGAGCTTTTACAGTTTAAAATTCAGAATGTATGGACTCTGGTGGATCTTCCTAAAGGTAAGAGAGCAATAGGTACAAGGTGGGTGTTCAGAAACAAGAAGGATGAGAGAGGAATAGTCATCAAGAACAAAGCAAGACTAGTAGCACAAGGGTACACTCAAGAAGAGGGAATAGATTATGATGATGTTTTTGCTCCAGTAGCAAGAATTGAAGCCATCAGACTATTTCTAGCATATGCAAGTTTCAAAGGCTTTAAAGTGTATCAAATGGCTGTTAAGTCTGCTTTCTTGTATGGGACAATTGAAGAGGAAGTGTATGTGTGTCAACCTCCTGGTTTTGAAGACTACAAGTATCCAGACAGGGTGTACACGCTAGACAAAGCTCTCTATGGTCTTCACCAAGCCCCCAGAGCATGGTATGACACACTGTCATCATATCTTCTACAGAATGGATTCAAGAGAGGCACTCTGGACAAAACACTTTTCACTAAATCCATCAAAGCTGAGATTCTTCTTGTCCAGATCTATGTTGATGACATCATTTTTGGCTCAACTAATGATAAGTTGTGCAAAGATTTTGAGGCCCTAATGCACAAAAAGTTTCAAATGAGTTCAATGGGGGAACTCACATTCTTTCTAGGGCTGCAGGTCAAACAGAAGCCTACTGGTCTATTCATAAGTCAATCAAAGTATGTCAAAGACATACTGGAAAAGTTTGGCTATCAAGACACAAAGGTTGCAAGCACTCCAATGGATCCTCATAAACAGCTCCATACAGACAAAGATGGCATAGATGTGGACATTCATCTATACAGATCCCTTATAGGATCTCTCATGTATCTAACATCTTCTAGACCTGATATAATGTTTGCTGTTTGTGTGTGTGCCAGGTTTCAATGTTCACCAAAGGATTCTCACTTGGTTGCTGTTAAGAGAATTTTCAGATACCTTAAAGGCCAACCACATTTAGGCCTCTGGTATCCCAAAGACTCTCCTTTTGAACTAACTGCATATTCTGACAGTGACTATGGTGGTTGCAACATTGACAGAAAATCCACAACTGGTGGATGTCAATACTTAGGAGCAAGACTGGTCTCTTGGCAATGCAAGAAACAAACAACTGTCTCCACATCATCCACTGAAGCAGAATACGTAGCAGCTGCAAGCTGCTGCTCCCAGGTAATGTGGATTCAAAATCAGCTAAGAGACTATGGTATGAATTTCTTATCCACTCCTATTTATATTGACAATTCAAGTGCCATTAGCATTGTGCAAAACCCAGTGAAATTCCCAAAAACCAAGCATATAGAAATCAGATTTCACTTCATCAGAGATTGTAATGAAAAGAAGTTAATCCAAGTTACCAAAATACATACTGATGATCAGCTAGCTGATCTATTTACAAAACCTTTTGATGTAGGAAGGTTCACTTTCCTAATATCAAACATTGGTATGGTAAACATGGATTAATTGATTTTTATTATTATCAACTCAATATGCTAATTTAAGGGGGAGACACTGTTCCATTGAAAATCTGCACAAATTTACACTAACAGCATGAGTCTTTTCTCATGCTGCTAGTTCATTTTCTCGGACTGCTAGTTATTTTCACTTGATCTGTCAAAGTGTGCAGGGTATTTAGGTAATTTCCCAAATGTGTGCGCGGGACCTAACCTTTTCGAAACCTTTAAAGGTCCCAGTTTCGTTCAGTTGTAACTACCAGTTACATATTCTTCTTCCACGGCCTTCTGCTTTCTCTCTGAACGATACACACATTCTCTTCAAACCCTAAACCCTAAACCGTCGTTTCTTGATCAATGGAGTTCGTAAAAGAACACAACTGCCTCCCATACACCCTGAAACACACTGACCTTGAACCGTTCCATGAGATGATGGACTTCCTCAGGCACTCCCATATCCACTATGCCCTCAATATCAACCCCACTATATACATATCTCATATTGAGCAATTCTGGAATCATGCCTATGTTCAAACCATCAATGGAGTGCCTACCCTGTCTTCCAAAATCGATGGTACTACCATCAATATCACCGAGGAGTCCATCAGACATCATCTGCATCTTCAAGATGCCAGAGGTATAAAAGACCTATCTCTTACTGCTTTACACTTTGGTCTTCAAAATATCGGATATAGGGGCCCTGTTGATTCTTTTACTTTCTTGAAAGCACACTTTTCTCCTAAATGGAAATACCTTGTGCATATTATTCAGCAATGTTTAAGCCCCAAAAGAACTGGTTGGTCCGAATTTTCTTCAAATATTGCCACTGCCTTAGTGTGCTTTTCTACTGGCCAACAGTTCAATTTTTCAAATATGATCTTTCAAGGAATGTTAAGGCATCATTCCTTGAAGCATGGGAAATTTTTGATGTATCCTCGATTTTTGGCAAAAATATTTGCACACACCTGCACTACTTCAAATTTACATAAGAGGATATATGTTTCCCATAGGCACTCACTATCTTCAATCAAAAGGCTGATAAAGCCAAGTGCCAATTTTGTTAGTATTGATGCTCCATTGCCCTCTGTAATGATGAACATCATCACAAGAAACAGAGGAGAGGGGCCTGAGCAGACACAGCCCAACATTACTGCTTCAACCCCAGGACCCCAACCCACTCCTCATGATACAGATATTCCCACTGATCCTTTTGAACAGCCCACACGCCCACTACAATACTTATATAAAAGGAAAAGGGGACGAGGAGCTCCTTCCTCCTCCTCCCTTAGACAAGAGCCATATATCCCTGTGCAGGAGGATCCTTCTGCACAGAATATCCAAAGGGAACCAATTGAGGACACTCCCAACCTCAATCAGGAGGTGAACATCTCTTCTGAGACTGTTCATATGGGCTTTGTGGCTGGCACTACTGATGTCTCTGCACAAGAGGCACAGGACAGGGCCAACATCTCTAAGACCACACCCATGGCAACAGCAAGTGTGCAAACATGAGCTGGAAGTCCCCAGTACCAAGAAAAGAGGGGCCCAGAGGTTTCTACTTCTGGTGTTAATGTCAGTGATAGACCACAAACACCCCTGGTGTTATCTGATCTTGAGACTAGCCTGCAACTGATGCTCTTAACGGATCCAAAGCTGAAACCTGTTGTAACAATGTTGGAATACCAAATGTCCATCATTGCTGCACAGGGGGCACAAATTCTTGCACTCAAACAGGCAGAAGCTGCTCAAAATCAGAAACTGGCTAATCTACACAAAGGGTTTACTCTTTGTGGAAATAAGCTCATCAAACTAGAGCAATTGATTCAAACCCATGTGGCAAAGGTTGTAGGTCCTTCTGACCAAACCAATGCTTCCAAAAAGGGGGAGAATCAGGAAGTTCCTCAACCAGTCCAAGCAGCTCCAACTCCAACAGTCCAAGCAGCATCAACAGCTCCATCTTCTAGGCTAGCAGTCCCAACAGCTTCTCAAGCTGTTAGCCTAGAAACTCAAGCTGCTTCTACAAGAGCAACTGGAGTTGTTATAAGAGAAGGTATTCAAGCTCCATCCAGTTCAGTCCAAGCTACATCTTCTGCTACAAAAGATAAGGGCAAGGGTATTCTCATTGAGTCTCCAAAGCACAAATTTTCTTCCAGAGAAGCCCAGATTGCCTTTGATGCTGAGATTGCCAGAAAGTTAGCAGAAGAACAAGATCAGGCCTTAGACCAGCAAACCCATGCCCCAATGCAAGATGATGAAACCTTAGGAGATTACCTAAGAGGGTTTGTGGTCAAGCAAGGTGAAAGGAAGAGGAAGATGCCAACTGGGCATACCAAGGCTGAGAAGAGAAGATTCTTAATCAATTTTGCCGTTGCAGCAGATATTCCAAAGAAAATTGCTCAGTCTATGCCTACTGAGAGGCTGCAGGCAATACATGATAAAGAAATGGAGAAAAGAAAGAAAACAAGAGTCTCTTCAGAAGTTCAGCCAGTACCAACAGTTCAACCGTCCCAATCAGTCCAACCATCAACAAAACCAGTCCACCCTGAAGCTGCCAATGCACCTGCTCCCACTAAGAAACCAGTCCAACCTGAAGCTGCCAATGCACCTGCTCCCACTGATCAACCTACTGTTTCTGTTCCATCATCTGTTAAGAGGGTGATCTTTCAGCACCATTTGCAAAAGGCTATGGAGATAGAAAAGTTGCTTGATCAACATGACTTCACAAAGCCAGAAATCAACTACTGGTTTGCTAAGTCATTGGATGAAAGGAATTTAAGGGTCAAGTTTGTGGTAAGGAGAGAATCTGGACCAGAAGAGGAGTTTGATACATTCTGGCAGATGGTTCATAAGCTGACCAGGGATGAGCTGATTAAGATGTATCACATAGGATCTGTTTCTCAAGTTAGATCTGATCTTCCACAAGTAAAACAACTTATCAGAGATCTAAGTTCAGTTGCTGATCCTGAATTTGCAAGAAAAGAAGTGGAAGATGCTGAGAAGAAAGGGAAACAGATCAAGGAAGTACATATTTTTGTCAAATCCAGAACTTACAGAGTCACATTCAAAGATGGATTTGGTATTTTCTTCAATCTCGAGTTTTATAATTTTTCAAAAGATATGCTGCTCCAAATAAAATCAGTTAGGATATCTTGTGATAAAGAAGAGATGAAGAGAGAATTTTTGAAGGCTGTAGATCAGAAGCTTGCACAGTTGTAAGTTTTTGAAAGCCTTGGTTTGTAAATAACAGTTTACTTTTTCATTTCCTTATTTGTATAGAACTTAAAGTCTTGTATAAAGAATTTAAGTTAGGGGGAGATTGTTGGGAAATAGTTTAAGTATACTCAAGCTGTTAGTTTAGACTTCTCAGACTGTTAGTAGATTTTCTGTGTAAATACAAAGTTCATGCTGCTAGTTGAAGAAACTCGAGCTGCCAGTGTAAAAGTTCAAGCTGCCAGAGCAAAACAACTCAAGCTGCTCAGTTCATGCTGTCAAGTCATTCAAGCTGCTCAACAGTTTCATAAACAGAATGTGCTGATTTTCAGGGAAGATATCTACAAGAAGATTCCAGCATATCTACTATCAGAGAAGTCATAGTCCTTCAAGGAAACACGTCCATAAAGCAATATAAATACATAGAATAGGTCTTTCTATTGTATAAGAGTTTTCTGCATATTTTGAGTCTGTAATTGCTTTATTGATAGAGTTTTCATAAGCCTCTAAGGTTGTAAAACCCTAAGAACAGTTTGTGTTCTTCGTCTAATCAAAACAGATTAGAGGTGATTGTAATCATTGAATTCAGCAATACAAACAGTCTTGATTACTTCTTATGTTTTATGCTATTATTGATTCTGAAAGTTTTTGTCAAAATAATTAAGTGTTATTCCGCAAACTTCTTAATTAAACTTTGATTCAAAGCAAGATTATTGATTTATACTCTGATAAATTCAAATCAGTTAATCTTGGTTATTCATAATTTTCATAATTTTTAGATCCTGACACTTAGTACGACTGAAGAGTTGCTTTGTGAAATGCTTTTCACGGTCGGGAATCACAGAGAATCGAGGATTTGGGGGAAGGGTGCCCATGAGCTCTAGTAGCTCGGAAATCATCCTGGCATGGACCAACTCAGAACGGTTCGATGATAGCACAGAGTTCCAAATATTACCCAACACCAGGTGGCTCAGTGAGATGCAAGGGGAACCGGTGAACAGAGTGTTTACAACCACAATCTCCTTTACCTTTACGCTTCTGGTATCAGCATTCCTTGGGAGAACGTTGTAAAGGACGAGCTTTCCAAGTAATTTGGCCAAAGGGCGAAGATCCTTACAGGCATGTGCGGTGTATGACTTGGCTTGTGCTGGAGTGAGCTCAAATACGGTGGTCAGGTAGTTTTGCCAAATCTCAGGGGAGACCGATGGAATTTCCTTTAAACTTTCCTCATCCCACACCTCGTGCTCGAGTGTGGTTCCATCAACAACGGTGGGGTTGTCAAAGCCTAAGAGCAGCTGTAATCGCTCTGCAGAGAGCTCAATCTCGTGTCCCCCCATCGAAGCATGTAGGGTCATGGGTGCCAGCGGGCCCCCCCTCTTACGCCTCACCGAATCACAGAACTCCTTGAGTGCGTCTTGATAAACCACGTCCTTGGTCCAATCCAAGGCAGCTAACCAACCAAGTTGCTAAATGCATCAAACACCCCGTAATCCTTAAACTCATCCTTGAGCACCCCCTTTTCCAACAGAAACTTGAAATCCGAATCTATCTCAAAAACCTCAATTTCTTGCTCCACATCTCGTTCTGGAGAAGGTGTCGGAGAGATTGTTTGACGGTTACGCTTCCTAGCAGTTGATGAAGCCGCCTGCTTTTGCTTCTTGGCAGAGGCACGAGTCATGACTAGAGAAAGTTATACGAATAATGTCAGATGCTATGCCCAAAGTGTTGGATTGTATGAACACTATGAATGCTTACTTAGAGTAGTGAATGGGAATACAATGCAACCTAGTGTCAACCAAGCCCTTTGCTATCTATAAACTATACCCGATGTGGGTTTTGACCGTTTATACATCTAAAATCACTCACCACAGTACGCGGTGTAGCAACCACTTCGCTCAATAGATCACCCCTCCCCAACTTAATTGTAAAGGGAGAGGTTACTACCTTTGTTCTTGAAACCCTATAAACATGACCACCAAACGAACTCCTAAGCTAGGGCATACACAATAGACACTTGAACACACATACATAACCACCACTAAGAACACATATTGACAGTTATGACAACTCAAAGCCACATTCAACCCATTACGCATAAGTTTCCAACAAACCCTAGCTTCCGAAATAGGAACCCTAACTTCTTTAAACCGCAAATGTGCATGACATACATGAAATACATGAGGAATGTAACTATATACACACATGATATACACATAATGTCAAGAATCGCACACAAGCCTAGAAAAAGCCCTAATCGGTTCACTAAAACCGTAAGAAATTCACAAATGCAAGGGATGAACTTGAGATGGTTACCTGATCGATGGATGAGAAGGAATGCGTGAGAAAAAGTGGCAACAATGGTAGAAAACCGTTCAGTGTGCGAGAAAGAGATGAGAGCATTTTAGATAGAGAGAGAGACGGTAGGTGTGAGTAAATGACGCGGAATAGAGGTTTAAATGAGGAAAAATCGTCCGAGCGTCCTACCTGGCGTCTAAGACGGCCTCCAAGCGTCCGTGCGGCTGTTTTCAGCGTTCCAAAAATGCTTAGCTACTGTCTCCGAATTTATTTCAGCGTCTAGGACGCTCACTGGGACGCCGCTCACTTAAGCGCCCCTTCGAACTGCGTCCCGGCGTCCTGCTCGGCGTCTCAAACGCTGCCCTTGCGTCCGAACCCTTCCTTGAGCGTCTGCCTTACGCTCACACACTGTTTTATAATTAATTTCAGCGTCCCAGACGCCCACTTGGACGCTGGTACTCCAAATTCGCTCAACACTTGCGCCAAAAACTTTCCAACTTCCACTTGCTCAATAACGACCACTCCCGCTCATTTCCCAATTAAAAACACACACTAAATTAACTAAACACAACTTTAAACAAATACACAAACAACCATTTTCGTAGGGAATACGACTATACTTAGCACATATAGCAAGCCTTTAAACCACTCAATTACTTGGATGGACGAGTTTAGTCTCGTGAGGGTTTGCAGTGAATATACCCACAAAATTCGTACCTGCTTTACTTACAGAGATGAATAAATTGGCTCTTTGAGAGCCACTACCTCAATTAAGGTTGCTTGGTCACCATCAGTTCCAATAGGTCCTTCAACATACATTTTAAGCCTATGGCCGTTCACAGTAAAGGAATGTCCATGCTTAAGGTCCTTGACTTCCACAGCTCCATTTTCATAAACATGAATAACTTTATAAGGTCTCGTCCATTTACTCCTCAGCTTACCTGGAAACAATTTAATACGTGAGTTGTAAAGCCAGACCTTGTTACCAACTGCAAACGTCTTCCTCCTTAAGCACTTATCATGAAAATGCTTAGTCTTCTCCTTGTAGATCCTTGCACTTTCATATGCATCCAGTCTGATTTCCTCTAGCTCTGCCAGCTGAAACTTCCTCATTTTACCTGCATCAGCAATATCAAAGTTAGCATTTTGAATTGCCCAAGTGGCCCTATGCTCTAATTCTACAGGTAAATGACAAGGCTTCCCATAGACCAATCTATAAGGTGACATTCCAATGAGAGTCTTATAAGCAGTCCTCAAAGCCCATAATGCATCATATAATCTCAAAGACCAATCCTTGCGACTAGGCTTAACAGTCTTTTCTAAGATCCGTTTGACTTCCCTATTAGACACCTGAACTTGACCACTCGTCTGTGGATGATAAGGAGTGGCAACACGGTGGGTTACCCCATAATGTTTCAACAAAGTGTGGAACTGAAAGTTTTTGAATTGAGTTCCCCCATCACTAATAATAGCTCTGGGAATCCCATGGCGTGAGAAAACGTTCTTTTTCACAAATTTGCACACCACTTTGTTGTCATTATACATTGTTGCCTCAGCCTCAACCCACTTAGATACATAGTCTACGGCTACTAGAATGTATTCAAAACCAAAAGAAACAGGAAAGGGACCCATAAAATCTATTCCTCAAACGTCAAAAATCTCTACTTCTAGTATGGGAACCATGGGCATTTGATCTCTCCTGTATATTCCCCCAACCTGCTGGCACCTAAGACAAGACTTGACATACTCATATGCATCTTTAAACAAGGATGGCCAAAAGAAACCACAGTCTAACACTTTATGGACTGTTTTCTTAGCACTAAAATGCCCCCCACATGCTAAACTATGACAATGAGTAAGGATATCAAGTTTGGTCCGTCTCCGGAACTCATATCCTAATGAGCTGTTCAGCACCAATCTTGAATAGATCAGGGTCGTCCCAGATATAATACTTGGCTTCGGCATAGAAACTTTTCCTCTGCCGTGATGTCCAATGACTTGGTGTCTTACCTGTCACAAAATAATTAACTAAGTTAGCAAACCAAGGTAATTTAGACACAAATAAAAGTTGTTCATCAGGAAAAGATTCCTTGATCACTTCAACGGGATTTGGAACCAATGTGGGCAGCCTTGACAAATGATCAGCCACCACATTCTCTGACCCCTTTTTATCTCGTATCTCCAGATCAAACTCTTGCAGCAACATAACCCACTTTATCAATCTGGGTTTAGCATCCTTTTTATTCAGAAGGTACTTCAATGCACTATGGTCTGAGTAGATTATCACTTTGGCACCCCAAACATAGGCACGAAACTTATCTAAGGCATACACTACTGCCAATAACTCCTTCTCTGTGGTAGTGTAATTTTGTTGAGCTTCAGAAAACGTCTTGCTGGCATAGTAAATCACAACCGGTTTCTTCTCTATTCTCTGTCCCAGCACTGCTCCCACCGCGAAGTCACTTGCATCACTCATAATTTCAAATGGCTTAGTCCAATCAGGTGACTGCAAAATAGGAATGCATCAGTGAGCTTGGCCTTTAACAACTCAAATGCCTTCAAACACGCCTCATCAAACACAAATTCAGCATCCTTCATTAACAAATTACACAGTGGCTTAGAAATGGTGCTGAAATCTTTGATAAACCTCCTGTAAAATCCAGCGTGCCCCAAAAATGATCTAATTCGCTTTACACTGGTTGGTGGTGGTAAAGACGAGATAAGCTGAATTTTGGCTTTATCCACTTCCATTCCTTTCTCAGAAACCACATGGCCTAATACAATTCTTTCCTTGACCATAAAGTGGCTCTTTTCCCAGCTCAGCACCAAATTCGTCTCAGTGCACCTCTTCAAGACTTGTTCCAAATGGTGTAAACACCCTTCAAACGTCTTGTCAAAAATGGAGAAGTCATCCATGAAAATCTCTAGAGAACCTCCCACCATATCCGAGAATATTGCCATCATGCAACGCTGAAAAGTGGCAGGAGCGTTACACAACCCAAACGGCATTCGTCTATAAGCGAATGTCCCGTAAGGACACGTGAACGTGGTCTTCTCTTGGTCATCAGAGTGAATAGGAATCTGATTATACCCCGAATATCCATCCAAAAAGCAATAATATTTCTGACCTGCCAACTTCTCAACTATCTGATCTATGAAAGGCAACGGGAAATGATCCTTCGAAGTGGCTGCATTCAACTTCCTATAATCTATGCAGACCCTCCAGCCCGTTACTGGTCCAGTTGCAATTTGACCGTCTTCGGTGTTTATCACTGTCACCCCATACTTCTTAGGCACGGTCTGTGTAGGGGTGACTCACTGACTATCAGAAATGGGGTAAATGATACCCGCATCTAACCACTTCAGCACCTCCTTTTTTACCACATCCCTCAAATTCGGGTTGAGTCTCCGTTGTGCATCCCTTGAAGGTTTAATTTTCGCCTCTGTGATGATTCTATGCATACAAATGGTAGGGCTTATCCCCTTAAGATCAGAGATTGTCCAACCCATAGCTGCCTTATGCTTTCCCAAAACTTCAATTAACGCCTTTTCTTCCTCTACTTTCAAATCTGAAGCTATGATTACTGGCAAACTCTCTTGCGCCCCAAAAATACATACTTAAGATGCGTGGGTAAGGCCTTGAGTTCCAGTGTAGGAGCCTGCTCTAAAGGAGGTTTATTTGACTCCGGAAGATTCTCTGGTAGCTTTTCAAGCTTTAATGACCATGGAGGTTGCTTATTCTACTTTGTTCCTCCAAACATCTCCTCCAAACTCATCAACCAACCCCATTCAGCCTTCTCTTTCTCTTGGCATGACAGTGCATACCCCAATTCATCCCTGCTAGTCATCAGTGGTGCTTGTGATCCTGCTAGCTCATCAAGGTAGTCAATTAAATAACACTCTGAATCATAAGAAACATTAGGGACAACACTGAAAACATTCAATTTTAATTTCCGATTCCCAAAGGCTAAGTCCAAGGCACCCGTCCTACAATTAATTTGGGCATTGACAGTGGCCAAAAATGGCCTACCCAAAATGATTGCAGGCTGGTTATCCCGACTTCTCTGATCTGAATCTAATACAAGAAAGTCTACCGGGTAATAGAAATCTTCAACTTTCACAATTATATCGGTTAACATACCCCTTGGAATCGTAGTGGATCGATCAGCTAGTTGTAAAACCACATCTGTAGGTGTTAGGCTTCCTAAATCGTGCTGATCAAATAAGTTTCCAGGGAGTATGTTAACACTTGCTCCCAAATCTAACAATGCTTTTTTAATCCTAATGTCACCGATAGTAACAAAGATAAGAGGTGAACCTGGATCCTTAAGCGTGGGTGGTAACGAACTTGAGATTACAACGCTTACTTGCTCCGTGAGATTGATTTGCTTTTGCAAAACCGTACGATACTTGCGCTTCTGAGTGCACAAATCCTTCAGAAACTTTGCATAAGCCGGAACTTGCTACAATGCTTTCACCAGTGGAATGTTGATCCTCACTTGATTGAATATCTCCCATAGGTCCTCTATCTGCGGCCCTTTTTTCCCATACATTGGTCTATTCGGGTCCTCTAGAGCTGATGGGTATGGAGGTGTTGGTTCAGGCTGTGGTTGCTCTTCTTTTTGCACCACAACTTCCTCGAACTGAACTTGCTTTTTCAACTTAACCTCCTTCTCAGATTCTGAATGTGGAACATTCTTCCCATCATCTATGATCTCCTCAACATCACTATCCATATCTTCCACTTCCGGCATTACCACTTTGTTATCAACCTTCTTGCCACTACGCAAGGTGGTAACCTTCTGCAACTCACTAACTTCGTTCAACTCTTCCACCTCATGTACTGATTGCTTCTCTTTACCTTTGGAATGAGAAGGATTGACTTGAGTATTACTTGGTAACCTGCCTTCATCTCTTTTCGTAAGCTGATCTGCGATCTGCCCCATCTGCTTTTCTAAACTGGCCATTGACTTGGTTTGCACATAGGATTGTTGCTTCAGATAATCCATAAGCTGATCCATCTTTGAATCCTTGGGAGCTTCATGAACAGTAGGTTCCTTCTCTTCCTTGGTACCAGATGATGTACCACAATAGAAATTCTTACCCTGTGAATACCGATTCCCTTGATCAAATCTGGGTTTTGCATACTCCTCAACTCTTTGATCATCTCTCCAACGAAAATTAGGGTGACGCCTCCACCCAGGATTGTAAGTTTCTGAATGAGGGTCAAACCTATCTTGTCGTGGTCGGAGTCCAGAAATCTCGCTTGCTTGCTCCCCTTTAACATGGTAGCAAAATTCTGAGGTGTGAGTATGCTCCCCACAAGTGACACACATCACAGGTGATCTCCGTTCTGTTTGCTCCTTTCTCATCCAGACGTCCAATTTCTTGCTAAGAGCTTCCATATTTGAAGTGACATCTCTTTTCCAAGCATTATCAATCCCCAACACTTGGACTCCAATTGACGTATCAGACCCGACTTGTACCTTAGACCCTTTAGCCAGCTGTGCTACTAATTCCCATGCCTCATCATGCTCCTTAGCTAAAAATGTACCACCCGAGGCTGTTGTGATCATGTTTCTTCTCTCCTAGCTAATACCATCAAAGAAGTTCTTCACCAACATCCACTTGGGTACCTCATGATGTGGACATGCTCGCAACATCTCGTTCAATCTCTCAAAAGCCTCATGAAATTGCTCCCCCGGCTTTTGCTTAAAACTAGTAATGTTATTCCTCTTTTCAGTGGTTTTACTAATTGAGTAAAACTCATTGAGGAAAGCTCTCTTCATCTCCTCCCAGTTACGAATACTGTTAGCTGCTAAGGAAGTGAACCAGTGCTTAGCTTTGTCTTTAAGAGAAAACAGGAACAATCTTAACTTGAGAGTGTCCACGGGTAGTCTTTGCACTCTATTAGCCTTGCAAATAGCTGAGAATTCGGCTAGGTGATCGTATGGCTCTTCATTCTTCGTTCCATGAAACTGAGGAATGATGCTAAACAAGTGAGTTTTTATCTCCGGCTCATTCTCAACTTCAGGGTACTGAATCGGTGACATATAAGGAACATCACCCAGTCTGTAATGGGACTCCACAGTCCTCCTGTCATCTCCCATATCTACGTTGCGTTCAGTATCACTATCAGGTTCCTCTGAATGTATGGATTGCTCTTCTGAATCAGATGTCTCCAGTGTACTTGGATTACCACTAGTCTCACCACTAGGCCAATAACCTCTATGTAACTTCCTCAATGAACGAGCAGTCCTTTCAATCTCTGTCTCGTGTTGCCATGGAGAAGTTCGCCCTGAATAACGAGTATGCATATACATGAGATACACACACACACACACACACGTGAAGATTCTGAACTTTGCTGTTCAGAATGTTAACGAAAATGAAAATACTGAGAATTAAACTAAAATAAAACAAAATTAACTAGCTAGTATAAACAAGAATATTTACAGAAACAGTTAATCCAAAACTAATTTAACAAGCGCTGTCATTCCCCGGCAACGGTGCCATTTTGATAGACCCAGACGTATGAGTATCAAAAATAACCCAGAAACACTATATAGATAGGGTAAGTGGGATCGAATCCACAGGGAATGTCAGGTCGCTAAACTAGTTTCGAAGACTGTTTGGATTAGAATTGAAATCATTTGTTTTGAGTTAATTTCCTACCGTAAATCACTATTGTTGCAATGTAACACACAAGAATTATATTAAAGAAGTTTCACTGGAGGAGAGAGGGTGTTTGCTCTCTTGTTATACATACTATGGCAATTCAGAATGTTACGGACACCATTTACATGAATTAATATAAAATTACAATTTATGCTCCGAAGACAATGTATACCACTCTATTGGTTGTCTTCCTCCCCTATAGAAAGTTGGCACAACCAATGATATGGATATCAACCGTTCCAGATACACTAATTGCTCATTCACGTTCATTCATGCAAATATAATCCAATTGGCAGTTTCCATATAAACGAATTGGCTTTCACAACAAATACTCTTAAGACAAAGTATGCAACTCTATTAATTGTCTTCCCCATTTTAATGAGTTGGCACAACTAATGATATCACTATACCCTGTTATATACACACCCATTGATTACAACCATTCATTCATTCATAAATAAGATCCACAACCCCTTTAAGCACAAATGGAAACTGAAATTAATTAAACATTCATTCACACCATAGTATGCAAACTAAAGAACAAACGCCACAAAGTATTTAGCCAAGCATAGCTTGAACTAGCATACTAACAATGATAAACATAAAAGAAAGCATTCAAACTACCAACAATGTGTAACTACAATAGATTGGACGCCAAATGCTTGATCCGTGCTTGATCTCGTTGTTTTTCTCCGCTGGTTCGCCTCCTAGAACTGCTCCTATGTGTGTGTAATTCCCCAAATGGCGAACCCCCCCAATTGTGGTAATTGCCTTCCTCAAAAACGCTGCATTCTCAGAAACTGCCGCACCAGCGTCTTAAACGCTGGGTAGGACGTCGCATCCCATCTCTGAGACGCCCAGGCTCTGTAATGCTGCACTTCGGATGCTACTCCGGCGTCTGGGACACCTGCTGGGACGCCCTGCACGAATTCCACACTCCAGCCACCATTTTGCTTACTTTCTTGCCAAGCCACTGAAGTCACAAAACTTACATTAGCAGTACCGATTTTCTCACATTTACACATTAAAACACAGCAAAAACACATAAAAAATAGAGGTGATTTATATCACTGATCAGGTTCCAACCAAAAGCAATTGACTACCCCAAGATGCTAACGAAAAAAACAAGAGAACAGAGCTAAACACTTTTGGAAGGCTGCATCAAGAGCCCTTGCAGGCTTTGTTTGAGGATTAGAGAATTGAGATTCAGCCCTTGGATGCCACATAAAGCAAATAAGCAAAACAAACATCCCATGACTTATAAATTGAATTCATTTCAGTTTTTTCTGTGGGAGCTAATGGCTATCTGAAAACTTGTCATAAAAAGATTCATTTTAGTAAATTTATGCTAAAACACAACCTTAAATTTCCTAGGAAAAGGAGAACAATCAAGATCATATATCAAAATTCAAAAGTCATCAACACATCGCTTCATAAACATCCTAACCATTTCTGATATCAACAAAAAACCTCCAAGAACACGCATTCGGAATAAACACAAAGCTGAATTTGAGGTTTAGAAAAAACATACTCTAACCAGCCATAATTTTTGAGAAGATCCACCAAAGAATACGAAAGAAGTGCACCACAACCATAATTTCAAAAAAAATTGTGGTTAAAATCAAGTTTGCAAACCAGAGTGTCTTCTTGACCCTTCATATCAATTAATTTAAGTAAATCAACATCAACAACCATAAACCAGAAGATCAATCCTAGTGAATCGAGCACTTCAATAACAGACCAATACAAATACAGAGATCAAGATACTAGCTCTGATACCATGAAATTCCAACAAAAAAAGGACAAATTTGAATAAAAAATCAACGATAAATGTGAATTTGAATTATAAAACAAACACAAGTTAATTCGTTGGAGAAAAGATTCGTCGAAGACGAAAGCTTGATCAGCAGATTGCAATCGGTTTATCAGGTTGCAAGTCTTTTTTTTCAAAAAAAATCTCATTTTGATAAATTTTAGTTAGTTGAGAGTTTTTTGTGCAATGAGATATGATTAGGGGTTTTAATCACAAAAATATCAAACTTAGGACTTTATTGCATAAATATCCTTTCATTTAAATTATCAAACAATTACTTTATAAAACATTTTAGTTTACTCTCTAACTTATTTGAACGAATTAATAAATTAGATGTTTTCGAACTTGATTAACTTTTTGATTTTTAGTTAATTCATATGGTTTAAACTTTTAGGTTGTTCGATTTATAAATTCTGAAAGAATCTAACAACAAATATATATATACATATATATATATATATATATATATATATATATATATATATATATATATATATATATATATATATATATATATATATATAGGGAGAGGTTCTTTTAAGAACCTTAAAGATGGTGAGAACATAGAAACCTTTTAGAGCCCTTGAATCAAAAGGGTATTTTTGGAATAAAAAATATTATATTTCTCTCTCCTCCTTTTTTTATTATATGCATCTCTTTTTCCCTTTCTCTCTCTTACTTTTTTTTTCATTTTCATTTTCTTTCTTTCATTAGAATTGATTTTAATATTAAAAAAACGTTTTTTATAAATAAAAAAAATTTTCTATATAAAAAATTATTTAATTGCTAAAAAATTAATGTATTCTATATAAAAATATTATATGTCTATGTAGAATGTTATATAATTCTATATTATGTAGATTAACAATACTATTCATAATCTATGTAGGATGTTATGTTTCTTATATATTTCATATATTTTTATGTTTATTATACAAATCTATATCTTTTTTGTAGATTACCATTACAATTCATTTGGTTTTTGCTATATTTTATATCAGTTGCATACCAAGTGTTCGATAAAATGTCTAAATAAAATCTTATTTTTTTGTTTCAATGTGTTTTTGGTATATTTTATCATTTAATCTATGTAGAATATATATGATACTTGACATTTTACACGACATTCTACATAGTTTGCATGACATTCTACGTAGATTGCATGTCATTCTACGTAGATTGAATGTCATTCTACTTAGATTGAATGTCATTCTACGTAGATTGCATGACATTCAACGTAGATTGTACATTAAATATGTTCGTCGATACTCTACGTAGATTGCATGTCATTCTACGTAGATTCCATGTCATTCTACGTAGATTGAATGTCATTCTACATAGATTGCATGTTATTCTACGTAGATTAACAGTTTTATTCTATGTATTTTTGGTATATTTTATATCAGTTGCATACCAAGTGTTGGTACATCCTGTGTGACGATAGCAGTCTAAGTGATTCTGCATAGTGATTTTAGCAAGTATGTGTTAGATATGTTTATATGTGCTTGACTGTTATTGATTGTGTGTTTGAACTTGATGTAACATATTACAAGAAGTTTAAACATAAAGGTCAAAGATTAACTCAAGCATAAGTAAAACATAAGTTTCATCACTTAAGTGTTTAAGTGTATTGGCTAGATTCGAATAGGTAAAGGAAGACATTCGAATCTGTGATAGATTCGAATGTATCCTTAGATTCGAATGAAGGCTAGATTCGAGAGTGTCCTTGTGGACAGACTCGAATGGGCCTTGGGCCAGATTCGAGTTTGGCCCACATCAGACTCGAATCAGGGTCTATAATTAGGGATAGACTCGAGTCATTAGCAGACTTTTAGCAGAATTCGTGAGGAATTAAGCAAAAGGCGATCTCGAGTTTATCAGCTAGGTGAGTGCCGTTTCGGAGAGAATTAGTTCATAGGATCGTTCGTGTGTCGTTCGTTCAGCGTCTAATAGTCTCCGTGTTCCGTTGGTTGAGAGTTGTCCGTCTAACCGTCAACGAGGATTCCGCACTCGTTCACGGATCCGCGTCTAGATAGATCTTGCAGTCGTAGACCTTACAAGTGGTATCAGAGACAGCGGAGTGTTCTTTGTGTTCTTCGTGTTCATCAGATACATTCTAGGTTTCTTGACGCTAGTTGGACGGTTTTGCTCTCAAAAACGTGTTTTCAAGCTTAGCAAATTCATATTCGGGAAACACTTTGTGGTTTTTCACGTTTTTGATCGAAATCATTATTTTTCGTTCGAAAAATAGTGATTTAATCTGTAAAACGTCAAAAAATCAAAGTGTTAGCCGTTTTTCGAGTTTGCGGCGCTCGAATCTATTGGAGTAATTAGAGTTTCACTTTAGTCTCGAGTCTAACCTAAATTCGCTCCTTTCGAGTCAATTTCAGCGTTTTTCGACTCTACCTGTTTCGAATCTGTTGCTTCATTCGAATAGGATCTCGAGTCTAGTTTAGTTTCGAGTTTGTTTCGAGTCTAGTATTGTTTCGATTCTGTTGTTTCGAATCTGCTGAAATTCGAGTTTGTTCCCCTTCGAATCTAAGGACCATCGAATCTAAGGATATCTCGAATCTGACATATTTCGAGTTTAATTGAATTAAAACACTTAATCGAATTTAATCCCAAATAAATTGGAATCTAATTACATTCGAATCTATCTAGATTCGAAAGAGTTAATCCACATTAGCTTCGAATTAAATTAATTAAGGGTCAATTCAATTTCTTTCGAAAAGATGTCTAATCTTCAGAAATTCTTAGAAATGGACCACGAAGTTGGGAAGGCAAATGCACCGCCTAAGCTGATGAAAGTTGAGGACTATTACTGGTGGAAGGACCGTTTTACAGATTTTGTACGATTCAATGATATGCGCATGTGGGTGTGCATAGATGAAGGGTACATCCCGCCAGTATCTGAAGTTGAAGGCCGTCAAAAGGTCTTGTCATATCAGATGATGAAAGAAGATGACAAGAAATTATTTGAAGCCGAAAACAAAGCTTTCTCCATAATCCGTATGGCTTTACCTCAAGATATTTTGCACACATTTCGGACTCAAAGGACGTCGAAGGAACTTTGGGAGTCTCTCGAGAAAAGGTGTGAGGGTAATCCTCGGGTGCGTAGAAAGCGTACAGAGCTGTTTAAACAACAGTTTGCGATTTTCAAGGCAATTAAGGATGAACAGTTGGATGATATTATCACGAGGTTCTATCATCTGATAACGGAACTTGAAAGTCATGGAATTGAGTATTCGGACACTGACAAGAACAACAAGCTTCTTGATGCCCTACCAGCCAAATGGGCTATGTACGTGGCAATGATTAAGCTGAATGAGGACAAATACTATACTCAATCACTTGATGACATTGTGGGAACGTTGAGGGCATATCACTTCGAGTTGATTAAGGCTGAGACTGATTACGAGCAAGTCCAGAATCCGGCAATGTATTTTGGAAAGACATCTAAATCATCAGTGACAGCTGAACCGAAGAGTGCTACAGCGTTTTTCACCGGAGAAACGTCATCGCCAGCAGAGTCTGAAGACTCATTGAATCGCGCGTTCTTAGGATTAGGAAGATCGGAAGAACCGCAACCTCAAGTCCAACAGGCATCGAACAGTCAGAGTTATTCGAAGATGCCCATGAGCGCAAAGTCAGCGGAAGAGCATCTGAATCTACTTGCTTCTTTTGTGGCCGCATACGGAAATTGTGTTCAAGGGAAAATCAATGACCCAGCTCTATGGGATGAAGATTACGATCAGGTCGACCCTGATGACTTAGAGGAAATGGATCTTAAGTGGCAACTGGCCATGGTGACCCAGAGGGTAAAAAGATTCATCAAAAGAACTGGGAGGAATCTGCAAATGAATAACAAGGGGATCGGGTTTGATAAGTCCAAGGTGAAATGCTACAACTGTCAGGGATTGGGACACTTCGCCAGGGAGTGTCAGAGACCGAAGGTAGAGACATACCAAGGACAGAGTCAGCATCAGGGACAGTACCAAAATCAGTCCCAACAACGATACCTTCCGAGTTCCTCATCTGGACAGGCCAATCTAGCGGGTCTTCTATCCAATGTCACTTCAGATAGACAGCTAGATGGCACGTATGATTGGAGTTCACATCCTGAGTCGAATGCTAGAGCCTTCATGGCTGAAGTCACAGAAACGGGGTGTGATGGGAACGAGCAGACTACACGGGACAGCAGTCCAATGTGGGTAGAGAAGGCGAATGATCAGACAGTGCTGGAGTTTGCTGCTCAGATGGCCAACGTGGAATCTGATAACTCTAAGGTTAGTCTATCTTACTCTCTATTTCAAGAATTATGTGCTTTGTGTGCTACTTCTAATGATAGGTTAAATCTAGTCTTAGAATCACATAAAACCATATCTGCTCAAAATGAGAATTTAAAAATTGAAAACGCTAGCCTAAATGATATAAAGCAAGATTTAAAAGAAAAACTTAAGGCTGATGCTCAGGACGTAGTAGTTCTAAAAGACAAACTCAGTGAGCAGTGTGTTAGGATAGAACTTATGTATGAGCACGTAGAGGCCTTAACAAAAAGTCTTAAGGACAAGGATATAGAGCTAGCTGAGACCAAGGTTAAGGTAGCAGAGGCAAACAGCAAGTTGGAGAAGTTTAGGAATTCAAGCTTAAATCTAGGGAAAGTCTTAGATGCCCAACGACAGTCTAAGAAGCCCGTAGGTCTAGGTTTTCACGAAATTCCTCCACCATTCAATGCAAACTATGTGCCTCAGCCTCAGGAGAAAACTGACAAGTCAGTAGACTTAGAGGACCTACCTGAACCGACACCAGAGCCTATAGTAGAAAATGCACCTAAGGTGGCTGACTCAACCGTCAAGGTCAAGAAAGTGAAATTTGTGTCTTCCTCCACTGAAACACCTGCAGGAAAACAGAAAATTTCATGGGCTGACCAGGTCGACGAGTCAGACATCATAGCTGTACCAAAGGAAGTAGACACTAGTGAGACACCTAGATCTAAGGGAACAAACAAAAAGTCCATGGATAAGATGTCTTGCTTCAGATGTCACGAGAAAGGACATGTTGCTTCTCACTGTCCACTTAGGAAAGCCGATGTTAACCCTAAGACAGTGAATCCAACACCTGTCAAGCCCTCACCCAGTGTGGCAAGCAGCAGTAGTTCTCAACCTACCGAGAAAACTGTGCAGGCCGCACCCAAACAAGTTGTGAAAAACACACCGGTTAAGGTTGGACCAAAGGAAGTGATTAGGACAAATTCACCGAATCGTGTCATTAATCAATCTAGGTCAGCACCACAACAAGTCTATAGGAGCACCACACCTAGCAGGTCACATACTCCAGTTAGGTCTCATACTCCAGTTAGACAATATGCACCGGTAAGAGCTCAAGGATCACAGTCAGAAATGGCATATAATAGAAATTATTCCAGAGCTCCACAACAAATGCCTACACCAAGGCAAAGAGTGAACTTAAATCACTCGGCACCACAACAGAATTCAGTTCAAAGGCCCAAGTCACCTGAAAGGCGAGATGGGTACTTGAAAGAGTTCACGTATGTGGACGAGAATGGTATTACCAAGTCAGTCATGGCTTGGGTTCCCCGTGATAACTAACCTCTTTTCTTTCATGTGCAGGAGATAACTACAGGTCCAAACAACAAGTGGTTCGTCGACAGTGGTTGCTCCAGGCACATGACGGGGGAAAGAAGTCTTCTCACAGACTTCAAGGGGGGTAATAGGGGATTCGTATCATTCGCTGGTAACAAGGGTGGAAACATCACGGGTACCGGAGTGGTCACTAATGGGACAATAAAATTGGACCAAGTTTATCACGTTGATAAACTGGTTCATAATCTCATTAGTGTATCTCAAATCTGTGATAAGAAGAACTCGGTGTTATTTACTGACACTGGGGCGTTAGTGCTAAAGCCTGGATTCAAAATTCCTGAAGAATGGGTGTTGATGCGGGCGCCAAGGAAGAACGACTTGTACATGCTGGATATGAACAAGCCAGAGACTTCGATGGGGCCAATTTGTCTACTATCCAAAGCTTCGGAGACGGAATCCGTACTGTGGCACAGACGCATGGCTCACCTGCACCTGAGAAAGATGAATTACATAACGAAGCATGGACTGGTGCAGGGTGTGCCCATGAAAAGTTTTCAGTTCGAGGATAAGTGTCTACCTTGCATGAAGGGCAAACAGCACAAGAAGACACACAAGTCCAAGAAGCAGAATTCCATAGCCTCAACATTCGATCTGTTGCACATGGACCTTTTCGGCCCAATCAACAAAAGGAGTATCGGAGGTAGTTGGTACTGCTTAGTTATCACTGACGATTACTCACGTTTTTCTTGGGTTTTCTTTTTAGGTACGAAGGACGAGACGGCTGCAAGGCTCATCGGGTTCTTGGACCAAGTGGAGAACTCATACGGAACTAGGGTTAAACATATTCGTAGTGATAATGGAACTGAATTCAAAAACACTGTAATTGGTGTATATTGCCTATCAAAGGGCATAGTGCATCAATTCAGTGCACCATATGAACCTCAACAGAATGGGGTGGCCGAACGTAAAAATAGAACTTTGATTGAGGCTGCAAGGACTATGCTTTCGGATTCAAAGCTTCCTACCATGTTTTGGGGGGAGGCAGTGAATACCGCGTGCCACATTTTAAACCGAGTCCTTACAGTCAAATCATTGAACAAAACATGCTATGAAATTTTGAATAAACGGCCACCTAACTTAACTGGATTCGAACCGTTTGGAGTACCATGCACACTTTTAAGAACAAAACATCAACCGAAGTTTGGTGAAAAGGCTGACGAAGGATACTTCCTAGGTTATGTGCCAAACTCACCAAACAAACGGGTGTTTAACAAAACAACTGGTACTGTGGAGATTGTGTATAACATTGAAGTCACAAGTTATACACATGAACCCCAAACTGGTCCGGAATGGATATTTGACTATGATAAGTTATTTGAGTCATTTAACATTCCTCTGGATGATAATGCAGGTACAATCGAGAAGGACATGGCGACGTTGCATCTGAACGACGATGGCCAAATCTTTCCAAGGACCACGTTCGAATCTACATCCGAGCCTACTGCGACTGTAGATGGATCTCCAGAAGTTGCTGATCAAGAGGCACCTAACACTGAGAATCAGACTCAAGCTTCAAGTTCTAACTCTGAGGAAAACGTCCGTGAGGAGGAAAATGTAGAAGCTGAGCCTGTTCCCCCATTAGGTGAAATAGGATCCAACTTAGGAGATAATCTAAGGGTTGATGAAATAGAGACCTCTAGGATTAACAAGAACCATCCAATAGAAAGCATCATAGGAAATCCTAACGAGGGTGTGAAGACTCGGAGTAGTGTAAATAACAACACCGTGTTGTTGTCGATGATAAACGACTCCGAGGCATATCACACATGTCTTTATTCATGTTTCATATCGCAAGTAGAGCCTAAGAATGTGCAAATGGCACTTAAGGATAACTCCTGGGTTGAAGCGATGCAGGAAGAACTTTCACAGTTTAGGAAACTAGAAGTGTGGGAGTTAGTTCCGTTACCTCGAGGGGAGATTGCAATAGGAACCAAATGGGTTTTTAAGTGCAAAAGAGACGATCGGGGTATAGTCACGCGCAACAAGGCGAGATTAGTTGTAAAGGGTTTCAACCAAGAGGAGGGAATCGATTACAACGAAGTTTTTGCACCAGTAGCAAGGCTGGAAGCCATTAGGTTGTTTCTAGCGTTTGCCTCCTTCAAAGGCTTTAAGGTATATCAACTAGACGTTAAGAGTGCTTTCCTGTATGGGAAAGTGAAGGAGTTGGTGTATGTAGAACAACCGCCCGGATTTACAGATCCAAAATATCCTGATAGAGTATATCGCTTAGATAAGGCTCTTTATGGATTACATCAGGCACCTAGGGCGTGGTATGAGACTTTATCCAACCATCTTTTAGAAAACGGTTTTGAAAGGGGTAGGATAGATAGTACTCTATTTGTGAAGAGGAAGGGAGAACACTTTATCTTGGTACAAGTGTACGTCGATGATATCATTTTTGGATCATCAGACGAACAGATGTGCAAAGATTTCGAGAAGGTGATGAAGTCTAAGTTCGAGATGAGTGCTATGGGGGAGTTGAATTTCTTTTTAGGGTTACAAGTTGACCAAAAGAAGGAAGGGATGTTCATCCATCAAACTAAGTATGTCTATGACATATTAGAACGGTTTGGAATGGAGGGAACTAAGTTGACTGCCCACTTCAGCACGCCGATTCAAGTGAATCACAATCTCGGGCCGGGTACTGAAAGTGATACCGATGTGGATCCGACTTTATACCGGGCCATGATTGGGTCACTTATGTATTGAACTGCTTCAAGACCTGATATTATGTTTGTTGTTTGTATTTGTGCAAGGTTTCAAGCGAATCCGAAGGAGATGCATATGAAAGATGTGAAGCGGATTCTACGATACCTCAAGTCGAAACCGAAGCTGGGACTTTGGTATCACGCGGAGGGAGATCTAGAGTTGGAGGCGTTCACAGCTTCTGACTACGGAGGATGCAGCTTGACGCGCAAATCAACGACTGGAGGTTGTCAGTTCCTAGGAGGGAGACTGGTGTCCTGGCAATGCAAGAAACAAACGTCGGTAGCCGTGTCAACGTGCGAGGCCGAGTATGTTGCTGCTGGTAGTTGCTGCTCACAGGTTCTGTGGATACAACAACAATTGCGGGATTACGGTTTGGCTTACACTCAAACTCCAATTAGGATAGATAACCAGTCTACTATTGCTATAACTAATAATCCAGTCAAACACAACAAAACAAAGCACATAGACATAAGGCATCATTTTATTCGTGATTGTGCTGAAAAGAACTTAATCAAACTGGTAAAAGTGGCAACAGAAGATAATAATGCAGATCTATTTACCAAAGCGTTTGATAAGTCACGGTTTGAGTATTTAATTCAACTGAATGGAATGCGCAACCCAGAGTAATTTGACCTTAGTAGTAGTAAGTTTATTTTATTGTAGAGTAGTAGTATTTATTTCTTTTCAGTAATCTGCTAATTTAGGAAAGTTTCTATTTTTAGTAAGTTTCTATCTTTAGTAAGTTAGTAGGTTAGCTTATTTTACTGCTTTTCTTATGAAAAATAAAAGAAAAAAAAGAGAAAATTACAAAAATACAAAAAAAAGAGAATATCAGAAAAAAGAGTTAAGTCTTAGATACATAGGTTCAAAGTGACGAAAATTAGCACCGTCGTTACAGACTCTAAGTATTTAGGCTTTCACACATAATGCAACTAAATCCTAAGTGTTATACTTTATTTAGTTTGATGTGTTGGTAGGCATAATACATATAGGGAATCTCAAGGCTAATAAAATATTCTAGAAAAAGTCAAGCGTGTCACTAACTTAGATGTATGACCAATCGGTCTTAATTTTTATGTACAAGACATACAAACATTGAGTCTAAATGAGGTATGCAAACTTTCTGGGGATGTATGGCAACATCAAATACATCTAAAATGGAAAGAATAGAAATATCATATGTAACTGAGAGTCGAAAACATGCAACTCTGTTGTACGTAAGTACAGACCTGTTGTCTCTGTTTAGATTCGGGTTAGCAGATATGTCGCTTTGTTGTACGTCAGTACAGACCTGTCACCGCTGTCTGCTAACTTTAAAAATAAACCTTAAGTCGAACTAAGACACTTTGTTGTATGAAAATACAGACCTGTGTCCGATGTTTGTCTTTTAAAGAAAGTTTGCAAATGCCAACAAGTTAGAATCTTTGTCTGTGTGCCTTGATCATAAAAGTATGTCTATGTCTGAGTCACGTAAGATAATTTCCTGATAAATAAAAAGGCCAAGGGATATTCCGAAATGTAGAATGTTTAACAGGGTAATATACCAACAATTGGCTAAATAAGTGTGTCACGACAAACAATCAAAGGTATCAAAAATTCCTAAGTGTGAAAGTTTAAGTACTGACAGACATCGCTATCTGATTGAATCTCTCTTAGACTATACTCATCAAAAATATGTTGTTTAGTATTTAGCTTAGCTTGTAAATTTTTTATAGCTTAAGTCTAGATTAAATTTTTTAGTCAAAATTTTATTTTATTTTATTTTATTTTCTTTTTACCTTAGTTTATTTTATTTTAATTTTACTTTATTTTAGTTTAGTTTAATTTTTACTTAGGGAAAAGGTCAAAAGTTACTGAGGGTGCATTCAAAGTTGGATAAAATAAACAATGCGTGAACTATCTTGAGCTTAGGGTAAAAGAATTGGCATAGTTTATCTGGTTACACAATACCGTAGAAAAAAGTTGGAAAAGTTGAAATTATTTCAAAATTTTCGAAATTTTTCTAAGTGTTGGTGGTTTCGAATCTAAGACAGACTCGAATAAGGAGTAATTCGAATCTGTCAGTAGATTCGAATCTATGCTTAGACTCGAGGGTTGGTGGTATAAATAGGTTAACAGTAAAGGTCATTAACTCCATCTGTTTTCGAATCTATACTATCGAATCTGTCAAGGCGATCTCGAATCTATTTTCTCGAGTCTATCGTAATCCTTCTAAACGACAATTTGTCGAGTTTGAAGACTGTGTGTTCGATTCTACTCTTGCATCTAGGTATAATCAACTTGATTGTACAAGATTTATGTAGTTTTATACACAAGTTTAGGCTAAAACATCAAATTTTGAAGTTTTATGGGTCAAAATAGGGTTTTTGCTAAATAACTAAGTTTGGGCCTATAAAATATCAAATTAAAAGCATAAATCAAGGATTAGAACCTAGTTGAACTAATGTATGTGATTTACCAAGTTCAAAATGGTTAAAATCTTGGGTTTTGTTGAACAATGGCCGACGGGGCTTCGAGTCTATTCTTGGATTCGAATATGTTCATGGGTTTCTCGAATCTGTCATTAGATTCGAGATGACCATGATATTCGAATCTGTCCATTAGACTCGAATAGGGACTTTTCGAATCTGTCCATTACACTCGAATATGGACACTTCGAATCTGTTACTTTCGAATCTGTACTTTATTTACTTTGTTTAATTTAAATTTTATTAAACTTGTGGAAATTTAATTGTGTTAGCTTTTGTATTTAATCAAGTACAAAATAAAACAAATTTGAATTTAAACAAGTTTATTGATTTTTAATGAGTCTAACAGTTTTGTTTATTGTGCAGATATGGCGGCTCGAGCTTTTATCCCAAAGCATAATATGGTCCTTAATCCTGATAATAATATCCCTGAGGCGCAGGGCTTTCGCCAAGTTTTGGATTTCCTAGCTGAATCTAGGATTAGCTATGCGTTGTATCATAACATTCCAATAGTCATTTCGTATGTACGGCAGTTTTATGACCATTTACAGGTTGATTGTACTGTCACTCCGACAGTTCTAAGAACCAGAATTGCTGGACAGCCGCTAGTCTTCTCTGCAGATATGTTGCGACAGGTTCTGCAGTTGGGAACACAGGAACAGGAGGACGGGCCTATTGACTTCCCGTTAAGTATTAGGCAGACCGCGTTTCTGAGGATGGGATATAGTTTGGATGTTGCGAAGTCATCATATATGAAGAGTGGCCTGATAGGGCAGTGGAGATTCTTGGTGCACGTTTTCATGGTTTGCTTTGCGCCGAAGAAGGCTGGATTTGACTACATAGTGTCAAAGATCCAATCTGGGGTTATTGCACTAGTGTATAATCGGAAGTTCAGCTTCTCACAATTGTTCTTCTCGGAGTTCGTCCATCAGCTTACGGCTCCTGAAAGGGAAAGGTTTCTGCTGTATCCAAGATTCGTCATGATGTTGATAAGGCACTTCTTGCCAAATTTGCCACAGTCAGATGACTCTCTGAGCGTAAATGTTATGGACAAACGCATTTTTGCTGACTGTTCCTCACATCGAGGAAGATTAGCTGTTCCGGTGGCGCGTCCATTGTTTGGAGCGATTGTGGATAGGGAGTTTCACGCCCCGGGAGATGCCAACTGGGCAGGGGTCGTTGAGATTCAACCACAGCAACAACAACAGCAACGTCAACAACAACAACAGCCGCGTGCTCAGCCGCGTGATCCAAGACGCCGACAGAGACCAGCCGCGAGTCAAATCCAGGCATCCAGGCCTTCTACGAGCGAACAGCCCCAAGCACAGGAAGCAGGGCCTTCAAGTGCAGTTCCCGAATCCGAGCAGATTGCTCAAACACTGGAGGAAATATGGGCATCTGGTCCCCATGCCAATGAAGATGTTGCAGCAGCATTAGTGGGTGAGCTGCTTAGTCCCCCAGAAGATGAAGATGATGTATTTCGGGATGTAGAGGAATATGAGCCAGAAAGGGCAGATGAAGGCTTAACATCTTCAGAATCCGAATCAGAATCAGAGGAAGTTCCTGAACCAGCAGCTGCAGATCCCGAAATTCAAATTGGAACCTATGGATCGAGGTTGATTGTGAATGAAGGAGGTTCGAGGAGGCGAGACGACAGGGAATCTGAGGATTCAGATTTTGAAGAAGAGGAGGTTGCTCCGTTGGTGAGGCAAAGGGCCAAACGTCACCGATTCATGCAGGGGACATCATCAGAGTCCGATGCACAACCTCAGCCTCAAACCCAAACCCAACCACAAGCCACAGCTCCACCATCACCGCCACCTCAGCATCATGAACCATACATTCCACCACCATTCATCCCATCTCCCATTCAGTCCATTCCATCTACGTCAGCTGCATATACTGAAAATCAAAGATTCATGCAACTCAAAGGACGTGTTGACTTTCAGCATGTTCAAATCATATCCCTTACAAAAGCTGTCGGTGAGCTCCAGGAGCATAACTCTAATCTTGACAAGGAGAATGCAGAATTAAGAAAGATTGTGGAGACTGTAAGAGACGAAAACACAGAGCTAAAATCGTTTATTGCTGATCAGTCTTCAGAAATCAGATCAATGAGGTCCCTCCTTGAGCAACTGATGAAAAATCTACAAACTCAGGGGGAGACAAGTTGTAAGGATCAGGAGGTACAGCGAAGAGATGATAACGAAGGCAATGATCCCGGTGCAAATAAAGAGTCTGTAGATTTTCCTGCAGCTCAAGCTACACAAATTCAGGGGGAGCCTAGTCAAGGCGAAGGAGAAATGGGTGAGGCTAGTTCATCTAAACAACCTACGGACTTTGAAATCAGTGAGATGATTGACGCGCTCATGGATCTCGATGATGATCCTCTGGATGTAGGTTTTGATAATGAAGATGAAGAGCTGGAGGAAGGCGAGTTTATGCCAGAAGAGGTAGTGGACTGGCAGTCAGGTGATGAGGTAGTCGCTGATGAGGATGATGAAGCTGATGAGATAGTTGTGCAGCAGAATCCTATTACCGATACCTACATGATTGATGGAAATAGAATTGTCAATGTAGATATAGTAAATGCTGCATTGAATCCTCAGCCATCGACAGAAGAACCTGCAAGAGAGTTAACTAATGAAGAAAAACGAAAACTATGGTTCAGGGCTGAAGAGAAGGAAGTAGCGATTAAAAAGACAATGAGAGTGCCAGGTACTGGGAAGCTGTCTGAGCGAATTTTAAGCTGGTTCTTTGATAGAGATCTGCAGCTATTTGTAATTAAAAGGAAAGACGGGCTTCAGTACATGAGGCGAACATTAAAAGCATTCAACTCCCTGCCAAAGATCGAAATCACTGCGCTAGCATGGAAAGATTTGATAAACATTGGCAATGATCCCTATGCGAGCGTAATTGAAAGAATCATAAGAAAGGAGGGGAGATCAAGGAAATTCGAGCGTTTGAATCCAAGGGTCGGGAGAAGAGTAGAGGATCCGTCACGTATTGATCCTCTAACTGGACGACCTTGGATGAGGATTCACTATAAGCCGGCTAGATGTCTTAGGAAGGTTCCTCTCAAGCCGATGCCACAAAATATTCTGAAGAATCTGAAGTGGTGGTATGCTGACACGGAAACTGGGGAAGCGGTCATGGAAGACTTAGAAGAAAATGTTATTCTTAGAGTCTACGACCCTCTTCACCTGGTAAACCTCTCCAAAGATGATCTTCACATTTTGCATGCCTGTAAGATCTCAAGTGATACACATATGGACGGTGAAGCTAATAAGTATGAAAATGTAGTCAAGGTATGTGTCGAGAAAGGTTTGTATGCTGGTAGTATTTTGAATCAATAAATAAACAAAGTTTTTAAGTCAAATGTGTGAATTATTAGAAGCTATCGTCAAGGGGGAGTCTGTTGGTACATCCTGTGTGACGATAGCAGTCTAAGTGATTCTGCATAGTGATTTTAGCAAGTATGTGTTAGATATGTTTATATGTGCTTGACTGTTATTGATTGTGTGTTTGAACTTGATGTAACATATTACAAGAAGTTCAAACATAAAGGTCAAAGATTAACTCAAGCATAAGTAAAACATAAGTTTCATCACTTAAGTGTTTAAGTGTATTGGCTAGATTCGAATAGGTAAAGGAAGACATTCGAATCTGTGATAGATTCGAATGTATCCTTAGATTCGAATGGGCTAGATTCGAGAGTGTCATTGTGGACAGACTCGAATGGGCCTTGGGCCAGATTCGAGTTTGGCCCACATCAGACTCGAATCAGGGTCTATAATTAGGGATAGACTCGAATCATTAGAGACTTTTAGCAGAATTCGTGAGGAATTAAGCAAAAGGCGATCTCGAGTTTATCAGCTAGGTGAGTGCCGTTTCGGAGAGAATTAGTTCGTAGGATCGTTCGTGTGTCGTTCGTTCAGCGTCTAATAGTCTCCGTGTTCCGTTGGTTGAGAGTTGTCCGTCTAACCGTCAACGAGGATTCCGCACTCGTTCACGGATCCGCGTCTAGATAGATCTTGCAATAGTAGACCTTACAGTTTGCCTTCAGCATCTAGTTCAGGATCAACTACAAGAGGATTTTCAACAGCTTCCCATAGAGCATGGTCAAGAAATGTATGTGTTGTTGAATCCTGAGTTTCCACATCTCGAACTCAGTGGGTTTGAGCATAGGCACTTTAAGTCCTTGCCCAGATCCACTACTGCTGCCATCAAACTCCATTGCAGAAAAAGTTTTTAGAAGATTTAGATATTTAAAAACGAAAGTTTTTTACTTTGAAAACAAATAATAAAAACAAAACCAATGGCTCTGATACCACTTGTCAAGATCAAATCACCAAAGATTAACTAGTTTGAATAAATCATAGTTAAACCAATAATCTTGTTTTGAATCAAAGTCCAATTAAGAAGTTTGTGGAATAACACTTAATTGTTTTAAGAAAACTTTCAGAACAGTAAGTACAGAATAAGTAAAACAGAAAAACACTATTAATATCAAAACCTCTTGTATTGATAACCACTGATTTTAAGAACCTCTAATCTGTTTGATTAGACGAAGAACACAGATTGGTCTTAGGGTTTTACAACCTTAAAGGCTTGAGAAAACTTAATCAGAATACAAGTTACAATTTCAAATTCTAAGCACCAATTACATAAGAAAGACCTAGTCTATCTCTATTTATAACGTTCTGATTTGTTTCCTTAACAAACTGTGATTTCTCTTGAGTAGATATCTTCAGAATATCTTCAAATCTAGAAATTGTTATCACTTCCTGATTTATAGCACTTTCCGTTATCATCTCAGAAGCAGCTTGAACTTTATCTCTGACAGCTTGAACATTTTGAACTAGCAGCTTGAGAATCTTGAACTAGCAACTTGAACTTTGTAAAAACAGAATTACTACTAACAGCTTGAGAAATCCTAACTAACAGCTTGACATACTTAGATTATTTCCCAACAAAACTCGAACAATAAGTATCAAACTCGAATGAAACTTGGTTCAACTCGGATGAAAAATAAATGAACTAGCATGCTTCTGATCAAACGCGAATGTATTGTGAACAAACTCGAAGAATTGTTAATCACACTCTAAGTATAACTGTTTCAACTCGAAAACAAGTTTTGTAAAACTCGAATTAAGTTTGATTAAACTCGGATGAAGTTTGATCAAACTCGAATGAAGTTTGGTCAAACTCGATCAGTTGATGAACAAACTCGAATGATAAGTCAACAAACTCGAAAAACACTTGATCTCTTTTGAAAGAATGTTTATCAAACTCGAAAAAAGATTGATTAAACTCGAAAGAAGATAGATCAAACTTGATTAACGTTTGAACAAACTCGATCAATGTATGATCAAACTCGGTCAACACTTTTGTCAAACTCGATCAAAACACATATCAAACTCGATCAATACTTGAAAAACTCGGTGAACACTAAAAGCTTAGTTTTGTCCGAGTTTTAACAGAATCTTTCAAAATTCAAGTTCAAAAACTCAATTTTCAACAAAAAAAATCCTCTAAATGATCCCAAATTAATGTCGAGTGAGCGGTTTCACATACAAACACTTTTTGAGTGAACAACTTGCCTAATTTCATATCAAAACCCCAAAATTTGAGAAAATCAGTGAATATCACACTTTTTAAAAAATATTTGTAAATCCCAAATTAAATTTAGTGTGTTTGGAGTTATATTTTGAAATTAATATAAATCAAACCTCCTTTTAAAGTTGATCCTTCGATCCAACTTTCAGTGTAAATCATCAACTGATTCAAAACCCTTCGATGAATTTCTGATTTTCAAAAAATGCGATGTAACTGTGTTCTTGAAAAACTTTTTCTAGATTCAAAAATCAAACAATTTTAGCCATATTAGGCTCTGATACAAATTGATATTCAGTAATTAACAAACACAAATATAGATCTAACAATTCAGAACAAACAAGATCAACACTAACCGAATGATTATCTGTGACAGAATTACAATACATGAAACTTGAATGCAGTGAACCCTAGGCAACCGATCCGTACAAGAGAGAATAATCCGTGCAAGTCTATCCTGATTTCGTACATCTACAGTATATTTATATTCACAAAACAAAGTATTGAAATATTACAATATGACCCCTAGACTTATATCATTCATAAACAAAAACAAATCCCAACAATGAATAAATATAAATGTAGCCAAATGATTAAATTAAACCTTGAATGATGAACAATGAAGAACAAAATGTTTTTCTCTCTTTCAAGCAAGATGGCTACACTCTCCTTTCACCATTTTCTTCCTTTAGTTACCTTTCGCTACACACACAAAACCCTAGTCTAGGCTATTTAAGCTAAACCCTAAAAGGCTTAAGCCCATGGACTTAATTAATTAAGCCCTTACAAAATATGAACATAAATATTTATTACATAATAAACCCTAGACTTAACTACAATAAAATAAGTCTAACAATCTCCCCCTTTGTGATCAAGTCTGGATTCTTCAATATAAGCTTTATCTTCTGATGAACAATCTCCCCTTTTCATGATCTTTACATTAGACTTGGACAACCTCCATGTTCATCTTTAAGCTTTAACTTCGAACTCTTGAAGCTTTGAAACTTTGGAGCTATTGAAGCTTTTCTCTGATATCTCTCTCCCCCTGGATTCTTCAACCGAACATGGAATCCTTCAGATTTGCTTTGCTCCCCGTTCAATATATTCCATCATCTCCTTAAACTTTTATGCTTCTAGTAATCTCCCCCTCATGAAGACTAAAATAATCTTGATTATCATGTAGACATCCAGGTATTCTTGGCAAGTAGCTTACTCCCTCTCAGAATGTGTATACCTGCTCTTTATCATCACAAAATTTCATTAGACTTTTCAACCTGTGACAATATAACCAAATTAGATGAAAAAATAACAAACAGGACCACTTAGGTTTCCTGTTGACACCATATTTAAAAAAAACTAGGTGACCTACGTTCAACGCTGGATTGATGTTAACACTGGTAGGATTTCCAACTAATCATCGTGAATACTTAGAGTAAGCACCACTATAGTTGTTCCGACTTTGTCACAATAGACAAGTAAATTTTTGTCACACAGACATGACTCAATAAGTGTCCTAGGAGGTGTATAATCATTAAGTTCTAGACACAACGTGCAATCAAACAAAATTTAGAAACTGGGGCGGATATTTTCCTGTTTCAATATCAGTTACATCCAAATGAGAAATCGATAGCATATGAGGTTAATCTCAGTGAGAAATGAAACAATGTCTTTGTGAGAAGCAACTGAGTAGCTAGGAGGAGTTATGTGCTTGCGTCACTGGGTTCATGGCGTCTTATTAAATACCAAATCTCAACGAATAAGATTCGATAGCAAATGTAGGAAACCCAGCAAATGTTGTTTATGATGGGATTCTTTTCTTTTAATCGTTTCTCTCCCCTCAATCTCTCAACATCATTTTTCCAACTAAAGCTCCCTCCGACTCACTTTAATCAGTGAAGCATGATTTTGATGCACCTCCGTCTCCTTTCATTTATACCCCTCTCATTTCCATTTTACCTCTGCTAGACCCGATTAATACCCCACTGTGTTTGATCCTTCTTAACTAGATCTATAAGACCCTCACCTCTCATCTATAAGAAGGATTACTCCATGGGTAGTTCATCTGGTTCTGGGCAGACTATAGGAGTGATGTATATGCCTATATGCTCATGTGGTGCACAAGAGTCAGCAGATGTTATCAAAGATGATGCACTTTGATTTCTTGGAATTGCAGCTAGCATAGAATGCTCTAGAAAAGCTACTTTCGCATTATGAGAATGAACTCAATGAAATAATTTCAAAAGGAATGGATACGAGTGAATGAATCAAAAGAAATCAGAATTAGTTAATCCAGAATGAATGAAAGATTCAAATACGAAAGAATTCAATTATGAATGAAGTATCAAAGAAACGAGAATATCTCAGAGAATTGATATCTTGAGATCTGATCAGTCAGATAGAATCAGAATAAGAGAATCAGAATGAATGAAGGTATTCTTATTCGTATGAAGATTAAGTAGGACTGATCTCTTCAAGTGAAACTAAAAAAATTTTACTCCCCCTTAAATGATGACCGGATAAAACCAAAACATTTTTTTGCATCATAAAGGTTAACAAAAACAAAAAAATTACTAAAAACACTCCCCCTCCAAGTATGCACTAAAAATGTTACCTTAAAAATTTTTGCATACTAGAAGAATGAAAAACTAGAGAAAGATATCATCGTTAACGCGTAGATGCAAACTCCCCCTGCAAATAAGAAAGAAATATCAGTCAACAGAAGATATATAGAAGCAAATGAAAAGTAAGAAATCTATGCTCCCTGTTGTCGCTTCGCCCGTAATGTTGAACAGAAATTCTGATATGCGCATCAGGGTGGAAGTTTCAGAAGCACTGTAGCACAGTTTCTAAACTGAGGTGTTTAGAAGCCATCTCTTTGAAGACCGGGTTCTACTCTGAAGTAAGTAGAAGCCATGACATAGATGCCCGGGTTCTGTACTGAAGCGCAAGGAAACCATCTATCTGAAGCACGGGTCCTGAACTGTAATGAACAGGAGTCATCTAGCTGCGAAACAATCATGTAAATTTTGGTACCCATTGGAATTTGGGTCCAGTCAGGTAAGCTTTGGGTACCCATCTTTGAGTTATTACCTTCTTTTCCACGTTAGGTAACCATTTCCAGTTTGGTTCCTTTAAGGCATGTTTAGGTACCCAGCAGAGAATGAATGTGGACCCTTTTTGCTCATGCTTATGAACATGATGTTTCACAGGCTTATGCCTAGCTTTAGAGACACAACCATTCATTACATGAGAAGAATGACAAGGTTTAGTAGGACGCAAATCAAAAAGCTGCTTAAAAGAGTATTTGAAAACAGGTTTATGTGACATCGAAGCATCACATGAAGCAATCTTTTGATTAACATCTACTACAACTTTGTTATTCTTTGTAACATGATAATTAGAAATGAATGATAGTGAATCGGTTTGTAGGTCCCAAAAGGTTTCCCTAGTATGTTGCTCTAAGCTGTATAGGGGGGGTGAATACAACTACTAAAAATTTCAACACACTTTCTTAATGTTTGTATGTATATTATCAACAAGTGTTAATTACAAACAGGCTTGAACTGCGGGATGGTTCAAGCTGAGATGACAGAAACAACAGAAACTACTAATCTAAGACACACTCAGACCAGTTAGAATGAATACACTCACAAAGATGAACTCACTGATATTACAAGACAGACAGACAGACAACTTGAACAAAAACAGCTTGGACACACTCAACTGTTTTATTCAAGCAGACTTTGCATGTATGAAAACACAATTCTTTTGCACGTTCTGAATATCACACTCTTGGTTTTCTCACATTCCTTAGAAGCTTCCTTTTATACTCTCACAGAGAATCCTAGTGAAGCTTCCTGATTGGATGCAGAGATAGTGGAGTGTCTTTCCAAAAAGACAAAAATACTTTTTTGCACGTTCTGACAAAGCAGCATTTTCTCTACATTGCAAAATCTTTGTCTTTTCCTTTTTGTCTCTGTTGCAGAAGGCTTTAACTAAAAGAAGAATGTCAACTTTAGACCTTTCATCTTCTTGTATAGCCATTCTGATATAAGAAATGGTCTGTCACTCATTTCAAATATCCACTTTGTCTTCATGTAACAGAACAGCGTGGGCAGTGTTAGCAGCTTCTATTTTTCCACTTTGTCTCGACTTTGTAAACTGATCATTTGGTCCAAGATAATACATGAGGACATGGAAACATATTCCATAATTTGTCCAAGCTGCTCAACAGGCATGAGCAGCGTAGACAGTTTATTTCAAGCTTGTTCAACAGAATAGAACAGCTTGGACAATCTGCCTTAGTTACAACAAATGCAACAGGGTAAGCAGCTTTGACTAATATTGCAAATCACTTATCAGGTTTCAATAAGGCATTAACAGGCCTTAAATTATACCCTTAAGTGCATCAAACAGGTTTGATTAATAATCTCCCCCTAAGATGTATAACAGGTTTGACTGAGGCCTTTTTGTGTCTAACACAGTTTGATTCTCAAAATGATTTTTCATATGAGTATATGAACTTGACGAGAAGCCAGAGTTGTTACGACTAGAGAACCAGTTATGCCTGTTGTTGGATTTTTCAATCTTTGTGGCTTTTGGGAATTTCCTGTACTCTTAATATAAGAGTATATTGAATTCCTTACAACTCTTTTGAAATCAGATTTAGAAGATTCACCGTTGTAAATCTTCATTGGAACTTCTAACTTTTGTTTGCCCTTCTTGATCTCAAGAAGATGTTTCTGTTTAGGAGCACTTTTTTCTGGTCAAAAACTTTTGAGACCTTTGAAATCCAACTTTCTAAGTCTTAGATTATGTCGAGAAGTTTATCTCTTTCACTTTCAAAGAACTTAGAGTCTGTTTTAAAACTCTGTTCACGTATGGAAAACACTCTTTTTGTCTCATCAAATTGGTTTTCTTTTCTAAGAAAATTGACTCTGTCCTTTTCAAACAACTCATTCACTTTCCTAAGTTCTCTTTCAACATTCAAGTTGATTTCTGAAGGCTCGGGTTTTGGGTTGCTTTGGAAAACATTTAAAATATCATTGTACAACCCTTTGTAATGAATAGCTTGCATTGCATATTTAATTACTTCGCTCTCGTACTTCTCCACATTCTCAAAAAGAGCATCATGGTATTCATAAGCTTCTTTTTTAGTATGTTTCAACTGCTTTTCTAGAATAGTAATTTTGTGTTCTAAAACAGAAGTAGGAACATATGGGTGAGGTACGGGAGTCAGCGGTTTAGCATTCATTTCCTCTTCTAAGTACTATGAAAATAGTCATCATCTAAAGTTGGTATTCTAGATGAATAACTTTCATTCAGTTGCTCATAGGCCATGAAGGTTTGAGTATTCTTTATGATTTTCCGGTTAAGATCCTCTTGGTTCAAAGCATCTTCAGATGATCTATGAAAAATAGCTTTGTATCCCGCTCTCATGTAATTGAAATCATACATAGTGGGCAATATCATCGACACTTTATGAAGAATTTTTGGATTGAATGATGCCTTCCTTAGAATTTTATCATCAAGTTCTTTGATACGGATATACAAATCAACTGTTTCTTTTTCAATCGTTTTGAATTTTTCGTTGCTATCAATATTCTCAAAGTGCAATACTTGATAACGTTTTGTAAGATCAGATAGCTCAGATTTCAATTAATCCTTAGTCTCATTTGCCATGGTTAAACAGCTTTTGAGATTAGTATTCGCATCATCAATCTTAGCTTTTTCCAAAAGAAGTTCTATACAGATTATGGTCATGCATCCATTTATCATGAAAAACTTTAGATTGAAACTTTTCAACTTGAAGTTCGTTATTAAGAGCACAAAATTTCTCATTCAACTCATTAACTTCATTGCAAGATTCAATATTAAGAGAAGAATGTACATTATTTCCAGATTGCTCAACATTCGCCTCATTTGTAACTGTCGCTTGCTTCTCAACCAAAAACATCTTTGACAACTTTATGTTTGATTGGATCTTGAAGATTATAGATTGATTTGAATATTTGAACGAAGTGAATTCAATGCTGATAGAACTCGAGCCAAACAAAAACAAAAAATAAACTCGAAAGACAAAAAATCAACAAAGAAAAACAAACTCACACTTAAAAAAACTACAAACTCGGACAAAACAAAAATAAAGAAAAAAAATATCAAACTCGGAATATTTATCACTATTAATTTTTTTTTTTGACAAACTCGGACTTAAAAAAAATTTCAAAGTTGGTCCGAGACTTAGTTTAGGAATGAGTCCAAGCCATAGAATAGGATAAACTTAGTTTAGGAGAAAAGTATAAAAAAAACTAAGAGATTTGAAAGAAGAATAAAAAATAATTTGTTTTTTTTAATAGGATAAACTTAGAGAGAAAAAAAACTATGTGACACAAAAAAAAAACTAAGTGTAGTTGTTAGTCCTAAATTATCAAGCATAAACAATAACAACAAACAAGATGAATCATTATAAATGTAGCTGAATGATTAGATTAAACCTTGAATGATGAACAATGATGAACAAAAGGTTTTTCTCTCTACCCACACGACGGCTACTCTCCTTTCACCTTTTTCTCCCTTCCATCACCCACACAAAACCCTAGGAGACCCTTTAACCTAAAACCCTAAAAGGCCAAGCCCGTGGACTCAACTAATTAAACCCTTACAAAACATGAACATAAATATTAATTTATTACATAATAAACCCTAGAGTTGATTACAATAAAATAAGTCTTACAATCTCCCTCTTTGTGATCAAGTCTGGATTCTTCAAGATAAGTTTTATCTTCTGGTGAATAATCTCTCCTTTTGAAGACCGTTACTTTAGACTTGGACAACTTTCAGGTTTATCTTTAAGCTTTAACTTGGAACACTTGAAGCTTTGAAATTTTGAAGCTCTTGAAGCTTTTCTCTGATATCTCTCTCCCACTAAATTCTTCAACCGAACATGAAATCCTTCAGATTAGCTTTGCTCCCCCTTCAATATATTTCATCATCTCCTTAAACTTTTATGGTTCTAGTAATCTCCCCCTCATGATGATTAAGAGAATCCTGATTATCATGTAGACCTTCCAGGTATTTTTGGAAAGTAGCTTACTCCCCCTCAGAATGTGTATACATGCTCTTTATCATCACAAAATGTCATTAGGCTTTTCAACCTGTGACATTATAACCAAATTAGAGGGAAAAAGAACAACCAGGACCACTTAGGTTTTCTATTGACATCATAGTTAAAAAAAACTATGTGACCTACATTCAGCGCTGAATCGATGTTAACACAGGTAGGATTTCCAACTAATCAGCGTGAGATACTTATATTAAGCAACACTATAGTTGTTTCGGCTTTGTCACAATAGACAAGCAAATTTTTGTCACACAGACATGACTCTATAAGTGTCCTAAGAGGTGTATAATCAATAAGGTCTAGACACAATGTGCAATCAAATGAAACTCGGAGACCGGATCGGATGTTTCTTGTTTCAATATCAATTAACTCCAAATGAGAAATCGATAGCATATGAGGTTAATCTCCGTGAGAAATGAAACAGTAGCTTTTGAGAAACAACTGAGTAGCTAGGAGGGGTTTTGTGCTTGCGTCACTGGATCCATGACATCTTCTTCAATACCAAATCTTAACGAATAGGGTTTGATAGCAAATGTAGGAAACCCAGCAAATGTTGGTTATGATAGGATTCTCTTTTCTTTTAATCATTTCTCTCCTCTCAAGCTCTCAATATCATTATTCAACTATTTCTCCCTCCGACTCACTATTATCACAATGATTTGGTGCACCCCCATTCCTTTCATTAATACCCCTCTTATTTCAATTTTACCACTGCTCGACCCTATCAGCACCCCGCTGTGTTTGATCGTTCTCAACTAGATCTAGTAGACCCTCACATCTCATCTATTGGAAGAATTACTCCATGGGTAGGTCATCCGGTTCTGGGTAGACTATAGAAGTGATATATATATATATATATATATATATATATATATATATATATATATATATATATATATGCTCATGTGGTGCACTAGAGTCAGCAGATGTTATCAAAGATGATGAACTTTGAGTTCTTGGAATTGCAGCTAGCATAGAGTGCTCTGAAAAACTACTTTAGCATTATGATAAAGAACTCTGTGAAATGAAATTAGAAAGGAATGGAGACGAGTGAATGAATCAGAAGAAATCAAAATTAGTTAATTCAGAATGAATGAAAGATTCAGATACGAAAGAATTCAGTTGTGAATGAAGATTCGGATAAACGAGAATATCTCAGAGAATTGAGATCTTGAGATCTGATCAGTCAGATGGAATTAGAATAAGAGAATCAGAATGAATGAAGGTATTCTGATTCGCATGAAGAGTAAGTAGCACTGATCTCTTCAAGTGAAACTAAAAAAATTTACGCCCCCCTAAATGATGACCGGATAAAATCCAAAACATTTCTTGCATCATTAAGGATTAACAAAAAGCTTTTTAAAAAAAAACTTTTACTAAAAACAGTCCCCCTCCAAGTACGCACAAAAAATATTTTCTTTAAAAGATTTGCATACTTGAAGAGTGAAAAGACAAGGAACATTTCTTCGACAATGCATAGATGTAAACTCCCCCTGCAGATAAGACCTAATATTAGTCAACAGAAAGTAGAAGCATAAGAAAAGTAAGAAATCTATGCTCCCTGTTGTCGTTTCGCTTGTGATGTTGAACAGAAAATCTGACATGCACGTCAGGGTGGGAGTTTCAGAAACACTGTAGCACAAGTTCTAACTAGAGACCGGGTTCTACTCAGAAGTAAGTAGAAGCCATGACATTGATGTCCTGAATCTGTACTGAAGTGCACAGAAACCATCTTTTTGAAGCACGGGTACTGAACTGAAATGAACAGGAGCCATTTATCCTGCAAAATAATCATGCAACTTTTAGTACCCATTGGAATTTGGGTCCAGTCAGGTTAGCTTTAGGTACCCATCTTTGAGTTATTACCTTCTTCTCTGCCTTAGGCAACCATTTTCAGTTTGGTTCCTTTAAGACATTCTTAGATACCCAGCGGAGAATGAATGTGGGACCTTTTTGTTCACACTTAAGTTCATGAAGTTTCACAGGCTTATGCCTAGCTTTGGAGACACAATCATTCATTACATGAGAAGAATGACAAGGTTTAGTAGGACGCAAATCAAAAAGCTTCTTAAAAGAGTATTTGAAAACAGGTTTATGTGACATCGAAGCATCACATGAAGCAGTCTTTTGATTAACATCTACTACAACTTTGTTATTCTTTATAACATGAGAAGTAGAAATGAATGGTAGTGAATCAGTTTAATTCTCAAAACGATTTTTCACATGAGTATATGAACTTGATGAGAAGCCTGAGTCGTTACGACTAGAGAACCAATTGTGCTTGTTGTTGGATTTTCCACTCTTTGGTAGCTTTTGGGAATTCCGTGTAACTCTTAATGTAAGAGTATATTGAATTCCTTACAGCTCTTTTGAAATCAGATTTAGAAGATTCACCATTGTAAATCTTGATTGGAACTTCCAACTTTTCTTTACCCTTCTTGATCTCAAGAAGATGTTTCTGTTTAGAAGCATTTGTTTTCTGATCAAAAACTTTTGAGGCCTTTGAAATCTAACTTTCTAAGTCTTTAATTATGTCGAGAAGTTTATCTCTTTCACTTTCAAAGAACTTAGAGTCAGTTTTAAAACTCAGTTCACGTATGGAAAACACTCTTCTTGCCTCATAAAATTGGTTTTCTTTTCTAAGAAAAACGACTCTATCTTTTTCAAACAACTTTTTCGCTTCCCTAAGTTCTCTTTTAGCATTCAAGTTGGTTTTTGAAAGCTTGGGTTTTGGATTGCTTTGAAAAGCATCTAAAATATCATTATACAACCCTTTGTAATGAATAGCTTGAGCTGCATATTCAATTACTTCGCTCTCATACTTCACCACATCCTCAATAAGAGCATCATGGTATTCAGAAGCTTATTTTTTAGATTGTTTTAACTGCTCCTCTAGAACAACAATTTTGTGTTCTAAAGCAGAAGAAGGAACATATGGTTGAGGTACGGGAGCCACCGGTTTAGCTTTCAGTTCCTCTTCTGAGTAAGTGTGAATACATTCATCATCTAAAATAGGTTTTCTAGATGAATAACTTTCATTCAGCTGCTCATAGGCCATGAAGGTTTGGGTATTCTTTTTGTTTTGTCGATTAAGATCCTCTTGATTCAAAGCATCTTCAGATGATCTATAAAAAATCGCTTTGTATCCTGATCTCATGTAATTATAATCATACAGAGTGGGCAATACCATCGACACTTTATGAGAAGTTTTTGGATTTTCAAAACTGAGGCCTTCCTTAGAGTGATAACAGTGTTTGCTTAGGCGTGTTCATGTCAATGGTTTGATCTGTTTGTCCACGTTTGAGAAATTTATCATCAAGTTCTTTGATACGGACATACAGATCAACTCTTTCCTTTTCAATCATTTTAATATTCTTTGCTATCAATATTCTCATAGGGCAACGATTCATAACATTTTGTAAGATCTGATAGCTCGGATTTCAATGAATCCTTAGTCTCATTTGTCATGGTTAAACAGCTTTTGAGATTAGTATTCGCATCATCAATCTTAGCTTTTTCCCAAAGAATTTCTACAAATAGATTGTGTTCATTCATCCACTTATCATGAAAAACTTTCGATTGAGCCTTTTCCTCTTGAAGTTCATTTTTAAGAGCACACAATTTAGCATTCAACTCATTAACTTCATTGCAAGATTGAATATCAAGAGAAAAATGTACCTTACGTCCCAATTGCTCAACATTCGTCTCATTTGTAACTGTCGCTTGATTCTCAACTGAAGACATCTTTCACACTTTATGCTTGATTGGATCTTGAAGATTACAGATTTATTTGAATATTTGAACAAAACGAGTTCAATGCTGATAGAACTTGAGTAAAAACAAAAACAAAAATAAACTCGAAAGAAAAAAATTAATAAAGAAAAACAAACTCACACTTAATAAAACTACAAACTCGGACAAAAAAATAACTAAAGAAAAAAAGATTAGACTTGGTAATATATATATATATATATATATATATATATATATATATATGTGTGTGTGTGTGTGTGTGTGTGTGTATGTATGTATATATGTGTATATAGTTCGTGTGAGTACCTAAAAAATGCAGAGTACCGTGAGTACCTCTGAACACACGGGTTTCGAATGTAAACTTGCTCCGAAAAAAAGTTTTTTTTTTTATTTTTTCATTTTCATTTGGATACAACTTCGTAAAAAATTATATACATTCACACTTTGTAGCATCTTAAAAGTCATGTGAACGTGAAAAAATTCATGTGAACACGCTTAGTAGTTCATGTGAACACACACGTTTCACATAGTTCTAGTGTGTGTTTATGTGTGATTTTTTGCAAGTAGTCTTGTATTATTAATTTAAACATGATTATGAAAAAAAAATTCGAAAAAAATGGTTTTAAACGAGGTACCTCTAGTACTCCGCAAAACTAGTGGTACTCATTTGAACCCAAATCTGTGTGTGTGTGTGTGTGTGTCTATATATATATATATATATATATATATATATATATATATATATATATATATATATATATATATATATATATATATATATATATATATATATATATATACACATATATATATATACACACATACATATATATATATATATATATATATATATATATATATATATATATATATATATATATATATATATATAGATTTAGGTTCAAGTGAGTACCACCTCTAATGCAGCGCACCAGAAGGTACCACCCTTAAAAGTAATTTTTTTGAAATTTTTTTTCATGAACATGTTTTAATTAACATTACATAGATCATATGTGAATTTCACGCAAATCCGAACACTCTAAGTGCATGAAAACACACATCACATAAATGCATGTTCACATGTCTTCAAAATTATGTAAATGTGTGTTCACATCATTTTTTAAGAGCTAGGAGATGTGAATGTATGTGAAATTTACATACGATCTTCATAATGTTAATTAAAACATGTTTATGAAAAAAAAATTTTAAAAAAGTTTTTTTAAAGGTGGTACCTTCTGGTGCGCTGCATTTGGGTGGTACTCTCTCGAACCATATTCTATATATATATATATATATATATATATATATATATATATATATATATATATATATATATATATATATATATAGTAACGTACCCGCGCAAAGCGGCGGCGGCAATAATAGTTTCGATATGATTGTGTTCTTTCAATAGCATATCATTGTTTGAAAGATATAAAACGAAGATGAAGTTTGATTGTAGGCAAAGTCATCTTCAAATAGGCATAGAGTTGAATTTATGTTTAGATTTTAACGTAAACTTCATTTTAAGATTAATATAAACCAATTTGTTTAATTTTATATATAGCATTACAATGAGATGTAAAATAGTATTGTAACAAACAATAAAGTTAGTTCAATTACACAATAAAAAAGGTGGAAATACATTTGTAAAGGAAAAAAATGGCTAACTTTTGTCATTATATAAAAGAAAAATCATGTAAAAACCAACACACTTTCAGATGATGTTTATTGAACCTGCTACATAACCAAACACATGACATTCAGAGGAAAGAAACAAATGTCTCAACCTAAGAAAAAAATTAAACAAACCAACTCCTTCGATCTTCAGCAACTGACGAGCCTCACAATTGGAATGTCACAACAAGTCACGAGACTCTCCACCAACCCAACGACTGAGGTTTGAAGTCCCCAATTCGAACAAGGCGTACTGTAGGATAAAAATGTAATGATGTAGGTTTTCTGTTCAAAAACAATAAGAAACAGATGGGATATATTATGGTGTTAAAACCTGGGAATGCACACAAACTCAGAACCTGCATTCAAGATCAACAGGAGAACTAAAAAATTCATATGTTTGAAAGTAGAAACTTCTTTATCTCCACTCATGTGTGACTGCCTCCTTAATTCTAAAAACCCCATATGCATATCCCCACTAAATTAAAGGCAATAAAAATGAAAGAAATCCATCATAGAAAGAAAGAATTAATTGGAATAGGGAAACCATCAACTACCTACATACAGACCCAAGTTTCTCAAATTCAGGTTAATTTCTTTCAAATTTACTACAAAATCACAGAAGTCGTAGCTGAATTTGTATAAATATACATCGGTCTCATCTCTTACACCTCAAAACATGATAAATTGACTATAATTCGTTATAAGAAACTTACCATTTGAGTCTCCTCTTCTCTTTCTTCCTTCCTTTCTGCCATAACCACAACCAGATTAAGCTTTCTATCACCACGGACAAAATAGTGGTCCTTAGATTTTATTTTAAGATATATTGGCTGTTGCTGCTAACATTCAGTTAAGGCCCTAATTACACACATATTACATACTTTATTGTTGTTATGTGATTAAACAACACATAAATATAATTGTTATGGCTACTATAACAGCTACTGTTTTTGATAGCAAATACTCACACATGTCTTGGATACTTGCTACCCATTCACATAAAATCCATGGTCTACTGGTAAATTTTCTACTTTTGGACAACATCCACACACATGAATATTAAGGCTGCTGTTGTTTCTGCTTTCTGATTCACAACATGTATACCCCGAGAATTAATCTTGAGACTAAATCTCGGGGTCAAGGTCCTAACAGTACACACAGCTAGTGTGTGTGTGTGTGTATATATATATATATATATATATATATATATATATATATATATATATATATATATATATATATATGTGTGTGTGTGTGTGTGTGTGTGTGTGTGTGTTGTTGTTGTTGTTTTGTTGCCAGCCACACCCCGAGACTTGAAAGTCTCGGGTTCCACATTTAATACAAACACATTTATATATATTTACTACTATCTTGGCTGCTATTGGCATTAAATTGAAAACACACACATAAATGATCATACATACGATTTGATCTCCGGAAGTCATCTGAAACCCGGTCCTATAACTCTGCGACATTCTTGAATGGATTTCTCGGAGGTTCAACTTGAGCTCACCAAGGAGGTCAGCAATGACTTTTGTGATCATTGCAGTCGTGCAATACACAAGAACCTGCATATAAACATCATATACTTAATCACTCTGTTCAAAAAATTTGCAATTATTATTTAGACAACAGCAATACATAATACATCCATCCTATAATAATATAAATTTATCTAGCAAGGCTCATTTACAGTCAAATCACTTATTTGTTTCAACCGACGATGATATAGTCTAGAGAAGTCTTCAAGTCAATAATTAACAGAAAAGAGGTGGCAACAAACCTTCCACTAAGCAATGGTCCTGAATTAATATCCACATGCACTTGTGGGAAAAACAGATCACATAAATATTTCAATGAATTGGTGCAAATATAAGGATTTATGAATATCTGCTTACAACCATAGGCCAAAAAACTTAAAACATGCAAAGATTGAAGAACAAATGCAGGATTTAAAATCTCAAGAATTCAAACCTTATAATCAGAATATATGATCTTTCAGACAATAGTGAAAATTGCTTGTCAAGTGGAGCAACTAAATGCTTTTGTTGGACCTAAAATAACATAAAGACGACCTAAATGAAATGTTGCCATATGGTCAACGGATGACACTTTCCATAATCATGTCAATCAATCTATATAAATTGATCACTTTCTATAATCATGTCAATTCTTTCTTTCATAAATTGATCACTTTCTATAATCATGTCAATCAATCTATATAAATTAAGTATATTTATAATTCAATACTACTTCATATTGTCATCAAATTGCACAAAACTAAAAAAATAGATCAACATATATTATTGCACAATTCCAATTAACCATAATATATATGATTTAGCAATCCATGAATTTCATCTTCTTCAACCTTCCTGAAACTTTCTCCATTTTATTTTACTTTCCATTAAAAACACAAACTACAACCTTATGAAATTGGGTTTTAACAATCAAGCTTTAAACTTAGAGGAAACCAAACATATGCAAGATAAAGATGCAACTGATGATTTTTTCATGAATTAAATTGATCCAAGTACAGAGTCAAATTCTAGATTGTTAAAGGAAAAGTTTATACTACTCAGATATCTATTCAAAAAATCTATTAAGAGAAGAACATTATTTGAATAATATAACAAATTTATAAAAAGATACTAACGATTAAATGTTTAAACAAAAACAATTATAGTTGATCCAAAAATGTAATCCCCCAAACACTCATTAAGCACGAACATGTCCACACACCATTTAATAGATGTTTGCGACAGATTTGTTGGCAACTGAGCCTAGTTTGTAAGTTGCTTTAAGAACCGTGATCAAAATGCCAAATCAAGCAGAAACCACAAATACAAAACATGTATTAAACAACAAAAACAGCTGCAAATAACATGTATTACATCGACTCGAAGCCCCACAGAGATCAATTAAATCAAAGTACAACCAGTAAAGTAGGCAGAAACAGTAACAATGGTACAAGCAGCAGACCTTAAATCAAAATTCCATCCAAGATCAATATATAGCAACAAATAAGAATTAAGTACCCATGCTACCAGATGTAATGAACTGTACTCCCAAATAATACTAAAAATATGAAATGTCCACCGTTAAAAATAGGTAAGTCTATTGAAAAAACTAATGAGTAGTTGCATACCTGTAATTACTCTCGGCACGTCCCACTTTAAACATGATGTCCAAGAGTCCTTAACTAAAATATCACATTACAGAATGCAATGATACAAGAACGTGAACTTACCAGAATGCATTTTTTTCAAACATATGATGCCACTCTAATTAACTGACCTTGTATCCTCATGATACAAATCAGAACACCAGTATATAATAAAAAAATCACAGCAGAGAAATCAAGTTCCTTTAGAGTGATAAAATTGGCAGAGCAGTAAAGATTAGACTCTTGATCCAAGTAATACAAGTTAACGATGAAACTGCCATATAAATAGCAAAGTAAATGTGAAACTGGAAGCAGAGTTATCTGTGTTTCAGACTCTTAGTTACATACAGTGTGCACTCCAACAGTAGAGACATGGTAAAACAGGTTTTTTTTATAGTCATAAGGATCCTCCATAAGTAGGCACATAACACAAAAAAACTGCTCAGAAATCAGCATAAAGTTAATGCTACTGACCTCGGATTGTATATGAAAGATACCACAAGATATATATGGATAGGAGAACATTGATCATGATCACTTGATGAAGCCAATAAATTCTTTTAGTCACTTTTACAAAATGATATCTGCACAATATACAAACCACTCTGCAAGTAATCAATCAATCAAGATTGCACAAACAAAAATTTGTTTGGAAGTCAAGGGCTTCAAGACATGAGTTAGAGGGAGAGGATACCTTTAAATGGCTCTTGACATGAGCTAATGTGACATCTTTGACATCCATGAGCTCCAAAACTAATTTAGGTGTTGCCCCTAAATATTAGAATTACAATTCCACCCATTTTCTGTCCATTCTCCTTCATCCATTTAAACACTTGAAGAATAATACAAAAAACAATGTGAAAGATGATGCAACTCAAAACGAGATATATAAATATTCTAGAATAAAAAAGGTAAAATGAACAACCAATCAGATAAAATAAGTTTATATTTGATACAAACAGTGTCAAGATGCCCACCCTCCAAGTCCCAAGTTAACAACAATACAAATGGGCCTCAAAATATCATAACCTTGTAGTAGGAAGAAAGATCATTGCCTGGGGCATCTGACCATTTTTTTGCATCAAGGTCTATTACTGAACTGGCTTCAAAAATTAGTAATAACCTGAAACACAGATTGCTTGTCAAACCATAAATTTAATAATAATAATAATAATAATAATAATACTCAATTAACAAATGATGATGGTAAGATTGCATGGCATGTAATATTATCATGCAGAGCACAATATGGTTTAGTCCTTCACCATTATGAGCATGACTACATGTATAATGACACTCACGTCTGCTAAATAAATTACACATGACAACCTTCTTGTAATCTTGATCCCTCTGAGATGATAATGCACCCAAGAAGTAATCTAGAAGTTCAACTATAAATTCTGCGGAATTAAGTAGCAGCACCCGATCACACAAAACATTAGCAGTCACCAGCCTGTAAAGCACAAATAAAAATCAATATGTTGCTTCGAGAAAACACAAGCACCATTCCTAAATAAAAATAATAGCATCAGACCTACCTACCTAAGCAAACACAGCAAGCATGTAGCAGCCTAAAAGTAAATTCTCAACAAATAAGTGCATGCACACCAAGCCAATTAAAGAATAACATCCATAAAAATCACTCACAGATTGTCTGCTGCCACTGAAAAAGCTGTCATAATCACTAATCACAGCATTAGTAGCACTGTGACTATCATCAACCCAGTCACATGTGCTTCCTTAGTAAATGGTTTTGTATCAATAGCCATTGAGTCAATTTCCACTAATCATAAGAAAAATACCACTTCTTCGATGATCTACACAAAAGATGCATAGTACAACTTACAAAATAATTCTTTAGATAGCGCCTTTAAAAAGGAAATGCAAATTACATATATAATTTAGATATAATTGGTTTTAAGGAAAAGAGTTTAAAGTACTCATTTTCTATAGATGAAAGGAGTATAGTTGTTTGAAACTTTAAACAACCCAAATAACCATATAAGAAACAAATCCAACTAAAGTTCCAAATTGACAAATAGTCGTCAACAGTCAATTCGTCCATCCTCCTCCTTTACAACACAAGGTTCTTGAGCAACAGAAAATGCCCGGAAGTGACGAATCCAACAAAGAAAGAAGATGCAAACATGACCAAAAAAATTTACCAAACCAAATTCAACACATCAAATCAATACCAAAGAAATAGAATAGAAAAAAACTAAATTCCTTCTCATGGTCATTGCTATTATCTTTTCAAGTCTCTAAAATCCAAACCAATGTCCTCCCAACAAATTTATTTCCACCAGCAAGTTGATTTCAATGGTTTTCAAGAACAAAAAAGGAACAATTTAGTAGACTAATTTAACCGATTATAAGAAGGAAAAAAAAAAAAAAAGAAATCAGCAACCGTGATGAAGAGGAGTAAAAGACAAAACATGTAGTGACAATATTATATATTCAACAAAATTAAAAAATTTCAGGGGAAAAACAACATTGCACTGATAAATACTTATTTCAACTTTAAAATGTAAGTAACAAATAAACCATACGAAGATGGGATCAAATTAATAAACAAACAGTCCATCAATCCAACCATCTAAAAACATAGGCATAATAATAATTATATTTGGAATATTAAATATCCAAAAAAAATGTATTTAGATAATATTAAAATTAGAGAAATTACTTGGCAAATGTCACAGATTCACAGGGAGGGAGCTTTTTGGAGAGAGTTTGGAAGAGCAGTCTTTGGTGCTTGCTTGCAAGCTTGTTTGTTGCGTGAACTTCCGTATCAAATTTCCCACACAAGACCGGTTCATCCCCACAACAGATCAAAGTCGCCGGAGCCTTCTCGCACACATCACACCAAGAACTGATTCTAATCAAATATTAAGACCTGAGTTTGGGACCAAACCCCACCTAGAACATCAGAACCGACTTTTAAATCAGAGAAGAAAAAAATAGATGAGATGAGAGAGAACCTGATCGATGAAATTGAAACCCACCTTCACACCATATCTCCCATTTGAATCTGAAACCAAAACCCACAAAAAACACCATCTCATATATTGAAACCCATTTTTATATGATAGAGAAACCCACCTTCAGACAAAATCAGTTGTTTGAATATGAGACCGAATGAGAGAGTCGACTATGCTGCGCCAGTTAAGGAGCGCTATGCCTGTGGTGGAGGGAGACGAGAAGGGTGGCTCGTTGTGCCGGTGCTGGAGGAGGCAGGGTGGGAGACGGCAGTGGCTCGGAGAGATTTCATGGCTCTTGATAGATTTGGCTAGGGAACGGAGAGTCGGAAACGTAACACAAAGAAAGTAATTGGGGTTGCATCGAGTAGAGTAGGTTGCATAATAAATGTTCAGCGAGTGGTGTGAACAGACAGGGAAAGGAGAAGTCGGGAGGAGAAGAGGGTGTCTTGGGAAAGCAAGAGATTTGATGTTACATACTTGCGTAGAATCGTCTGCTAAATTTAGTGTAAAACCGTAGAACCAATATCGTCCATAGATTAGATTAATCGAATGGTCTTGATTAAAACCATAAAGTTTTGAATTAGTGAAAAAAAATTGGCATTAGTGATTTTTTAATTCTTTCAGGGGTAAAAAAGGAATAGATTGGAAATAGCAAAAGGATTGGCATTAGTAAATAAATATCATTTTTCTTTAAATTAAAATAACACTAATATGATTAATTGTTAAATCAAAAAAATTATACCATAAAAAACGAGAATTTTATACTCTTTAAAACGAGACCGGTCATGATATATGTTTTTCGAAAAAATTTTACGTGTTTATTTTTCGTAAAAAAAATTACCCAGACCACGATTCAATGTAGCATGGCCGATATCATTCAATGTCGAATGAACACTTGATATCGTATATTCAACGTCAATGCAACACTGCATGTACATTCAAAATTAACAGAACCAAAATAATGGTCAAAATTAGTAGTCAAAAGTTGGTTGATTTAATGAGAACAGTAATGATATATTTTTTTAGAAAAAATTTTACGTGTTTAGTTTTCGTAAAAAAAATTACACAGACCACGATACAATGTAGCATGGCCGATATCATTCAATGTCGAATGAACAATTGATGTCGTATATTCAACATCGATGCAACACTGCATGTACATTCAAAATTAACAGAACCAAAATAATGGTCAAAATTAGTAGTCAAAATTTGGTTGATTTAATGAGAACACTAATGATATATTTTTTTCAAAAAAATTTTACGTGTTTAGTTTTCGTAAAAAAAATTACCCATATCACGATTCAATGTAGCATGGCCGATATCATTCAATGTCGAATGAACACTTGAAATCGTATATTCAACGTCGATGCAACACTGCATGTACATTCAAAATTAACAGGACCAAAATAATGATCAAAATTAGTAGTCAAAAGTTGGTTGATTTAATAAGAACAGTAATGATATATTTTTTTAGAAAAAATTTTACGTGTTTATTTTTCGTATAAACAAAATTACCCATACCACGATGCAATGTAGCATGGCCGATATCATTCAATGTCGAATGAACACTTGATGTCGTATATTCAACGTCGATGCAACACTGCATGTACATTCAAAATTTACAGAACCAAAATAATGGTCAAAATTAAAAGTCAAAAGTTGGTTGATTTAATGAGAACAGTAATGATATATTTTTTTCGTAAAAATTTTACGTGTTTATTTTTCGTAAAAAATTTTTTTAACTAGACGTCCCTTTAATACATTATATAGAGATCATTCAATGTCGAATTACAGTTTATATCACACATTCAACGTCGAAGTGATACTATATATATATTGCAGAACATTAATTTAGTGCAGAACAATAGAACCAATCTAAATCATTGATAATATGGTAATTATGCAATTAACATTGAATTAATAGTAGCCCACCAAATTTGACTGACCACTTTGACCATTTTTGACTCTTTTAATATCGAAGGTACATGCAGTGTTGCATATATGATATATAGTATCACTTCGACGTTGAATGTGTGATATAAACTGTAATTCGACATTGAATGATCTCTATATAATATATTGAATGGACGCCTAGGTAAAAAAAAAAAAATTTACGAAAAATAAACACGTAAACTTTTTCGAAAAAAATATATCATTACTGTTCTATTAAATCAACCAACTTTTGACTACTAATTTTCACACTATTTTGGTTCTGTTAATTTTGAATGTACATGCAGTGTTGCATCGACGTTGTATATACGACATCAAGTGTTCATTCGAGATTGAATGATATCGGTCATGCTACATTGCATCGTGGTCTGGGTAAATTTTTTTTTTTTACGAAAAATAAACACGTAAAATTTTTTCTAAAAAATATATCATTACTGTTCTAATTAAATCAACCAACTTTTGACTACTAATTTTGACCATTATTTTGGTTCTGTTAGTTTTAAATGTACATGCAGTGTTGCATCGCCGTTGAATATACAATATCAAGTATTCATTCGACATTGAATGATATCGGCCATGCTACATTGCATCGTGGTCTGGGTAATTTTTTTTTACGAAAAATAAACACGTAAAATTTTTTCGAAAAAAATATATCATGACCGGTCTAGTTTTAAAGAGTAGAGAAAATTACTGATTTGGTCCCTGTGATTTGTCCATTGTTGCTGGTTTGGTCCTTTAAGATCAAAAATTACTCTATTGGTCCCTATGATTGTATTTTTGTTTCATGGTTAGTCCTTTTCATAAACGGCCGTTAAGTATGCAGGTTAGTGAAATGGTAATTTGGTCTTTTACATACTCTCTCTCCTCACCATTCTTTCTAATAAATAACTTATTTCTCCATCTTTTCCATTTATCCTCCCTCCATCATTTTCTCCTTCTTCCTTCTTCCTTTTTTTTTTCATTTGATCAACACAATGTGAAATCGAATCCGGATATCCGATGGAAAAGAAGCAAAAATCACATGTACCACAACACGTGATGTAGAATCTAGAGGTAAATATCATCAAGATGAATTGTTATCTGATGATAGAATCTCTGAGAAACTTCCATCCGATCTCAAATCACATCCCTCCAGCAATGAAGCAGCTTCTCAAGCAAAGAAGGAAACCGAGAAGCAAAAGTCCTCTATATCAAGTAACGTCCCTCCGAAGTATTCTCAGCAGCAACCAATGTAGAGAATCATAAAGAGCATCAAAAAGAATCAACCGCTGCAAATACGGAGACATGTAATAAGAGTGCTACTCCTGGAGATCTTCCTCAATTTTGCTTTAGTGAGGAACTTGATGTCAATTCTGTCGTTGCTGCTTCTGCTGCTGCTTTGAGAAAAGCTATAGAGAAAGAAAGAAGGCATTCGAAGCTTTTCAAACAGAAGTTTCAAAGATAGCTTGAAAGTCAAAGTTAGAGCAGTGATTGTAAGCACAGGTGAAGAACAGAAAGAAAAACACAATAAATTGAAAGAAACCCTTGAGAAAAAAGGTGCTTCATCACAAGTTTTTTCCAACACACGAGTAGTTTTTCCTGACTTTGCGGATGGTGAGAAGCTTTTTGGTGCTAAGAAGGTTATAGATGAAATACATAGGAAAATTTTGGATTCAGCCAAGAAATCTGAGATACCACCACCGTCTTCTCATGGAGAGAGAGAGTATGTAAATGACCAAATTACCATTTCATTAACTAGACTTAACCTGACAGACTTAACGTCCGTTTGTGAAAAGGACTAACCATGAAACAAAAATACAATCATAGGGACCAATGGAGTAATTTATGATCTTAAAGGACCAAACCAGCAACAATGGACAAACCACAAGGACCAAATCAGTAATTTTCTCTAAAGAGTATAAAATTCTCGTTTTTATGGTATAATTTTTTTGATTTAACAATTAATCATATTAATGTTATTTTAATTTAAAGAAAAAGGATATTTATTTTACTAATGTCAATTTTTTTGCTATTTCCAATCTATTTCTTTTTTACCTTGGAAGAATTAAAAAATCACTAATACCAATCTTTTTTTTACTAATTCCAAACTTTATGGTTTTAATCAAAACCATTAGATTAATCTAATCTATGGACGATATTGGTTCTACGGTTCTACATTAAATTTAGGTTCTGCAATGATCCCATCTCTATATCTATACATGTGTGTGTGTGTATGTGTTTATATATATATATATATATATATATATATATATATATATATATATATATATATATATATATATATATATATATATATATATATATATATGTGTGTGTGTGTGTAACACCCACAATTCTCACACAAATGCCACGTCAATACAATACAAAGGTGGCAATATCGCAATCATCTCATAATGCTCATGTCACAGGATTAGCAGAAAACACTGAAAATTTAAAACTTTTAATACAAGGTTAACACATCTCAAGTCACATGCTGATACAGATGCATACACGACTGAATTATCTGATTAACACTAACTACCGATGGCTAACACATTCCCGATTAAGTACAAAACACAGATAACAGTTCTGAATTCTAACATCAAGATACAGTCAGCATACACAACTCTAAACTGCTCCGATCTCTATTTCGGCTACTGCGGCTGTGACTGCGGTCCCACAGTATGGCTGCCTGACACACAGAAGACTCGAAAACATAAGCTGGACAGCTCGTGAGTACGCGAGGGTTAGACACTGCAGGTAAACACATATAACATACACAACACATGTATCTCAGCACATATATGCAACTCGATGCATAACACATATCTCTGCTCAAAAGGGGACGCCGTTCCCCAGCTAACAGGCCGCACACAGCAGCGGTTAGCTACTCAATAGGCACAGGAGCGACCTGGCAATATCACTGCCGTATATATACAGCCTCATATCTCGTGACTGGTTAGGGACAGTCGGCCTGCGCGATCACATATCGCGGACACCTGCAATTCAAACACGTGTAGCACATATGGGGGTAGATTGGATCATACCTGCGCACTATGCTCGATCTCATACACAATATATCACAACACATATACACGACTCATAAAAGACCACGCGCATTTTGTAAAGAACTCGAGTACTCACCGACTACCCGATTTAGACTTGAAACCCGGAACTCTCAATGCGGCTCGGCACGTGATCGGCTAGAACCTGTAAACACCACAGATCTCACATATTAATCGCAAGCTCAATAGTTACACAACTCAAGTCGAACATAATTATCACAATCGAATTAAACCCGAAACACATTCCCGAACAGATAACCGATCCCCGAACCTCTTATACGGGACTCCCAACAAGACTCAAAATCTCAAACAATTTAATCCTACATTATCCCGAAGGAAATCGACACACTAATCACCCCAAACCTCCCCAAATGAATCAAACCGGATTTCTCCTGCAGACTGCGGCTCGCGCCGCTAAGCCCCTACACCTCGCGCCGCGCCCATGCTTTCCTGCGAGTCGCGCCGCGCGCCCCCCTGCGCGTCGCGCCGCGATCATGCGCCTGTACCCATCCCTGCTCTACGACCTCCATAGCTGAACCAGGAGTAATACTCCTTTCTATACCCGATTTTAAGCAACAAAAACACATAAAACTCACACATAAACACCCCATATACTACAGAAATCAATTCCTCAACATATCACATGAATATCTCAAACTTTAGCCATTGAAATCCTTAATCCTTACCTCTTGAACTCCAAAACACAATCAAGATGAAGAAGAAGCTTCAAATTCCAGCAATCAATTCAACTTGAAGAATCCCTTGCAGCTCCAGATGATCACACATACACACACCTCACGTATCTAGGTTTGGAGAAGAGGAAATGAAAAGAAGATAAGGGAATGAAGGGATAAGACCATATATACGTACATATCCATTTCCTCAATTAAGCAAGTCCCGAACCCGATAAATCCGAACCCGATATCACTTTTTCAACATTAATATCAAATTGACCCATTTAACTCCACGAACTCAAGGAGATAATTAATCCGCTAATTATTAACTCGGAGACACGTATCACTCAATCTTGACACGTTAAATCCACGAAACGGAATTTAATTGGAACACGCAATAATTACTAAAATAATGAGCCAATAAATTAAATCCACGTACCAGGCTCAATTTCGGGATGTTACAGTGTGTGTGTGTATATATATGTGTGTGTGTGTAACACCCACAATTCTCACACAAATGCCACGTCAATACAATACACAGGTGGCAATAACGCAAGTATCTCAAGTTACTCATGTCACAGGATTAGCGGAAAACACTGCTAATTAAAACTTTATCACGAAGTCATACATCGTCTCATAAACTGACACTGATACATAAACATAACTGATTACTGTTAACATACATAAGTAGATCAGATACAACAGTTCCAAAACTAATATCAACGAGACAGTCAACGCACGCAACTCTAACTGTCCCAATCTCTATTTCGGCTGCTGCGGCTGTGGCTGTGACCCCACGGTATGACTGCCTGACACACAGAAGACTCGAAAACATAAGCTGGACAGCTCGTGAGTACGCGAGGGTTAGACTCTGCAGGTAAGCACATAAAACATACACAACACACATATCTCGTCACATATATGCAACTCGATGCATAACACGTATCTCTGCTCAAAAGGGGACCACGTTCCCCAGCTAACAGGCCGCACACAGCAGCGGTTAGCTACTCAATAGGCACAGGAGCGACCTGGCAATATCACTGCCGTATATATACAGCCTCATAACTCGTGACTGGTTAGGGACAGTCAGCCTGCGCGATCACATATCGCGGACACCTGCAATTCAAACACATATAGCACGTATAGGGTAGAACGGATCATACCTGCGCACTAAGCTCGGTCTCATACACAATATATCACAACACATATACACGACTCATAAAAGACTACGCGCGATTTGCAAAAGAACTCGAGTACTCACCGATTACCCGAAACTGGATTGAAACCCGAAACTTTAATGCGGCTCGGCACGCGATCGGTTAGCACCTGTACACATCACGGATCTCACATATCAATACAAACTCGGTGATCACACAACTTAAGTCAAACGCATTTATCACAATCAAACTAAACCCGAAACATATCCCCGAACGGATAACCGATTCCCGAAACTCTTTTACGAGACCCCCAACGAGACTCAAAATCCCAAACAATTCAATTCAACAATATCCCGAAGGAAATCGACACACTAATCACCCCAAACCTCCCCAAATGAATCAAACCGGATTTCCCCAGCAGGCCGCGGCTCGCGCCGCTAAGCCCCTGCACTTCGCGCCGCGCCTACGCTTTCCTGCAAGTCGCGCCGCGCCCCCCTGCGCGTCGCGCCGCGATCATGCGCCTGCACCCATCCCTGACCTTCGAACTTCATAGCTGAACCAGGGGAAACTCTCCCCTTTTTAGACGATTTCCAGCCCAAAAACACACGAAATTACTATACAACAGCCTCATATATTACAGAAACCAATTCCCATACACAACACAACATAACTCAACACTTAGCTACTCAAAATCTAGGGTTCTTACCTTCGAGACCTCAAGAACACAAGGAAGAAGATGGTGAAGATGAATTCCACAATCTCACAACCAATTCTGGGATTGGAAGTAGGCTTCTTCAGTTGGAGCTCACACAAACACACACACTTTCACACTTAGGTTTTTCTTAAAATGAGGGTAAGGAGATAAGAATGAAAGGAAGCAGCTTCTATATACGTATCTATTCTCATCCGGTCCCGAACCCATTAAATCCGAACCCGATATCACTTTTTCACAAATTATATCAATAGGACCCAATTAAATCCACGATCTCAAAGAGATAATTAATCCACTAATTGTTAGCTCAGGGACACGTATCACTCGGTTTCGACACGTTAAATCCACGAAATGGAATTTAATTGGAACACACAATAATTATTAAAATAATGAGCCAATAAATTAAATCCACGTACCAGGCTCAAATCCGGGATGTTACAGTGTGTGTATAGATATTTGTATATATGTATATATATATAATATATATATATATATATATATATATATATATATATATATATATTAACTAGGACTTTAAAAAAATTCAAAATTAAAAAAAATAAAGTTCCGAAAATGATTTAGATAGAAAAAAATAGATAACCTAAAAAAAAACAAATCAAAAAGTTCCAAAATTTAAAAAAAAAAAAAACAAAGTCCGAATTTTAAAAAATGAAGTTCCGAAATTTGAAACAAAAGATCCGAGATTAAAAAAATAAAAGTTCCAAAATTTAAAACAAAGGTTCCGAGATTTTAGAAAAAACAAAAGTTCTGAAATTAAAAAAAAAAAAAAAAACAAAAGTTCCGAGATTTAAAAAAAAAAAAACAGAAGTTCCGAGATTAAAAAAATTACTATATCCGAGAACTGAGATTAGAACACAAACTTAGCCGAGATTGTAACACAAACTTAACCGAGATTGGACACAAACTTAACCGAGAAACACAAACCTAACCGAGATTGGACACAAAATTAACCGATATTTTAACACAAACCTAACCGAGATTGGACACAAAATTAACCGAGATTTTAATCCAAACCTAACCGAGATTTTAACACAAATATAACCAAGATTGGACACAAACTTAACCGAGATCCAAACAAAGGAAAAACATAAGAGATTATAATCTTGGACTAAACATCCGAGATTACATAGATTGAACATCAGAAATTAAATAAAATAACATCCGAGATTATTGAATGGACTTTGGAACATCCGAGATTGATCTGACACATACATCCGAGATTAGTGTTTGGAACATCCGAGATTTGTGTCATCTGAAATTTGAAATCAATTTGAAAGCAACCAATTTGCCAAATCAAATAAAAACGGGCAAAGATATATATTTTACTTGCGAAGTCAAGCTTTGTAAATTGGAACATTCTAAATTCACACACACAAACTTTCGGAAATTGATTTTTTTTTGAATTCTCAAAATGATGATTTTTTTTAAAATCAATCGAAAATAATCTTTCAGCTCTGATACCACTTGTTAGTCCCAAATTCTATATATAACATTTACAAGGAGATTTTTCCTATTCATAGACTATTCACAAGAATAATGTTTACTTCCATTATGCATTTTATTTTATTTTTTCTAGTTTGAATTTAAGTGAAGGTAGGCAATAATGAGTTGTAGAGTGAGACTTAGGGGCTGTTTGATAGCATAAGAGGTAATCTGTCTGATGTCTGATCCCACTTCTGATTGATAAGATGTGGTCCTGATAAGATACTGATCTGATAAGAAAATTTTAATAACTCTGTTTGTTTAAAAAATTATCTGATTCTGTTATTTTTATTAATTTTATAATCAAATCCAAGTATCAAATAGTTTAAGAATCATACATGATTCAAGAATCATAATCAACTAACTTTTTATACATGATATCAAAGAATCAAATCCAAGAATCAAATGGTTCAAGAATCATACATGATCAAAGAATCAAATCCAAGTATCAAATGGTTCAAAAATCATAAATCAACTACTTTTTACACATGATATCAAAGAATACTTGAAAAAAAAAGTAATGAATACCTCAAATGAAGAATGCTAGTCAAAGATTGTTTGTCAAAGAATGCTTGTCAATAGCAAACCTGAAATCAAAACATACACAACTATAGTTAGGGTAGAAATAAAAAATACCTAGATAAATTCATATCATTCATCTAAAAATCGTTTTTTAGAACCAAAAATAGTAATTTTAAGATGTAACAATAGGTTGAAATCAGGAGGGGGGAACGGAGAACGGCGCCGTGAAGGGGGGGTGGGGCTGCCGTCGACGCCAGGAAAGGGGGGTGGGGCGAAATCGAAGAACAGTCAGGGGGAAGAGAGAAGGCGCCGTGAAGGGGGGTGGGGCTGCCGTCGACGCCAGGAAAGGGGTGTGGGGCGAAATCGAAGAACAGTAAGGGGGAAGAGAGAAGGTGAGGGAGTCGTTACCTGTAAGTCGACGGCGAGGGAGAGGCGCTGCCGGTGCCGGTGAGGGAGATGGGGTGCTAGGCGGCTAGGGTTTCAGCAAGGAGAAGGGAGTGTTTAGTGTTTTTCTTTTGAGGGTTTTGATAAGAGGTGATGAGAGGAAAAATAAATCTGATCATGGTAAGACAAAATAAGAGGATTTTGCCTCTTATGTATTATGCAAATCAAACGCACTTATCGAGTTTTCCTCTTACCGAATAAGAGGTTAGCTTCGATAAGAGGCTGATAAGTGCTATCAAACAGCCCCTTAGATATTTTTCACTTTTGAGGGCCCCATGTTTCACTTCGTATTTAATAACAGAAATAATCAATTTGGTTTGTATCAAACTTTAGATTTTGTCTCTAAACTTTCAATTTTGCAAAATTTATTATTAAGGTTTACTTTCAAATTTAATCCATTATCCATTAACTTTAATTGAAATGCTCATTTTGTTTTTATTCACTATATATATAAAGATAAGTTAGTGGCCACACTGCAAATGTGTTCAAATAATTATATATATATATATATATATATATATATATATATATATATATATATATATATATATATAATTATCAACTCATAAATGACATTATGTATATACACATTTACCAATTTATGTCATTCAATGACATTTTTTTATATAGTTTTAAATTTAAAATTTTCATAATAATATCATTTGTCTTGCTTATTGAATTTTTATCGGATTTCCAATTTCACTCTTCGATCCTGGTTCAGTTGTGTTTCGTTTTTTGAAAATTATTTTTATTTATTTTTTTATATGAAATATTGTTTATATGATTTTTTTAGTTCCTCCAAATTCCAAAGTCAATTGTATGTACATAAAACAGATAATGTGAGACAAGAATTTATGTCGAAGAAGGATGATCATGATTCATGAGTATATGGAATTCTTTTTACAGATACTGTATAAATATTTTTATGATGCTTAATAATAATTATGCAATTGTATTTCTACTTTTAATTTATATTGTGATCACATGTTTATTTGTACCTGATATTTTAAAAAAAAATGTTAAGTTACTTTATACATTAAAAAAAACAAGTAAAATAGAAGATTTTGTTGATTTTTATTCATTTTCATATTTTTTTTAATTGGCATTGATATTTTGTTAATTTTTTACAACATACTTGATTAATTAAGTAATATATTTCTAATGAACAATTGTTTTGTTCACACAATTCATGATGAAAATATGTCGTAAGTACAAAAAAGTCATACAAAGTTGATTGTCATGATATAACTAGTTGATGTCAATGAATGAGATGTCTTATCATATAACCCTATATATTTTATTATACAAATATTATGTGTGATACAACAAAATTTTTCTATATTTTTACTTTTACACCCAAATATTTGAAAATAGCAGGAAGCTTTCGTTTCATTTATATTTGAAAGATTAAATAATATAATTTGATTTTATCATTGCACTATATATTTTGATTAATTTTATCATTGCACTATTGTATATTACTAATCAAATATTTTAATTAGGAATGCTTTTATTATTTATTTAATAAAATAGAAATAATAATAGAAATAATGCATCCATTCCGTGTTAAATTCTTTTTTCCATGAAGATTTATTATGTGGTTTGAAACTAGATCAAACAATAAGATGATTTTGATTTTTACACACATAATCAATAAAAACATTGTAAAACAAGAAAATTCAATGGTGGACTTCCTTCTGAGGAAAGTATGGTGCGATGCAAAGCGGGAGATAGATTAGAATCAGTTTTCTCTTTTATGGATTCAGTGTTACGTGAAGATTCAATGTCGAAAAGAAAGTTATATTCAAAAGGGTTTTGATGGTGGTGGTTGAACAATTTTGAAATCGAATGTTGTATTTAAAGTCAAAATAATTTCAAAATTTGTAATATATTTAATAAAAATAACATAAAATTTTGCTTCAAACATCAAATATGTATGTTAATATGTTTTTTATATATTTTAATTTTTTTTTTGTATGACATTAAACTCCGCTGCGAAGCGCGGGCAAATTCCCTCGTTATCAAACATAAACGATAAGAACAAACAAGATGAATAATTATAAATGTAGCCAAATGATTAGATTAAATCTTGAATGATAAACAATGATGAACAAAAGGTTTTTCTCTCTACCCACGCGACGGCTACTCTCCTTTCACCTTCTCTTCCATCTGCACAAAACCCTAGGAGACCCTTTAAATACTAAAACCCTAAAAGGTCAATCCCATTGACTCAACTAATTAAGCCCTTACAAAATATGAACATATATATTAATTTATAACATAATAAATCCTAGACTTGATTCCAATAAAATAAGTCTAACAATAGTTAACCCTAAGACTGAAAACCAAAGATTCGAGATTTATCTGTGTTACCAAAAAATTCTTAGATTTAACACTGACAATTATAGAGTCGAGATTTAAAAGAAACAAAAACAAAAAAAAAACATCAGAGATTTGAAACATAAGAGATTTGAAATATAAGAGATTTGACACATCAGATATTGGAAACATCAGAGATTCAAAAACATCACAGATTCAAAACATCAGAGATTCAAAAACATCCGAGATTCAAAACATCAGAGATTAAAAAACGCACACACAAAAAAAAGTTAAGAGATTTGAAAACATCAGAGATTAAAAAAAAAACAAAAAGTTAAGAGATTTGAAAACCTAAAAAAGTTAAGAGATTGAAAACCAGAAAAAGATCCTGAGATTTGAAGAATGTCAAAGATCCGAGATTTACGAAAATGAAATTTTTGGTTGGATGAAACTCATTAAACATGCAAAGGTGATCCCACAACTCACACAAAAATTTAACCAAATTGAAGAGCGTGGACCCCATATAAAATCTTGAACATATGTAAGACAAATAACCCTATTTTGACCAAAAATCTACGAATTTATTATGAAAAAAACCAAACATGTTTTCACATTTTTTTTATTTTTTCATCCCTCCACGTTATTTTTTTCATAAAAAACCTTAAGTTATACTTTTCTTTTTGGTTTAGTGAAATTTGGACATTAGACCCCTGTTATAATTTGTGAACCGGGTTTTAAAAAACTAAAAAACCGGGTTCTAATGTCCAAATTTCACTAAACCAAAAAGATCAGAATAACTTAAGGTTTTTTATGGAAAAAAATAACATGGAGGGACGAAATGCAAAAGACATGTTGGTTTTTGTCATAATAAACCCAAAATCTAATTGGTATATTTCTTCAAACAAACTTTTGCAGGTTTGACATCACAAAAAAAAAAATCAATTAATGATTCATCGTAAAACAATATTTGCAGTCTGTTTAGACGTAAAACTCCCTTCCAGCTCCAATGCTTACTGATTGAATGATACTGAAATACAACAACAGAACATCAGCGTGCAACACAGGGGGAGATCCCCTGTGAGGCACCTCCGACGCCCAAGTTAGACATACTCCGAGTTACAAAGGATGAGATCTCTAAATAAAGCTAGAGAAAAGATGTATAAGGATGAATTGAGTATATTTAATGCTTACCTCGTCTGTTGAGAATGAGGTTATATTTATAACCTTTCTTCCTAATTCCCTATTGGCTCACCTTACCATGCAGGGGGGTTCCTATTACCCGGATAAAGGCAGGAGCTCTGATCCATACTATGGACGGCTCTGAAGGAGGGTGTGGCCTTCTGCGCGCCTCCATCAGCATGGTTGGCTACAGCCGTTTTGTCACATCCCTAGGTCAACGGCTATTTGACTTCAAGGTAATATTAGGTGAGTGTTTTCTAAAAAGATTCTTTTAGGAATTACTAAATATGGATAAATATTTTACCCACATAAACAAGCCCCCGAGTTTGAAGTTCTAGAATTCTAGAGCCTCAGACTCCAAGTAAGTGGGAAATATTTATTTTATTTAAATTTAGATATTAAGAAAGTACGTTAAACATTTAAAAAGACTTTAAAGAGGACAGTTAGAGAGAATTAAATGGGGGTTAAAGAAGATGAGGAGAACTCTATACCATAGGCGCAATGATGCGCAGGGGGCTACCTGCCTCTGACACCTTTTTCATGATGGGATGTGCAGGCATATTCTTCGGAGCCCTACGCGTGTCCCCTTTTGGCGGTTTCCATCCTCTGAATGCAGTTACCCCCCTTAAATATAGGACCCGTTTTGAATTTTACTTCCTCTTTAATAACTCCCTTTCTTCATCTTCCCCAATTTCTTAACTCATGCCTACTCAACCTTTACTCAACCTTATTCCGTGCGCTTACAGGTTAGTCGATTCTTCTTATATTTCCTTTAGTTTCTTGTTTTCTTCCACACTTCTTGCTCTCTTCATCTATTTCCTTACTCTGTTCTACAATGGAAGAAGTCAGGGTTAGTCTAGTTAGACCCACGGTTTCTGAGAAGTATTTCCGTATCCTTTTGGATGAAGTTGATATTCCAGCGAACATTCATCCAGCCATACCAGCAAAGAGGGATAGGGTAGATAGCCCAGCACCTGGTCGTATAGCCATTTATGCCAAGGCGCTGAAGATGGCTCACCTGCGATTTCCTATAAGCCCCTTCTATCTGGATGTGTTGACTCACTACAAAATTCAACTCTCCCAGATATCTCCTTTAGGCACGGAGAAAATCCACCTGTTTGAAATGGCATGCAAATCCATAGGTAAAGCTCCTAGTGTAGCGTTGCTTAGGGTTTTCTTCAAAATAGGAATGAAAGGGGATTGGTGCTCTCTGACTACCCGTTCGAAGCCCTATCCTCAAATTTTAGTAGGAGGGCGGAATTGTTTAAAGGACTGGAAAGACAAATTCATATGGGTGGATTCGTCGGTTATTGGTGAGAACAGGGACTCCCTCTTGATCTGGAGGGATGAATATGACTCTGATGTTAATGATATTCCTGAGGAGGAGGAATATGATGTTTCTTGCAGGGACGAGTTGTGCCGTAGGCGTTTTCGTCTTCGTCCTTATGCAGAGGAACTACTAGTAATGGCGGGGATGAGTTCCTCCTGGGATTATCCTGGATACGTCCCTGTGCCATACAGAGGGGATATTGGTAAACCTTGAGTGGTGCTATTGCGTTTTCTTTTTTTATCTAGATGCCTTTTTCTTATAATTGTTTTTGATACCTTCTAACCAACTTTGAGTTTATTTTGCAGAACTCTCTATGGAGGACCTTCTGACAGATGACGAGATTTCCAATGTTCGATGGGGGAGGAGAAAGGTGGGTGCTACAGAAACTGAGTTTTCTGGAGGAAATATCTTGAGTCTCAGTGAATCGGAGGGAGGTATGCTTTGATTAAGCTCTTTTGTTTTATCCTTCCTTATTCCATTTTATTACTTATAACCCTCCGCTCCTTAGATGATGAAGTTCCTGATCCTAATGTCACCCCTACCGCTGGATCAAAGAGGAAGAAGAAGCCCTCTGAACCAATATCTGCTCGGAAGTCTTCCCGCCTAAGGAGTCAAGCTGTTGTTATTTCCATCGACGGAGGTGGTTCTTCTCAGGGCAAATTCTCTAGTTTTGCTGGTCGACCCCCCAGACACCCTAATCAAAAAAGCAAGCCTGTCGATGGATCCTCTACACCTCCTTTTGGCGTTAGCTACTCTCCTGGGAAGTTGGCTTCCAGTACTGCTTCTGAGAAGTTGGCTTCCAGTACCGCTCCTGAATCACCTATTCAACTGAACTTTTCTAATGTTGGGGATCTGACTCAATTGTTAGATCCAGAACTGGCCGCCAAAGCTGCTGAGTTGTCCAATGGTTTTTCTGCTATTCTTATTGAGCTTAGTAGAAGGGTCATTCACAAGTCCTCTGAGATGGAAAAAGTATTGTCCTCCCTTAAGGACTTAGAGCGGTGTGAAGGTTTGCTCAAAGAAGAAATTCGTTTGAAGGGTGAATTAGAGGATAAGTTGAAGGAAAAGGAGGCTGAAGTGGAACGTCTGCAATTGTCATTGAGTTCCAAGATTAAAGACTATAAGGATGTTTGTGAGATGAACGATTTGCTGGTGAAGAAGAGTGAGGATGATGAGGCTCAATTTAAAGCTTTGGGGGAGGAGAAACGGAAGCTGGAGGATCGTAATAAGGTGTTAGAGGTAGAGAGAGGTAGGCTTATTACTGAAGGTTTCAAGCATGTGTTTTTTGCTCAATTACAGAAGGCAGAGTTCATGGAGCCCCTTAGAGCTGTCCAGAGGGCTGCTCTTCGCTTAGGTCGCCATCAGGGTATTATTTCTACCCAGAGCAAGTATCTGCCAGACACTGATGTTTCCGATGTTGATGGCTACTGTGAGGAGGCCAAAGAAGAACTGGAAGCTGCTCTAGTTGCTGCTAAAAATAATCAATTTGCTTACCTTTCTTCTGTCTCTGGAGATCCAACCAAGCCTTTGGCAGAAATTCTTGGGGTTGCTGAAGAAACTACTTCCTCTGTCTGAAATTGTGTGTTGCTTTTGAACAATTAAGTAATTTGTAGGTCTTTGTTTAGTTTGGTTATGGCTGTGTTGTTATTCGGGTGATGTGTTGCTTATGACTATCTGAAATGCTAATGTTGATTATGATCAACAAATATTATTGATAATTGTGAGTGCTGCCTTTATATGCGATACTCATAAAACTGTTTGACATGTCTCTTAGTGAAGTTTGAGGAAGCCTGCTGGCCTATCCCCTTCCCCCCCCTTTTTTTTATTTTGATAAAAAAGGATGTCAAGTTCCCTGCTGGGAAAATGCATAAAATCCTGTGCAGGAGTTATCCATACTCTCCTTTTAAAGGGACATCTTTCCCTCGTCAGGGTGAAATGTTTAAAAAGATCTTAGAAAGTTTCAGACAAATAAATTGTTAAAGGTATTCAAACAAATGAAATTGTCATCAAATCCTTCTTTCATTGATAAAATTCATGTAGAGATAATACGGTTAGTTACAACAGCTGGTTACATGTTATATGACATTACATGTAAAATCGCCTCAAGTTACTAACGTGCCATGTGCGAGGAATAGGAGATCCCCCTAAGGTCTCCAACTGATACGATCCAATGTTGCAAACCTTGCTGACCCGATACGGACCTTCCCAGTTAGGCCCCAGCTTTCCTTGGCTTTCTGTTCGGCTGGCCTCATTTTTTCTGAGAACCAAGTCATCTACCCGGAAGGAAGTAGTCTTGACTCTTCTATCATAATACCTCCGCATAGCTTGCTTGTGGTAAGCTTCTCGGATTGCTGCAACCTCCCTCTTTTCTTCAAGCAGAGTAAGGTTTACCAATCTTTCTGAGAGGTTGTCCTCTGAGTGGTAATAGGTTCGCCTATGTGTAGGAACGCTCACTTCAATGGGCAACATTGCTTCCGCTCCATATACTAGTCCAAAGGGAGTTTCTCCTGTGCTGCTTTTTTGTGTTGTTCTGCTTCCCCATAATACATTGGGAAGCTCTTCTATCCACCCATTAGACGCTCCTTCCAACCTTTTCTTTATTCCTTTCACTATCTCTCGATTAGTCACCTCCACTTGACCGTTAGCTTGAGGGTGAGCCACAGATGTAAAAGCCTGCTTGATTTTCATCTCTTCACACCAGGATTTAAAAGGGTTTTCTGCAAATTGCTTGCCATTGTCACTCACAATGGTATGAGGTAGGCTGAATCGACAGACTACATTGTTCCATACAAAATTTAACACATGCTTGCCAGTTATGGTGGCCAGAGGTTTGGCCTCCACCCATTTTGAGAAATAATCTATAGCAACTAGAAGGAATTTTACCCTTCCAGGTGCTTCAGGAAAAGGTCCAACTATGTCGATGCCCCATTTTTCAAATGGCCAACATCCTCCAACTGGGATCATGGCGTGTTTCGGCTGATGTGGTATCCTGGCATGGAGTTGGCAAGAATGACAAGCTTGCAACTCTCTCTCTGCGTCTCGATATATACTAGGCCAAAAGTATCCCAACCTTATGACCTTGGTGGCCACCTTTCTTGCTCCCGAGTGCATCCCGCAAGATCCCATATGAACCTCTTGGAGAATATTAGAGGCTTGAGTTGGTCCTACACATCGGAGCCAGGGCATCAAATAAGACCTTCTGTATAAGATTCCTTCCTTTTCTGCATAAAGAGGTGCTTTCCGTTGTATCTTCCTAGCTTCTTCCCTATCAACAGGAAGTTCGTTGTGCTTCAAATAGGCTAACAGGGGAGTCATCCAACTATCTCCTTCTTCTTCTACTAGATAAACTGCCATTGCAACCGTTGTTGGTTCCTTCAATACCTCCACAAGCACCTCCTTGGTTAAATGAGAAAAGGCTAAGGAAGCCAACTTACTTAAGATATCAGCCTTCTTATTCTTTCCTCTGGGTATTTGGTGTATCTCCCAATGAGAGAATTCTCTTAGGCTATCTTGTGCAATCTTTAAATAGTTCTTCATGGATTCGTCCCTGGCTTCAAACGTGCCTTCCACCTGATTAGCTACTAACTGTGAATCCACCTTAATCACCAAGCTTTGTACACCCATCTCTTTGGCTATTCGGAGTCCGGCCAACAGTGCCTCATACTCTGACTCATTGTTGGAAGTTGTAAATTCAAACCTCAAAGCGTAGGTGTATTCCTTCCCTTCGGGACTAATCAGCAAAAGTCCTGCTCCTGATCCTTCTGAACTAGAAGAACCATCAGTGTACAGGGTCCAGCTATGAGTGCTTCTGCCTCCTTCTATTGACATGGAAATGCTGCTTTCTGGAGGCTCTTCTTCTGCGGGCATCTCTGCTAAGAAATCAGCCAGTATCTGACCTTTTACTGCCGCTCTAGGTTCAAAGTGGATTTCGTATCCTCCTAACTCGATTGCCCATTTGGCCAATCTTCCTGATTTCTCGGGCTTCGAAAGTACCTGCCTCAAAGGATGATCAGTCATGACCTTAATAGTGTGTGCTTGAAAGTACCTTCGCAACTTCCGAGCGGAATGTACTAAAGCTAGTGCTAGCTTCTCCAACGGAGGATATCGTTCTTCGGCCCCCTGTAAAGTTTTACTGATAAAATAAATTGGTACCTGTTTTCCCTTCCGAGTAGCTAGAAGTACCGAACTGATAGAATGACTTGAGGCAGCGAGGTAAACCACCAGGTCTTCTCCAGCTATAGGGGCCGTGAGAGTGGGCAGCTCCTTCACATACTTTTTAACCTCTGTAAATGCCTCCTCAGTTTCATCTGTCCATCGGTATTGGCTTTTCTCTAGACATCCCTTCAAGGTTTTGAAAAAAGGAATGGATCTTTCTGCTGCTTTGGAGAATAAACGACTTAAAGCTACCAATTTTCCATTCAGGCTTTGGACTTCTTTGATTGTAGAAGGGGACTTCATAGAGCTAATATCCCTGATTTTGGCGGGATCCACTTCAATCCCATCTGGAGTAATGATGTGACCCAGGAAATGCCCCCGCTCCATTCCGAAAGAACACTTTTTCGGATTAAGCTTCATATTGATTCTTAGTAACGTCGAAAAAGTCTCCTCTATGTCCAACAGGAGTTCTTCCTCAGTTCTGCTTTTTATCACCATGTCGTCAACGTAGGCCTCCAAGTTTCTTCCTATCTGCCCTCCGAACAGCTTGTCGACCAACCTCTGGTATGTTGCTCCTGCGTTTTTGAGGCCAAAAGGCATCTTCTGGTAACAGAAAACTCCTCCGTTGGTGTGGAAAGCTGTCTTTTCTTCATCTCCTTTGGCCATTAAGATCTGGTGATAACCCTTGTATGCATCCAGGAAGCATTTCCAACGAAACCCGGCTAAGGACTCAATCTTCCAATCAATTTCTGGTAGAGGGTAACAATCTTTGGGAGTGACTTTATTTAGGTCAGTAAAATCTACGCACATCCTCCAGGTTCCGTCTCCCTTCTTGACCATTACCGGATTTGCTACCCACGAGGGGTATTGAACTTCTCGTAATATGCCTGCCTTTACAAGCTTGCCCACCTCTTCATCTACAGCTTTACCACGCTCTGGGGCCAATGTTCTCTTCTTTTGTCTGATAGGCTCTACGGCTGGAGTAATTCGGAGGTGGTGCATTGTAGTGTATGGTGCTTCCCCTGGGACCTCAACTTCCCTAGGAATACCCGTCATATCTGATGGTGACCAGGCGAATATGGTCACATTTTGTCTCAGCAGCTTAATCAAGTTGTTCCTCCCTTTACTGGACATATTCCTTCCCACTTTGACAGGTTGCTCTGGGTGCTCTTCATTGATGACAACTTCTTCTCCTTCTTCAGATGGCTCCTTTTTCTTTTCTTCTTCTTTTATCCCCTTTTGAACACTTTTGCAATCCATCTCTGATAATTTTTCAGAATTTAAAGTGGCCAAACCCCCTGAAGTGGGGAATTGCACCATAGCATGAGGGGTGGACACTACCATTCCCAGTTTACCCATGGCTGTCCTCCCTAAGATGATGTTATAAGGGGATGGTGATCGAATGACCAAGAACTCCAAACTTTCCCTTTTTTGCCTAGGGAATTTTCCGATCCATACAGGGAGAACGATTCTTCCTTCCGGCCACCTTGTCTCTCCGGAAAAGCCTACTAAGGGAGTAGCTGAGGGTTGCATCAAACGTTTTTCTGCTTCTGATAGCTTGTCAAAGCAATGACCATACATTACTTCACAAGCACTGCCGGTGTCGCAATAAACCTTCCTTATGAGATGATTTTCTATCTGTACGCTGATCAACACAGGGTCAGTAGAAAAACGTGGTTCAGGAATACAGAGACTAACCTCCGGGTAAGTGATCTTTTGTCTTTTTGAATTTTCCTCCATTCTTATCATCTGGATTTCATGAGTGGCTTTGGGAGCGGCTTCCTGCGACTTTTCTCCTTTTTGCCAAAGTGGTTTTCTTACTCCGGATCCCTCAGCCTCCTTCTTAGGCTGTCTAAGGTTTTTCACCAGATGGGCCAACTTCCCTGTCTTGACTGCCTCTTCTACCTGCTTCCTTAACTCCGTACAATAATTGGTGTCGTGACCATAGTCCTCATGAAAGTCACAATACCTACTTTTATCTTTATTTTTTGGATTACCCATCATTCGAGGTGGGGGTCGAAATGATGTGCTTATTTTTTCAGTTGCCAAGATTTCTTGTGGGGTTTTTGATAGAGTGGATAGCAATCCATGAGAGGGTGAACGTGGTGAAGGAACGTAAGTACCTGATTGTCTTCTGGGATAGGGAGAGAACCTGCTTGGAGGTCGGCTACGAGATTGTTTGTCGGAGTGGGGACTGCGCGCTCTTCTTTCTCCTCCCCTTGCCTGCTCGTTAGAACTTCCTTTCTTTTGGCCTTGTGTTCCATACACAGCTGTTTCTTTCGACCTTATGAATGAATATACTTTGTCCAAAAGAGCTTGATAAGACTCTGGCAAATCTGCTGAAAGGATCTCTACCAACTGCCTGGTCCGTAAGCCATGAATAAAACCAGAGATTTTGCTGTCTTCATTAAGAGCTCTGATCTGTTGACTTTCCATGTTATATCGCTCTACAAAGGACCTTACTGTTTCTCCTTCAGCTTGCTTGATGTTGTGGACCTCTAGATGAGTCTTCGTATATTTCTTCTGCTGCATAAAATTGGATCTGAATTTTACCTTTAGGTCCTCAAAGGTGCTGATGGAAGATGGTTGTAAACTTTCAAACCATAGCCTTGCGGTCCCTTTAAGGGTTAGAGGGAACATATGACAGGCTACTGGCATGGACCATTTGGATATCTTCATTATTCCAGCAAAGAATCGCAAATGATCGTCCGGGTCTCCCAAACCTTCGTAAACCCCAATATTAGTAGGGAGCTTTAACCCCTCAGGAAGTGGGAAGTCTTCAATCCACTTTACAAATGGTGATGCTTCTACCATGGTATTAGCGTGCCCTCCTTGCTGTGTTAGCATTTGTTGAGTCACGCCTCTCTACTCATCCTTGTCATTTGGGGTATATCTCCTCCATAGGGCATGTGGTGCGTAGTCTGGATGAATGGATTCGGAATCCATCCCTGGTGTGTTCCAGAGTATGGACCCCAGAAATGGGAATGAGGTGCCTGTGTGGGGGTAAGATATGGGTTAGCAAACCTCCAGTATTCCCCATAATTTACCCCTAAGAGACCCATAGATCCTGTATTAAAGGATGATTGATTGCCTTCCGCCACTGGCTGACTACTTCCTCCTGTTGTTTGGTGAAAACTTGTGATTGGAGGTGGAAAAGTTCTCCTTTCTCTTTCTTCTAAGGGGATGGTTGTGACTACGGTAGACATAGTGCCTACATGAGATCCTCCTGGCATGTTGACAAATCCCTCCGAGGAAACCAAAGTAGCTTCCCCTTCTACATAGGGATATAGACATGCTCGTACTCCGGCTAACGCATTTCTTCTTTCAGCTTCGCGCGTCATCATAGCCTGAAGCTGCTCATAGTGCTGTTGAATGAATAAATGATCCAGAGAAGGATTGACGGGGTTATTAACAGAATTCTCCTCAATTACTAGGTTGCGTAAGGGATTTATAGGTGTCAACAGGGGTGCAATGGTATCATGAGAGGTGGATGGTACTGTTACAGGAGAACTGGTTAATGGCGGGGGAATCATTCTGCTTGGCTACTTGTCTGGCTTTACACTCGGGGCTGGGTTCAAGAATTTCAACTATCTATATAACAAAGAAGAAAATAGATTTATATCGCAAGAACCGACGTAAATCTAGTCGGTCCCACGGATGGCGCCATTTGTTTAGACGTAAAACTCCCTTCCAGCTCCAATGCTTACTGATTGAATGATACTGAAATACAACAACAGAACATCAGCGTGCAACACAGGGGGAGATCCCCTGTGAGGCACCTCCGACGCCCAAGTTAGACATACTCCGAGTTACAAAGGATGAGATCTTTAAATAAAGCTAGAGAAAAGATGTATAAGGATGAATTGAGTATATTTAATGCTTACCTCGTCTGTTGAGAATGAGGTTATATTTATAACCTTTCTTCCTAATTCCCTATTGGCTCACCTTACCATGCAGGGGGGTTCCTATTACCCGGATAAAGGCAGGAGCTCTGATCCATACTATGGACGGCTCTGAAGGAGGGTGTGGCCTTCTGCGCGCCTCCATCAGCATGGTTGGCTACAGCCGTTTTGTCACATCCCTAGGTCAACGGCTATTTGACTTCAAGGTAATATTAGGTGAGTGTTTTCTAAAAAGATTCTTTTAGGAATTACTAAATATGGATAAATATTTTACCCACATAAACACAGTCAGAATTGAGGTTTGCGAAACAAAAAAAATTAAGAAGCCCCTAATATTTTCTATTGTAAACGCTAAATGATGTAACTCCCCAAAAACTTTTAGGTGCCGTTTGGTTCACTGGAATCCGGAGGAATTGGAGGGAAAAGGAATCTAATTCCAGTCAATTCATGTGTTTGGTTCAACTATAAAAAGAATTGGATTCCATCAAAATTGAAATTTTCCAATGAATGAAGGAAAATAACATTCCTTCACACTATGGATGGAATTCAATTCCTTTTAAAAACAGAAAGTGGTTGATTACAAAAATACCCCTTACGTTTAACACCCTACACTACACCATGTATTGTCTTACCCCACCCACCCTACCTATCTACCTACCTACCTACCCACCCACACACCCATACCCACCCACCCTACCCCATCCCACCAACCTCTAACCCACATACCCCAACCCTACCTATGCTATCCAACCTACTCTTACCAAATACCCACCATACCTACCCCTACCTACCTACCCACCCACGCTACCCTACCCCATCCCACCCACCTCTAACCCACCTACCCCAACCCTACCTATGTTATCCAACCTACTCTTACCTACTACCCACCATACCTACCCCTACCCATCCCTCATCCATCTTACATTACCCACCCCACCCCACCCACCTAACCTACCTATGCTATCCAACCTACTCTTACCTACTACCACCATACCTACCCATCCCACCCACCTCTACCCACCTACCCCTACCTTATCTACGTTGTCCAACCTATTCTTACCTACTACCCATCATACCTACCTATGCCCACTACCCATCCCTAATCCATCATACGTTACCCACCCAACCCATCTACCCTTACCCTACCTACGCTATTCAACCTACTAATACCTACTACCCACCATACCTACCCCTACCCACCCTACCCTATCCATCTCATCTTATTCCTACCTTAGAGACTTATTCATCTCTACCCATCTCATCCTACCCTACCAACGAATTATGAAATTGGATTCCAATTTCATTTTTAGCCAACCAAACATGATTTGGATTCCAATTCCAATTCCTTGCAGATTCCAATTCCTTAACAGATTCCAATTCCTTTTAAAACATTCTGCGAACCAAACGCCACCTTAGATGTGCAAATTGAATCCGAATAGTGAAAAGCAAAACATATCAATTAAAAAAATAAGAACACGAATGATAGTTTATTGAAATCAATCGAAAATAATCTCCAAGTTCTGATACCACTTGTTAGTCCCAATATAATCAAGCATAAACTATAACAACGGACAAGATGAATAAATATAAATGTAGCCAAATGATTAGATTAAACTTTGAATGATGAACAATGATGAAAAAAGGTTTTTCTCTCTTTCAAGCAAGACGGCTACACTCTCCTTTCACATTTTTCTTCCTTTAGTTACCTTTTGTTACACACACAAAACCCTAGTCTAGGCTATTTAAGCTAAACCCTAAAAGGCTTAAGCTCATGGACTTAATTAATTAAGTCCTTACAAAATATGAACATAAATATTAATTTAATACATAATAAACCCTAGACTTGATTATAATAAAATAAGTCTAATACATAACTTATTCAGTATTGGCCAACTTTGCGATAAAGGAGTTGAAGTATCCTTCAAGGCAACGCGATGTAGCATTCGTTCTCCAACTGAAAGAGGAATTTTTACTAGAAATCGACACTCCAACCTCTACATTATTGACCTCTCCAAAGTCAAAGTGAACAATACGATATGTTTGCTTTTTAAAGCTCCATCTCATTAGTCTTGGTTATGACACAAGAGAGTCTCTCAATTAATTTTCAAAAACATAACCAAGCTCACCTCAAATCGCCTGTTCGTGGTCTACCTGAACTAAAGTTCGACAAAGATCACCTATGTGCTGCCTGCAAAAAAAAAAGCAAAATCAAGAAGGCTTCACACAAACCGAAGCAAGTATCATGCACTACAAAGTCACTCGAGCTGATACACATGGATTTATGTGGACCAATGAGCGTCCAAATCATTAACGCTAAGAAATACATGTTAGTGATGGTCGATGATTATTCAAGATATACTTGGGTAAAGTTTTTACGTACAAAGGACGAGATGTTAGAATTGTTCATTTCAATTCTGAAGACTACTCAAGTAAACCTCCAGCTCCAAGCTCAAGCTATATGCACGGATAACGGTACAGAGTTCGCAAACAAGGTGCTATCCACATTTTTGGAATCCATTGGAATCACTCATCACTTTTCCGCTACTAGAACTCCGCAACAGAATGGTGTTGTGGAACGACGGAACCACACACTTGTTGAAGCAGCTAGCACAATGCTGACATACTCAAAGTTCCCTCTGCACTTCTGGGTTGAAGCTGTAGTGTTGCGTGCTACACTCAGAATCGTTCCATCATCAACAAATGATTTGATAAAACACCTACGAGATTATCAATAAACGAGCACCTAACGTAAAATACTTTCGTGTTTTTGGTTGCAAGTGTTTATACTGAATGATAAATATTCTCTCGGTAAGTTCGACACTAAAGGTGACGAGGCGGTCTTCATCGGATACTCTAAGAACTCAACTTCCTATCGGGTGTAAAACAAACGGACAAGGATATTTAATGAGAGTGTGAACATCACATTCGATGACTTAGCTGAATCTGACATCGCTTCTGAACAACTCAGTTCAGTCTCGAAAATTATACAACCGTCTGAACCAATTCAGACACGTTCTGCGTCAGCTAACTCCTCCACGACGGATCAAGAAGACTGAGACCTACTCTTTGAATTTCTATACACTAATCCTAAATCTAACTTTGTTCATACTTCTGCTGAAGATTCCCAGAGCGTTGATCAAGACTCAAAATCCATAAATCCACTTCCATCTGAATCTCCCCCACCTGATCAAACACTAACCTCCCCAAAAGTCTCCAATTGTAGTAAAAACACCTCACACACCTTAAGTCTCGCACCTAGAACTCACTCCTACTGTTGTAGAACAATAATAATATTCTACATAGAATGATATGTATGCTATATAGATACAACAATAACAAATAATCTGTTGAACATATTCTATATAGATTAGCATGTATTCTATGTAGAGTATTATGTATTCTATGTAGAAATACAACAAAATCACAACTTTTAACAAATTAACTGAAGTACTTTATGTAGATTATCTTGTATTCTATGTAGAGTATTTCGTCATCATCGTCCATTATTCATCTATGCATGGTGTGCTGCTGTTATGCATCATCATTGTTCATTATCATTGAGACGTCCTCATGAATTAATGATATAATTGAAATCACCAGGATCGACAAACAACCCAATGAATAATACGATAATTGAAATTGAGTACTTAAATCAGAGTTAAGCAAATCCACACTAAAGCAATGAAAATAAATGTCTACAGTGTTTAAGTCTAACTATTACAACATCATAATTGTTTAAAAGTAAAGTAATCCCAGCCCCAAAGCTACACCGTCCATGTACCAATTAGCTTCTAAGGTCACCGAGATAAGAATTTGATTGCTTAAGATGAAGGTCCCGCTACACTCTTGCCTTTGCCTGTAAACAATGTGAGTCAACAGTAAGCTAAATGCTTAGTGAGATAACAGATTATGCAAACAACAAATATTTCTTTACAAGCAATGCTTAACCATGGGCAGTGTAAGCCCCATGTATGTGTGTACAGGCAGTGTAAGCCTCAATGTGTGTGAAAACCATGCAGTGCAAGCATGGGTTGGCAGTTCAATATGCTGATCGGGGATGTGCCGAACCTGATGGGATACGAGTGGGATGATCAGTCCCCGACAGTGGCCTGCTGTCATCCCCAGTCCAGGTCGCATCAGATTATGAAGTAATGATCATGCAGTGCAAGCATGATGTAAATAGATGCACTTTCAAATGAACGCAAGCTACATGTGTGTTACATGTCAAGTACGAGTGTGCATCATAACAACAAATCATTTCATGAGTGCCAAATGAAGTATATGAACAATGTGAACATGCCATTGAATGTATAAACATGAATGTAAAAACAATAAATGTTTGAATGATAATCTGCAACTCACAGTGATTGGTATTGTGTGACTTGTCTCTGAATCAATGTGTGTTTTGATAACACCACAATGATCTGTAAAGTAAGTGTAATGGTGATTTTGTGTCAGTAATTGCTTAAAAATTGTAATCTGAAAATTAAGTGTAATTGGGTCTGAATTCGGACCACATCCGAATTCGGATGGTCCGAATTATAGATGGTCCGAATTTGGGTCTCTGGTCCGAATTTGGTGGATCCGAAATGGGTGATTTGGATTTGGTCTTGATCCGAAATTGACTAGGTCCGAAATGGGTATGGGATCCGAAATATGCTAGTGTCCGAATTCACTGTGGATCCGAAATTATGTTGGTCCGAAATAGGTGATCCGAATTCGGATGGATCATCATCCGAGTTCATACTTAGAAATTTTTCTAATATTTTCCAGAATTATGTTTTTGACCATTTTTGCATGTTTTGAGTCTAATATTGTAAATATAAGCTTAATAACATTGTTTTAACTTATATCATAACATTTGTGTACCAAACAATCCATTTGTGTCCGTTTTTCTACATATCTTCGAAGAACACACACTAAAACACACACATAATTTCAGAAATCATACTTAGAGTGTGAATCTGATTCTGAAATTTTGTATACTACATCATACATGCTCGAATTCAGATAATCTATCATAATATATGACATGCATTAACATTTGCAACAATAATCTTAGAAATCGGTTTTCATAAAAACCGAACCAAAACTTCATAAATCCGAAAGATTGAATGATTTTTACCTCGAATCGTTTGTTGCAGCAGTTATAGTTCCTAATTTGCTACTTGAATCCAACTTTGAACACTTGAAATTGTTGATTCTTGGGTTTTCTTGGAGTGAAGCCGAGAGGAAGAGAGAGTAGAGAGAGAAATCGGTAGAGAGAGAGAGTAGTGAGAGAGTGGAAATGATGAAATGAAGGGTTTTTCATCCTTTTTATTTGTATTTTGACTTATTTGCACACTATACCCCTCAACTTTGTATTTTCTTACTTAACTAATAATATGATCATAATAACTTAAATTGACATAATAATTCATTAACATAATAATTAAGTCCTTAAAATTGTAAACTACAATTAATAAAATTTTGGGATGTTACAGCATGGGCTCCACCACGCCTATACTTCGTCCGCGAAGTCATGCTGCGCTAAACAAACTTGGGTACTTGATCTTCATGTCTTCTTCCGATTCCCAAGTGTGATTAGTTCCCCGATGATGCTTCCAATTGACCAGCACCATCCTGATCTCTTTGTTACGGAGTTTCTTGACTTTTGTCTCCAGAATACACTCCGGCTCATCAACGAACCTTAGACGTTCGTCAATCTTAATTTCCGAGTGATCAGTCCATGGTTCTCTTTCGGGCACCAGACTCTTCCTTAAGTACCCAACGTGAAATACCGGGTGAACACCTGATAATTCTTCCGGCAAGTCCAAATGATAGGACTGATTCCCAACTCTTTCTAGTATTTTGAAGGGTCCTATGAATCGAGGCGATAGCTTTCCTCGCTTTACGAATCTTGTAACTCCCTTCATCGGGGAAACCTTCAAGTAGACCCAATCATCTTTTTGAAATTCTATCGCTTTGTGTCGGCGATCATGATAGTTCTTTTGTCGATCTTGTGCCGTTTTCATGTACTGCCGTATGAGTTGGATCTTTTCATTTGTTTCTTGTAGCAAAGCAGGACTGGCTATTGGAGTTTCTCCTGTTTCCCTCCAACAGGTTGGAGTCCTACATTTTCTTCCGTATAGAGACTCGAACGGTGCCATCTTGATAGTGGAATGGTAACTATTATTGTAGGAGAATTCAACCAATGGGAGGTGATCGTCCCAGTTACCACCCAAATCCATGACACAGGCTCTGAGCATGTCTTCGAGAGTTAGGATTGTCCTTTCGCTCTGCCCGTCAGATTGTGGTCTATAGGCAGTACTCATTGCGATACGAGTACCAAGACCGTTTTGCAAAGCAGTCCAGAAATTAGAAGTGAATCTACTATCTCGGTCGGAGACAATAGACTTAGGCACACCATGCCTAATAACGATTTCGTTTACGTAGATCTGGGCAAGTCGGTCCAGTGAGTAGGTTTCTCGGATTGGTATGAAGTGAGCAGATTTGGTCAATCGGTCAACAATGACCCAAATGGCGTCATGTTGACGACGAGTCTTAGGTAGCTTGGTTACGAAATCCATAGTAATATGGTCCCACTTCCATTCTGGGATAGGAAGAGGTTGCATACTACCATAGGGTTGTTGGTGCTCGGCTTTGACTAGACGACATGTTCTGCACCTTTCAACATACTGACCGACATCTCTTTTCAATCCTGGCCACCAGAAGTCGGCTTCAAGTCGTTGTACATTTTTGTGCTGCCAGGATGAATTGAGAATTTAGATTGATGAGCCTCCTCGAGAATTACATCTCTCATGTTCCCGAACTTGGGAACCCACACTCTGCCATACACACCCTTTAGTCCAGTTCCATCATCTTGCATTAATGGCAACTGAATTCTGATATCTTCGTCTTTAACATTCCCTTCTTTTAGGGCCTGTAACTGAGCAGCCCTAACATCATCTATAATAGTTGAGGTCAAAATTGTAGAAGTCAAGGCATAGCAATATGCCTTGCAGTATGCTTTTCGACTTAGAGCATCGGCCACTACGTTGGCCTTCCCTGGATGATAGAGAATCTCACAGTCGTAATCTTTTATCAGCTCCATTGATCTTCTTTGCCTCATATTCAAGTCCTTCTGACTGAATATGTATTTCAAACTCTTGTGGTCGGTGAAGAGCTGACACTTGGTTCCATACAAGTAGTGTCTCCATAACTTGAGAGCGAAAGTCACAGCAGTCAGCTCTAGATCATGAGTAGAGTAATCTTTCTCATGTGGTTTGAGTTGTCTAGAAGCATAATCTATGACGTTTCCTCTTTGCATTAGTACCGCACCCAAACCCGTGCCTGATGCATCTGTATAGACAACAAAGTCTTCGTTCCCTTCAGGCAGGGCTAACACCGGTGCTTCACTTAGCAATTTCTTCAATTCGTCAAAGGCTACTTGCTGTTCTTCTTTCCAAAAGAAGGTTGCGTTCTTGCGAGTTAGCTTTGTAAGTGGAATGGCGATTTTGGAGAAGTCTTTGATGAATCGGCGGTAGTAACCAGCCAATCCCAGAAAGCTATGAATTTCTGAGGCGTTGCGGGGTGATTCCCAGTTCTGGATAGCTTCGATCTTTGCAGGATCAACAGCAATCCCAGCACCAGATATCACGTGCCCCAAGAATTGGATCTGAATTAAATTTTGAGTAAGTACAAGCTAACAACGAGTTTATGATTAAGTATAAGGATCATGAAATTGTTTGGAATGTTGAGACGTACTTGCCTCAACCAGAACTCACACTTCGAGAATTTGGCATAAAGTCGCTCTTTGCGTAGCAACTCTAATAATTCTCTCATATGTGCTGCATGATCCTCTTCGGTTTTTGAATAAATGAGAATGTCATCGATGAACACGATGACCGATTTGTCGAGCATTGGCCGGCAGACTCGATTCATGAGATCCATGAAATGGCCGGCGCATTAGTAAGACCGAACGGCATTACCAGAAACTCGTAGTGTCCGTAACGAGTTCTGAAAGCCGTCATTGGAATGTCATCAGGGTGTACTTTGAGTTGGTGATAACCCGAACGAAGATCAATCTTCGAGAAGTAGCTTGCGCCTTGTAACTGGTCGAAGAGATCATCAATCCGGGGCAATGGATACTTGTTCTTGATTGTGACTTTGTTGAGTTCCCGGTAGTCGATGCACATACGTAATGTGCCATCCTTCTTCTTGACGAACAGAACAGGAGCGCCCCAAGGAGATGAACTTGGGCGGATAAAGCCTTTGTCAAGTAGCTCCTGTAACTGCTTCATCATTTCCTGCATTTCTGCAGGAGCTAAACGGTACGGAGCCTTTGCTATTGGAGCAGCTCCAGGAATGAGGTCAATGCGGAATTCCACTTGGCGATCAGGTGGCAATCCCGAGATATCTTCTGGAAAGATATCTGAAAATTCAGAAACAACGGGAACGGTAGAAGGAGATTGAACTCCAGCCTTTGCATCGACAGCGTAGGCTAAGTAAGCTGAACAACCCTTGGCAACGTGCTTTCGGGCTTTTGCAATTGAAATAAGGCATAAGTCGCCTTTGTGTCTATCACCATAAATGCATATGTCTCGGCCCTCGGGAGTGGTAATCTTGATCATTCTTTTCTTGCAAACGATTTGGGCCTCGTTATGAACTAACCAGTCCATGCCTACTATGATATCGAATTCCCCGAACTCCATAGGGATCAGATCTATATTGAATACTACGTCTTCTACCAATAATGTACAATTCTTATACACTTTGCCTGCTTTTACTAACATATTGCTAGCAGTCTCTATGTCAAGAACAAATTGCAGTTTGGAAGTTGGCATGTTAAATTGACGAGCAAATGTAGTGGAGACAAACGAACGATTTGCTCCGGAATCAAACAAGATACGTGCAGGAATTGAGTTAACATAGAACGTACCAGTGACCACCTCCGGGTCATCCTTTGCTTCTTCAGCTGTGATTTGGAATGCCCTTGTTGGAGCCCTTTAAGATTGATCCCTGCGAGCCGTGGAAGCTACAGAAGATCTTGCTGTTGATTGTTGAGCATTCTGATCTCGTGGGGGTTTTGGGCAGTCCCTTGAGAAATGGCCAAGTCTGTGGCAGTTGTAGCATGCATCATCTTTTCGTGGACAATGCTCCCAGTGATGGCCTTTCTGCCCACAGCAGAAACAGTACATGTCTTGAGTCTTGCACTCCCCAGAGTGCGCTTTTCTGCATCGCCTGCAGTCTCTCATTTCTGAACTGGCCGAAAAGGCTCTTCCCTTCTTGGGTGATGATGACTGTTGATGGGATTGAGGAGAGAATCGGGAAGATCCAGACTCCCGCTGCCTTTTTGGTGGCGACGGTTGAGTCGGTGTTGCGGCTGCTGACCCGATGACATAACCTGATAATAAGACGATCTGCTCCACATTCCGAGCAGCCTCAAGTAAACCGGCAAAAGTTGTATACCGAACCCCACTCATGGTTCGGCGAATTTCATAGTCTAGTCCGGCCTCAAACCGGGCTATCTTCCTCTCTTCTGTGTCTACTTGATGGGGTGCGAACAGACTCAATCGAGTGAACTCAACGGCATATTGTGTAACCGTTTTCGTTCCTTGAGTCAGATTCAGGAACTTTGCCTCGAGACGTCGCTTCTCGTCGGCTGGACAGTACTGTTGAGAAAACACTTCCTTAAACTCGCTCCATGACATGTGTGACACTACCTCCATCGTCAACACATGTGTCATTGCGTCCCACCACATAACAGCGTCCCTTGCAAACATAGCGGTTGCAAAGCGGACCATGTCTTTATCAGCGCAGTCGCTGATTCTGAAAGTTCTTTCTGTGGTGGTGATCCATTCCAATGCAGTCACAGCATCACCGGTTCCATCAAAAGTAACAGCCCCGTTACTTTTGAAGTCCTTAAACCTACAACCCCTTGATCGGTTAGAAGACCCAGTGTCTTGTCTTTCCTCTTGATCGTCCTGTTGTTGTTCCTTGTTCTTTCGCTTATCGGCCTTTCGTTTTGCCTCGGCCTCATCTCTGGCCCTTAACTGATCAGCAAATGACTGAGCCTGCTCAGCCATTCGTTTGGATTGTAGCTCATTGTTCTGTTCCATAAGAGCTTGCATCATCTGGAACATTTGCTGAGGAGTCATATCGTCTCCTGACATGTTCTGAAATATAACAACTTATATTTAGAACATTTATTTGTAAGTCCTAAGTATTTACAGTTACCCTTTGTGTTTCCCCGTGTGCATGTCAATCCTATCTTAGTTCAGATCATTACTTAGAAGTTCATTCTAATATCATAACCTAAGTTTGAGTCCAAGTCCTCGCGGACACTTGAAACCTCAAACTAATGCTCTGATACCAAACTGAGACGTCCTCATGAATTAATGATATAATTGAAATCACCAGGATCGACAAACAACCCAATGAATAATACGATAATTGAAATTGAGTACTTAAATCAGAGTTAAGCAAATCCACCCTAAAGCAATGAAAATAAATGTCTACAGTGTTTAAGTCTAACTATTACAACTTCATAATTGTTTAAAAGTAAAGTAATCCCAGCCCCAAAGCTACACCGTCCATGTACCAATTAGCTTCTAAGGTCACCGAGATAAGAATTTGATTGCTTAAGATGAAGGTCCCGCTACACTCTTGCCTTTGCCTGTAAACAATGTGAGTCAACAGTAAGCTAAATGCTTAGTGAGATAACAGATTATGCAAACAACAAATATTTCTTTACAAGCAATGCTTAACCATGGGCAGTGTAAGCCCCATGTATGTGTGTACAGGCAGTGTAAGCCTCAATGTGTGTGAAAACCATGCAGTGCAAGCATGGGTTGGCAGTTCAATATGCTGATCGGGGATGTGCCGAACCTGATGGGATACGAGTGGGATGATCAGTCCCCGACAGTGGCCTGCTGTCAGCCCCAGTCCAGGTCGCATCAGATTATGAAGTAATGATCATGCAGTGCAAGCATGATGTAAATAGATGCACTTTCAAATGAACGCAAGCTACATGTGTGTTACATGTCAAGTACGAGTGTGCATCATAACAACAAATCATTTCATGAGTGCCAAATGAAGTATATGAACAATGTGAACATGCCATTGAATGTATAAACATGAATGTAAAAACAATAAATGTTCGAATGATAATCTGCAACTCACAGTGATTGGTATTGTGTGACTTGTCTCTGAATCAATGTGTGTTTTGATAACACCACAATGATCTGTAAAGTAAGTGTAATGGTGATTTTGTGTCAGTAATTGCTTAAAAATTGTAATCTGAAAATTAAGTGTAATTGGGTCTGAATTCGGACCACATCCGAGTTCGGATGGTCCGAATTATAGATGGTCCGAATTTGGGTCTCTGGTCCGAATTTGGTGGATCCGAAATGGGTGATCCGGATTTGGTCTTGATCCGAAATTGACTAGGTCCGAAATGGGTATGGGATCCGATATATGCTAGTGTCCGAATTCACTGTGGATCCGAAATTATGTTGGTCCGAAATAGGTGATCCGAATTCGGATGGATCATCATCCGAGTTCATACTTAGAAATTTTTCTAATATTTTCCAGAATTATGTTTTTGACCATTTTTGCATGTTTTGAGTCTAATATTGTAAATATAAGCTTAATAACATTGTTTTAACTTATATCATAACATTTGTGTACCAAACAATCCATTTGTGTCCGTTTTTCTACATATCTTCGAAGAACACACACTAAAACACACACATAATTTCAGAAATCATACTTAGAGTGTGAATCTGATTCTGAAATTTTGTATACTACATCATACATGCTCGAATTCAGATAATCTATCATAATATATGACATGCATTAACATTTGCAACAATAATCTTTGAAATCGGTTTTCATAAAAACCGAACCAAAACTTCATAAATCCTAAAGATTGAATGATTTTTACCTCGAATCGTCTGTTGCAGCAGTTATTGTTCCTAATTTGCTACTTGAATCCAACTTTGAACACTTGAAATTGTTGATTCTTGGGTTTTCTTGGAGTGAAGCCGAGAGGAAGAGAGAGTAGAGAGAGAAATCGGTAGAGAGAGAGAGTAGTGAGAGAGTGGAAATGATGAAATGAAGGGTTTTTCATCCTTTTTATTTGTATTTTGACTTATTTGCACACTATACCCCTCAATTTTGTATTTTCTTACTTAACTGGTATAATGATAGAAATAACTTAAATTGATATAATATTTCATTAACACAATAATTAAGTCCAAATAAATTGTAAATTACATAAACTTAAAATTTGGGATGTTACAATCATCAAGTTCATCGTTTATCATTCATGTTCATCGTTCACCGTCGTTCATCATCCATCTATGCATCATGTTGTTACTGTTATGCATCATCCTCGTTTATCATCATCATATTCATCGTTCATCGTCCATGTTCAATATCCATCGCCATTCATGTTCATCGTGTTTTTACCATATTGTTCATCATCGATTCAGAGAGGGGGATCGTGGTGGTGAAGAAACGGAACCGTGGTGGTGGTGGAGAGAGGGAAACATGGAGGTTACGGTGCACAAAGATGGCGGTGTTTTAGGACCGAGAGGGTGAGGGGAAGAGACGAGAGAGAAAGAGAGATGGAACCGTGGTGGAGGTGGTGGTATGCACCGCCATGGGCGGCGGCGATCCTTCTAGCGGCCGAGAGGGAGAGGGGGGAGGCGAGACAGAGAATGAGAAATGGAACCGTGGTGGCGGTGGTGTGCACCGCCATGAGCGGCGGTGGTCCTTCTAGCGGTCGAGAGTGAGAGAGGGAGAGGCGAGAGAGAAAAAGGGAGATGAAATCGTGATGGTGGTGGCGTGCACCGCCGTGGGTGGTGGTGGTCTTGCAACCTAGAGGGAGAGGGAGAGAAGAGAGAGAGAGAGAGAGAGAGAGAGAGAGAGAGAGAGAGAGAGAGAGAGAGAGTGTGTGTGTGTGTGTGTGTGTGTGTGTGTATGATTGGTTGAGAGAGAGAGAGAGGGAAAGTGGTAGTAATTTATGGAAATGTAGTTATTATTGTTTTAATTTCCATATATTTAATTTCAATATAATTTGTATTCCTTAAATGTTCTTTGTTCTCCATTTGTAGATTATTCGATGCACAAAAGTTTCCCAAGGTTCCTTGGTGCATAAATGTTCTAAACTGAACCATATATATATATATATATATATATATATATATATATATATATATATATATATATATATATATATATATATATAGAGAGAGAGAGAGAGACACACACACACACACACAAATGCTAGTACCCACACAAAGCGACGGATAACAAATAATTTCTATTTCATAAATAACTCATTCAATGACACATAATTTTTTGAAAGTCACATGGAAGAGAGGATGTTTCAGCATATCATCATTTTTGACAAACGATACAAAATATCTAAAGCATAACAAGATCTTTAGGGTTGATAGGTTTTACTTCAAAATAGTGCAGAACTATAGAACCAATCTACACCATAGGATTATAATATAAAACTAGAGATAATATGGTAAATATGCAATTAACATTAAATTAAGGTAGCCCACCAAGTTTGACAGCTAACTTTGACCATTATTTCAACTATTTTAATATTGAATGTATATGTTGTGTTGCATATATGATATATATTATTACTTCGACGTTGAATGATATAAATTGTAATTCGACATTGAATGATCTAAATATGATATATTAAATGGTCGTCTAGGAAATTCTTTTAACGAAAAACTAACACGTAAAATTTTTTTGAAAAAAATAAATCATGACCGGTCTCGTTAAATTAAGGGTAGTCCATCAAATTTGACTACTAATTTTAACCATTATGTTAACTCTTTATATATTGGATGTATATGCAGTGTTGCGTATATGTTATATAGTATTAGTTCGACGTTTAATATACGATATAAACTGTTAGTTCGACGTTGAATGATCTCGATATGCTATAATGCATAGTGGTTTGGGTAAAAAAAAAATTACGGAAAATAAACACGTAAAAATTTTTCGAAAAAAATATATTATGACCGGTCTCGTTTTAAAGAGTATAAATTTCTCGTTATTATGGTATAATTTTTTTGATTTAAAAATTAATTATGTTAATGTTATTTTAATTTAAAGAAATATGATATTTTTTTTGTTAATGTCAATCTTTTTGCAATAGCCAATCTTTTCCTTTTACACTGTAGGTCCCGAATTATTCAAGCAAACATGCAATAAACAATATATAATAGAGATCACGAATGAGAAACAATAATAAAAGCCGAATATATAAACCTTGAACGATGAACACGAAGAACAAATGTTTATCTCTCTCTAACCACAAACGGCTACACACACTCCTTACACCTTCAATAATTACTTGTATATTTTCTATAAAACCCTAACTAAGCCTTTAAATAATAACCTAATGAGGCCTAAGCCCGTGGGTTAAACTATTAAAGCTCGTACATAAATAACCTATGAACTATTAAATAAATACAATTAAACCCCTAGACTTGATTACAATTAATAGAGTTTAACAATCTCCCCCTTTGTGATCAAGTCTGGTTTCATCAAAATAAGTTTGAACTTATGATGAATAATCTCCCCTTTTAATGATCTTCTCTTTCAATAACAGCTTACGGAGATTTCTCAATAGCGAAAACCTTCAACTGATGTGAACATGATCTTCAACTTTCATAAGAATCTTCAGTCGAACATGGCAATGAAATTCGTCACTTTGAAAATCAGTAGATATCTTCAATTGAATCTTTTGAACTTTTAAACTTTGGCTTTCTCTGATCTTTTTCACTTTACTCTGTTCTCTCCCCCTTGCTAATTCAACCGAACGCATATTTTCTTCAGAGTAGCTTTCTTTCTGGTTGAAACTATCTTTCTCTCCTTGAATTCTTCAGTTAACTCTCTCCTTTAGTATTCTCCCCCTTTACTCATAGACTCATTCTCCCCCTCATGATGATTAAGAAAATCTTGATTATCATGTAAGCTTCTCAGATATCCTTGGCAAGATGCTTACTCCCCCTCGAAATATGATTACATGTTCTTCATCATCACAAACAGTCATTAGGCCTTGCAACCTGTGAAATTGAAATAAGAATTGAAAGGAAAAATAACAACCAGGATCACTTAGGTTTCCTGTTAACACAATAGTTATGAACTGTGTGACCTACGTTCAGTGCTGGCTTGATGTTGACACTGATCGGATTTTCAACTAATCATTGTGAAATACTTTTAATAAGCACCACTATAGTTATTTCGGCTTTGTCACATTAGACAAGCATTTATTGTCACACAGACATGACTCAATAAGTGTCCTAAGTAGTGTAGAAAAATTCGGCTCTAGACAGATTGTGCAATCAAATGATAGAAGATGTCTTCCTGTTTCAATATCAATTAACTCCAAATGAGAAATCAATAGATTATGTGGAATATCTCTGCGAGAAATGAAACGGTGGCCTATTGAGAAGTAACTGAGTAGCTAGTGGAGTTAAGTGCTTGCTTCACTGGGTCCATGACGTCTTCTTCAATACCAAATCTCAACGAATAAGATTCGATAGAATATGTAGGAAACCCAACTATTTGTTGGTTTGGATAGGATTGTCTTTTCTTTTAATCCTTTCTCTCCCCTCAAGCTCTCAAAAGCATTATTCAACTATAGCTCCCTCCGACTCACTTATATCAATAAAGAGAGCTTTGATGCACCCCCATCTCCTTTCATTTAAATCCTCTCATTTTCATTTTATCTCTGCTTGACATGATCAACACCCCCATTGTGTTTGATCCTCCTCAACTAGATCTAAAGACCCTTACCTCTCATCTATTGGAAGGATTACTCCATGGGTTGGTCATCCGGTTCTGGGTAGACCATAGGAGTGATATATATGCCTATACGCTTATGCGGTGCATTAGAGTCAGCAGATATCATCAAACATGATGAACTTTGAGTTCTAAACTAGCAATTATAAGAGATAACATAGTATGCTCAGAAGAACTGCTTTAGCGATTTGAGAGTGAAATCGATGAAATGGGTCAGATGAGTATGGAGATGAGTGAATGAATCTGAAAGAATCCGAATAGGATAATTCAGAATGAATGAATGACTCTGATTAGAATGAGATTCAGATTCATACTGAGATGAGATAGTGGGATATGGAGAGAATTATTTGAATGAATGAATAAGAATGAAACACAATTCAGATATGAACGAATTCAATGATGAACGAATACATAGGGTGTGGAGAGATTCTCAGAGAATTGTGAGCATGAGATTTGATCAGTCAGAATGAATCAGGATAAGTGAATCAGAATGAATGAATGTATCCAGATTGGCATGAGAATTGGATTGATCTTTTCATATGAAACAACAAAAATTTTCTCTCTCTTAGATGATGATCAGATGAAATCCAAAAGAGTTTACATCATTAAGGGTAAAAGAAAAAAATTTGGAGAAAACTTTAACTATAAGAGAAAAATCTTTTCTTTATCTAAAGATACTCCCCTTACAAGTATGCACAAAAAATTTTTCCTTAAAAATCCTGCATACTAGAAGAAAAAAATGTCCTCAATAACACGTAGATGAAAACTCCCCCTGCAAATGAGAATAAATATCAGTCAACAGAATATAGAAGCATAATATAAGAAAGAAATTCATGCTCCCTGTAGTGGTTTCGTCCTTGATGTTGAAATGACATTCAGATATGCACACCAGAGTGGAAGTTTCAAAATCATTGTTGCACGGGTTCTAAACTGAGCTGATTAGAAGCCATTCTATTCAGTCCGGGTTCTGTACTGAATTGCACAGAAGTCATTTCATTAATACTCGGGTCCTGAATTGAAAAGAGCAGGAGCCATTCACCTACAAAACAATCACTTAACTTTTGGTACCCATTGAAGTTTGGGTCCAGTCAGGTTAGCTTTGGGTACCCATCTTTGAGTAATGACATTCTTAGGTAACCATTTCCAATTAGGTTCCTTCATGACAGTCTTTGGTACCCATCGGAGAGTGAATGTGGGCCCTTTGTGTTTATTTACGTGATGGTTAACAGATATATTCCTGACTTGGGATACATAACCATTCATAACATGAGCAGAATTACAAAGTTTAGTGGGTCGTAAATCAAGTAACTGCTTAAAAGAATATCCCAAACAAGGTTTATGCGATACAGAAGCATCACACGAAGCAGCCTTTTGATTAACATCAAACCGAACTTTGTTATTCTTTATGACTTGAGAATCAGATGTAAATGGTTGTGAGTCCTTAGGATTCTCGAAATGATTTTTCACTTGAGTAGAAGAGATGCCTAAGTCATTCTTAGTAGAGAACCAGTTATGCCTGTTATTGGATTTTCTGATCTTTTGTGGCTTTCGGGAATTCCCTGTACTCTTAGAGTAAGAGTATATTGAATTCCTTACAGCTCTTCTGAAAGAGGGTTTAGAAGATTCACCGGTGTAAATTTTGATCGGAACATCCAACTTTTCTTTGCCTTTCTTGATATCCAAAAGATGTTTCCTTTTAAGTTCAGAGTATGATTCCTTGGATTCAAAACGAATTTTAACCGTGGAATTGTTGATGACAGAAACTTGTGGATTTAAACAGTTTTGGTTAGGAACAGGTTGAGATGCCAGCCCCTGAATGGTGGCTAGAAGCTGATCTCGTTCCTTGTCAAATGATTTAACATTAAGTTTGAAATCCTGTTCTCGAATAGAAAACAGTCTTTTTGCCTTGTTAAAATCATTTTCTTTTCTTAAAAAGTGTTTTCGTCTGAATCGAACAACTCTTTGGTTTCTGTTAAGGCTAGCTCAAGGACATGGAATTTATCATTTTGTAGCAAAGTGTCAGCTAGAGAAGAATTTAGTCGAGCAATTTCGGCTTCAAGATCTGATAGTTTCTTTGAAAAATCTATCATTTCTTGCTCAAAATGTCGTGATGTAGTTTCCAATATTTGTTTTAGATTAGAAGATCGTTGTTCTAGAACGGAATATGGTATGTATTCACGCGGTTTTGGCAAGGTCGGATCAGGTGTAATCTCTTTTGGTTCAACAAATTCGTCTTCTTTAAAAGATTTTTCTAATTTTCCTTGAAGAGAGACGTAGTTTAACCAGTCATAAACAAATTTAATTTGTTTCATATCAGGTCTTGCTCATTTTTCTTCTTCTTCGGCTAGCACTTCTGGCAGACTTTTGTTATAAGGCATAATATACTCGCAACCCAAAGTCTCATAATCATATAAGGATCATGTTGTTTGTTGACCATTTCTTCCATGACTCTAGGACCGGTAAATCCTAAACCATATTTAGACTTCAACTCTCTAGGTTTATACATATTTATGGTTTGATCAGTTTGACCACGTTTGTAAAACCTTTCTTCCATGTCTTTGAGTTTTTCTCTTAATTTCGTTCTCTCGTCCAGGACATACTCATATTTGTAATCACTGTCAAATTTATTAGATTTAAGCATTTGATGATCGTATTCTAATTTGGACAGTTTAGCAGTTTCATCCTTTGTCACGGTATTAGCCTTAGACACTTCTTCTTGTAACATTAAATGTTTGTTTTCAACAGACGTTTCATTTCGAGCATCCTAAAGAGCAGTCTTAAAGGCATCTAACTTCTTAGCTTCTTTTCTTAGCATATCTAGTTCAGCTAAAACTTCTTTAGGAAGAAGACTTACCTTAGTGTCGAGTGTGAAGTGTACCTTGTCTGAAATCTTCTTGTTCGGTCCAGACATAATGAGATGCTTGCTTGAATGGATCTTCAGATTGGTGATTGACTTGAGTTGATTCAACACTTAGAAATAAAACTTGAAGAATGATCCGAACGTTGTAACTTTCGAATCAGAATGATCCGAGAGTTATTACTTTCGAATGGATTGAAAAACTCAAGTTGAAAATTTCTAAGCCTTGAATAATGTGGAATCTAGATCAATTCTTTTATGAATTGATTGTAAAATTAGAATGATGTTCACGCGAAGGAATATAGTATCAAACGAGTTTGCACAACCAACCCTTAGGAATTTTCAAGTTCCTTTCTGAGAAATGGATCCGATAAAAAGATTTTGAATTCAAGGGTATTCAAAATCTAGATTAAATCTTTTACGAATTGATTGTAAAAACAGAAATATGTTCACCCGAAGGAATATAGTATCAAACGAATTTTCACAACCAACCGCTTGAAATTAATCTTTTATTTTAAACACCAAAATTCAGTTAACCAAGAACTTTTATAAAATTGGATCCAAAAAAAAAAAAAAAGAAATTTGAATTCTAAGGTAGCGTTTGGATTACCGGATTTTGATATTCCAGGATTTAAATATGACAGGATTTGAAAATCACAGGATTCAAATGTGACAGGATTTGAATCATGTCATGTGTTTGGTTTGCTGGATTTCAAATTCAATTATATATTTTTAAAATCTTGTTTATCTGCAAATGTATCAAATGATATGGGTAAAGCAGGTAGGGGTACAAGAAGTAAGGTAAGCTATGTTAAAAGGTGGGCAAGGTGTCGATAGGTAGTGGTAGGTAGGTAGAGGGGTGGTTGGGGTGAGTAAGGTGTGCTGGGATGTGAAGGGGTAGTGTGGGGGTGAGTGTGTATATGTAGATGTGGGTAATGTAGGATGGGTGAGAATAGGATACGATGTATATTTTGTGTGGGATTGATGGGGTTAAGGTAGATGGGTAGGTAAGGGTGGGGTGGGTAGGGTTGGGTAAGGGGTAGTATGGGGTGGGTATGTATATGTAGATATATGTGAGGTAGGATGAGTGAGAGTAAGATAAGATGTCTAGTTGGGTTGGGGTGGGGATGGGGATGGGTAGGGTGGGTAGGTAGGGGTAGGGTGGGTAGGTACGGTAGAGTATGGTACAATGGATTGGTGTAGGTAGGTAGTGTTAGATAGTTATCATTGTTTGGTATATGTAGCTACTAGCTAGGGTAGGGTAGGATGGGGTGGGTTGGGGTGGGATGGGGTGGGGTGGGGTAGGTGTTGGTGGGTAGGGTAGGGTAGGATCAATAGGTATAGGTAGGTGGTGGTTAGGTTGAGGGTAAGGGTAATATTGTCATTTGGTTTGGATTTCGAAATGTAAAGATATTGGATTATGAAATAATAGGAGGTAGGGAAAAATTCTAAAATATTAAAATGGAGGACTGTGAAATGCTAAAGGAAAATGAAAAACCTCTATTTTTTTTTGCCAAACATGATAAGAGAGGGATCCACCAGTTTCTCTGAAATCCCGCAAACCAAACGCTACCTAAGTGTATTCAAAATCTATATTAAATCTTTTGCGAATTGGTAGCAAAAACAGAATGATGTTCACCCATAGAAATGTAATATCAAGCGAATTTTCATAACCAACCGTTTAGAATTAATCTTCAACTTTAATTACTAAAAGTCAACGAACCCGAAAAAAACGTAGACCAAAAAGAATTTGGAACCGAAAATAAAAATGATGGGATCCTAAAGTTTATCAAATTTGAACCGAGGATTTAATAAAACTAGGATCCTAATGTTAAAAAAAAAACTGAAACCATTAAGTTTAAACAAATATAGGATCCGAGTTGTTGCAATTTGGGATTCGTGATTAACAAAAAAAAAAGGGGGGATCCGAAAGTTGGTCCAGTTTGCAGACTTCGATTAAATTGTTGACCACCCTATGTGCAGATAACAATTTAAAATCTTGACAACCAATAAAAATAAACTATATGCAAATTATCTTGACTAGATCAAATTGTTGACCAATTTTCCCAAATCAAACAAGGAACCTACAGTGAGATGTTTATATTTTATGGCAACATCACACACCTCAAAACACAAATAATTGTGATTTATGAGCAAAAGAATTTTCTACCCTTTTAAATGGGAACCAATAGACAATGCAAATTAGTTAATTTGATGAGCAAAGGAAATAAATCAGATAACACCAACCACCAAATTTGGACCACGATTAATTTTCAGTTTTATCAACAAAAAATCATACGTGCGCAGAAAAAAAAAAATCAAACTTTTATAGATCAAAATACCAATCTTTGCTCTGATACCAATTGTAGGTCCCGAATTAATCAAGCAAACATGCAATAAACAATATATAATAAAGATCACGAACGAGAAACAATAATAAAAGCCGAATATATAAACCTTGAACGATGAACACGAAGAACAAATGTTTATCTCTCTCTAACCACAAACAGCTACACGCACTCCTTACACCTTCAATAGTTACTTGTATAATTTCTATAAAACCAGCCTTTAAATAATAACCTAATGACGCCTAAGCCCGTGGGTTAAACTATTAAAGCTCGTATATAAATAACCTATGAACTATTAATTAAATACAATTAAACCCCTAGACTTGATTACAATTAATAGCGTCTAACATATACCATGTAACAACCTCGAACTAATCCCAATTGCAACGTAAATTACACGTCAACAAGAATATAATATAATAATCCCTAGGTAAACTCAAAACATACACATGGAAACCCCGATAATTTTAAAACTTTAATCACATAATTAAGTCACGGAAGTCTCTGATCAAACTACACAATATCCGAAGTACACATAAACATTCCCCAAAATATAACTACCTCTAAAACAGGTTGCTAACTCCTCAAACACGCCGATGTAAACCTACTTGGGTCCAGCAGGCCTACTAGATCTTTGATCACCTGAGACACACACATAAACACACACGGGGTCAGCTAACGCTGGTGAGAATGCAAGGGTTAGTCTACGATTATATAAACTTAGTAAAAACACGTAAGCTCAATAATAAAACGTTCAGCGTTCTCTACTGAACAAGTATATGAGATCCCACAAGATAACTCAAATAGGTACTCAACTCGTGTGGACGAATCCACGTACCCAAATCCCTAGACTGCACAAAGCAGCCGTCAGGACTCAAAAGGGAATCGGGAGCGACCCGACCCCTGCCCAGCCGTATGGTTTAGTAACTCGAAAGCTCAAGTGTCTCAAATCTCATATATAAAGCACAGTTCTCAATAAAGCACAACAATACATGAATGATAGTATCTCAATAAAAAGCTCGTAAGAAACTCATAATATCTCGTTAAAAGCTCAGTAATAGATCATGTAAGTATTAATAAATAATCGTACTGGTATCTCAAAGAAACATGCAAACTCACCTGTCCTGAAGTCTCCCTACTCAAGTGTAACACCCCAAAATTTGTAAGACAATTAAATAATAGCTAATTATAATATTTGAGTTATTAGTATAATACCTTGTTATAAGTTGCATAAATATGAATTAAGGTATTATAGTTTGTTGTGTTATTTAAATAAAAGGGGTGCATAATTTTATAAGGGTTTATGTGTGTGTGGGATTAAAGTAGGAGGGGTAAAGTTGGACTTTGGCCAAACCTTCACCCCCTTTTTTCTTCTCTTGACCGTCCAAACACACAACACACACTCACACTTCATTTTTCTTGGAACTTTGAGAGAAAAGAGAGGAAAAGAACTAGGGTTTTGGGTGGTGGATCAAAGATTGAAGGTTTAAGGCAAGAAATCATCGTTTTGGTGTTATCTTTGAAGGTATATCACACTCCTTCCCTTCCTTTCTTCATTTTCATCTTGTTCTTCATTTTTTTAAGAACACAACCCTAGGTGGGTTTTTGTGATGGAGTTAATAAACGACTCTAAATTCATGTATATGGTAATATTTATAGTTTATTGAAGCATTTGAGTCATAAATATGTAAATGTTTGGGTGAGTTGGTGATATGGAATGAAAACCCAAGTTGGAGCTCCATTTGAGCTCCAATGGTGGATGGAAATGGGTTTATGTGTTCTTGTACATTCCATATGATAAATTTTGAGTCAAATGTGTTATTTAGGGCCATGGAGGTGAATGGAAGTTAGCAGGAACTCATTTGGAGTTTTGAAGGCTCAATTGTGTATTGGTCATTTAAGAACTCGGTTTGAGTTCATATGAATTCCATGGAATCATGGAATGAGATGTTATGGTGCCAATAAGTTTAGAAGGTGTCTATTTATGTTATTAAAATGTTTTCAGATGTTGGATAACGCAAAACACATGCAAGAACTCAATTTGGCGTTTTAGGCCCAAACCGCACGCCAAGTGTTCGGTGAAATGCCACAACGAGTTCCAAAACATTTTGGGATTGGGTTTTAATGCTTAGATGTGAGTTGAATGTCTAAACATAGCCCAAGTATGTTTAAGAAGCTATGGTATTGGTTAGAATTGAATACGAGCTCAAATGGAGCTCGGTGTTGTCGGTTGGAGCTTTCGGTCGTTTTCGGACTCGTTCGGAGTCCGTATGAGCTCCATAGAATCATGGATTGTTATGAAATGATTCTATTATGTTTAGAGGGGTTTAAATGACCTTAATATGTTAAATATATGGTTGGTAAAGTCTATTTCAATGGTTAGAAGCATTTATGGGAGTTTTGGAGGGTTTTGGTGCATTTTTGGGCATTTAGGGTGCAGTCTGTGGGTGGACAGCCACTTAGTCGCGGCTCTACCCCCTTGGGTCACGCCATGACCACCTTTCTGCCCCTGAAATTTGTTTTCCATGGTTGGGGGTCGATGCTTGGGTCTTATGCGTCCAATGCATTTCTAAATTAAGTGTTTAAAGGGTTTGAAGGCCTTTAATCAATTCCGGAACTCCTAAGGCCTCTAATACTTAGTACTTTTGGTTTGATGTCCCAACATCCTTAGGCAAATCTTAGGGTCTAATATTGTGTTCGGGAGCTTATGTATGCGCCTTATGAATTCTTATAGGCGAATCGAATCGAAAGAGGATTGCTCACGAGTCTTAGCTGTAACATCCTCGGATTTATTTTGATGTATTTTGGTTAATTAAGTGGAAAAAAAATTATATATTTAAGTTGAATTTGGGCGATTATTATGTATTTAGGATATTTAGAAAGTTTGTTGCTATTTTAAGAAAATTGAACTCAGAATCATTGTTATGGAATATTAAGGAATTAAAAGTTATTTATGATAATTTTAAGATTAAATCAGTATTTTATGGAACCGGTTAAGTTGAGGGATGAAATGTGCAAAAATGATGAAAGTTGAATAAAAAGGGCAAAGGCGTCATTTTTCCATTTTACTCTCTCTCTCTCTACACTATCTCTCTAGAAATTTCCTCTCTACTTCTCTCTAAGATATCTCACAAACCGACCGTCCGATTTTCGAGAATTATACGTCAACGGAAAGATCTTGAGGAGTACTACAACAATCTGCAAACGGATTTCTGATTTCATACGAATTGAGGTAAGAATCGACTCTTTTAAGTTTTAAGTTTCGGTTTTGAAGAAAATAGAATTTCGAATCTGTTGTTTTGTGTGAATTAGAGCTTGTTTTGCTTGAAATATTGCAAGAATATGATAGTATATGCATAATAGAATCGAATCTAGGCCTGATACTTGATATATGCATGATTTTTGACTTAGAAATGAAAGATTTAAGCTGAAATGATGAACAAACTCGAATATGTCAAGAACAGAGTCGAAATGCATGAACAAACTCGAAATTGGTGCTAGATTCGAGTATATACTCGAGTTTAACCATCAGATTCGAGCAAGGGTTCGAATCTATCATTATAGGTTCGAATTTAGCCCCTAGATTCGAATGGGGTTCGAGTTTAGCCCCTAAAGTCGAAATGGTTTGAATTTAACAGGAACTCGGCGAGTTCCTATACTGAACTCGGCGAGTACTAGCCATTTTTGGGCAGATTCGAATGGGTTTGAAAGGAATCGAATCTATGAACTAATAAATACACTTTTGGGATATTTTTGGTAGTATATTAAGGCATATAATGAAAGGTTAATTGGAAATAATAACACACCAATTGATGGTTTATATCGTGAGTTTCGAATGTAGGTTCCGAATGTCGTATTACTTTTATTTGCATAAATTAATGCTAAGTTGTTAAAGACCATGTAATGATAGTATGTTTATCATATGGAAATGAAACAGGTCCCTTGTGGTGTTGTTTAACCCACAGTGGGGTACTTGGTGGATCCGGTTGAAAGCCCGAAGAGAAATAAAATTGGTTAAAGTTTAATTACGCACCCACAGTGAGTACATATGATTTCGCATGTTTATATCTGCTTTATGATTGCTTTTGCTTATTGAGACATGTTGCTTCCTTATTCGTTTGGAATTCTACTAACTTGCGTAAATTTGGATGCACATTCTTATTTGATGCATGTCCGTTCGTTTGTTGTGCATCTATGATGGACCTGCGGGTCGCATCTGTTACTCTGATGTTACTGCTCTATATGACGCTGGAGCTGATCCCTCCAGGTCCGTAGGCAGTATGTCATCCCTGATGTTATGTTGGTCTCAGTAGTGTATTTTAAAAGACGAGTTGCGGGCTCGTAGAGCGACGGCTCTTGTGTGGTCGTACTTTGTGTACGTGGAGAGTGCTCGACGTGCGTCGTCGGTTCTACTCTTGTAGGCATCATAAGGATTTATAAAATGCGTAAATCTGTGTATTCACTAAGCATTCGCTTACCCCTCAGTTGACTTTACTTTTACAGGAAAGGGAAAGTCTACGGCCAGACCTTCTAGTTAGGTCGTTTGGAAGATTTGGGAGACTCATCACTATTTCATCGGTAATTTATGTTATGAGACAATGTTGTAATATTCTGGATGATTGTAATAAATGTATGAGTGTGTAGACTTAGACTTGGTACCCTATAGCTCTGTAGGGTGTTTGACACTATTGCACTACTTTATTATGTATTTAATGCTTCCGCACTTAATTTAGGTTATCAGATCATTATGTATTGTTATGTTGATGATTAATCCTGGGTGTATTGTAATTGGTGGTTGTTGTGGCAAGGGTGTCACATTAGCCATTCTCGGGGCCATTGTGGTTATTTTGGAAGGCCTTGGAATCTCGATAAACAATCACTGTGATTTCTAGTATTAGATTTTCATAAAGTCATATATGATGTACTTATTGCTTCATGATTGGTCAATTGTTGTTGATTCATACTATGACATTATACGATTGTTGCTTATTCACCCATTTCATCAATGCATGACATATTCGTATACTCGAGGCATCTTGGACCTCATTTGTTGATCATACCTTTCGTTTGGACTCACCTGGATATCCATGGATTATTCCTGGCTCCTTTGGATGCCGGATGCCGACGTACTTGCATTGTCGGAAGTCCCGTACTTGATAGGGATAGTCCTGTACTTGATAGGGACACCCTCGTACTATGCTAGAGGCAATACCACACCCGTACTTGCTAGGGAACCCCGCATTATGAAGGGGCATGTGGTATTTGATTATTCATTTCGTGCATTTGAATTATGCCGTTTGGAGTCGTTATGTTGATCATCATTGCATCTATATACCTTATGCTATATCTAATCTAGTAACTCACCAACTTTATGTTGACCCGTAGTTGTTAACCTTTTCAGGCACTGAAAAGGGTAAGGGCCCGACCGGTCCGTCTCGTTAAGTTCGGTTGGAGCTAGCTTGAAGCTCCCCACCCTTTTTGGTATAGTTTTGGATAGCTCGGGTTCGGGGAATAGTAGACTCCCTTTTTGGTCTTACATGTGAACGAATGTAATTGATTCAATATGTAGCATGTAATTGATATTAGATACTAACTCGACATACATTGATCCGTGAATTATCACACTTTGCACGTTATGGTGACAAAGTGGGATGATTCACGTTGATAACTCTGATTAATGAATATTTTAAATATGACGCAAATTCTGCAAAGTATTGTATATGAATTATTGATAAATGTGTCTGAAATACTCTATTTAGTTGTGAGTGTGTTTCATCAAGTCTCGGTTCCTTGCCCGTCCCCAACCCTATCAACTCGAGACCCTGGAATCACAACACTAGAACTCAATATCTCAATCACAACCCGATAACTCTATACACGACTCCCCACTAACTCTACACACAATACTCAGATAACTCGCACGGAGCCAGATACCCAACCACTAAACCCACACGACCAGAAAACTCGAACACGAGACTCTCAACCAACTCACACAATCCCAAGAACCCATTCACGAGACCCACAAAGGCCAAAACCCTAGCCCTAGCCGCATCGCGACCGCACTCAGCCAATCGCGACCGCACTGACCCCATCGCGGTCGCGGTCGCGCTCACCCAATCGCGGCCGCGCTTCCATCGCGACTCGCACTCTGAACCCAAACCGCCAGTGATCACCTCAAGAACATCGCGGCCCGCGATCCCATGATCGCGGCCGCACTCACGACGAACAGAAGCAGTCTTGCTCTGTTTTCATAACAAACCAGGGGATTTAATCCCCAATCTACATATAGCTCGATTCTTACCACGAATTTATACTCGAATTTACTAGGTACCATACACAAACTTAATTAAACCCTTTTCATCATAACTAACAATAACAACCCACGAATTGAATCTCAAATTTACCTTAAACTCAAGGGTGAAGGTGATGAAGATTGAAATCTTAGGTCTCAGCTCAATTCTCTGAATCTGGAGAGCTTCTTGCTGCTGGAATCCAACAAACACACACACACACACACACATACACCTTTTAGCTCTGGCTATTGAAATGAAATAATGAAAGCAGTTAAGCAACCACCTCAACCTTATATACGTTTTGGACTTAAACTCGGTCCGACACCCAATATCCGAACCCGCTACCATAAAATACAAATTTATATCACCGGGTCCCAATTAAATAATAATCATCACTAATGAAATAATTCCACGTCCCCATCCCAAAAGTGGGATGTTACATACCATTTCCGAAGGAACTGGAGTTCCATCTCTTTTCCATTTCCATTCAAGAGTTCTTATGTGTTTCCACGCTCCTTTGAGACCTAATGAATTTAAATATTACTAATACCAATATTTTTTTCACTAATTCCAAACTTGATTTTATAAATCAAGACCAACAATATATATATATATATATATATATATATATATATATATATATATATATATATATATATATATATATATATATAATATGGTTCGAGAGAGTACCACCTGTTACGCAGCGCACCAGAAGGTACCACGCTTAAAAAAAAATTTGAAATTTTTTTCACAAACACATTTTAATTAACATTATCCAGATGATATGTAAATTTCACATACATTCACATCTCCTAGCTCCTATAAATTGATGTGAATACACACTTATATAATTTTGAATGTATGTGAACGTGCATGTATGTTATGCGTGTTTTCATGCATTTAGAGTGTTCGGATTTGCGTGAAATTCACATATGATCTGTGTAATGTTAATTAAAACATGTTCATGAAAAAAATTTCAAAAAAATTACTTTTAAGGGTGGTACCTTCTGGTGCGCTGCATAATGGGTGATACTCACTTGAACCTATATATATATACACATATATATGGATGAAATCATTGCAAAACCTAAATTTAATGTAGAACTGTAGGACCAATATCGTCGATAGATTATATTAATCTAGTGATTTTGATTAAAAGAATCAAAATTTGGAATCAATGAAAAAAAGTATTGGTATTAGTGATATTTTAATATAGTCAATGGTAAAAAGGGAAAGGACTGGAAATAGCAAAAAGATTGACATTAGCAAAATAAATATCATATTTCTTAAAACTAAAATAACTTTAATATGATTATTTTTAAATCAAATAAATTATGTTATCAAAACGAGAATTTTATACACTTTAAAACGAGACCGATCATGATATATTTTTTTCGAAAAAATTTTACGTGTTTATTTTTCGTAAAAAAAGATTATTTTTAGACCACGATACAATATTGCATGTCGAGATCATTCAATATCGAACTAACAGTTTATATCGTATATTCAACGTCGAAATAATACTATATAACATATATACAACACTGCATATACATTCAATATTAAAAGAGTCAAAATATTGGTCAAAAATAGTAGTCAAACTTGATGAACTACCCTTAATTTAACGAGACCGGTCATACTATATTTTTTTCGAAAAAGAATTACGTGTTTATTTTTCGTATAATTTTTTTTTTCCCAAACGACCATTCAACATATCATATCGAGATCATTCAATGTCGAATTACAGCTTATATCGCATATTCAACGTCGAAATAATATTATATATTATGTATGCAACACTGCATGTACATTTAATATTAAAATAGTCAAAGTTAGTATTCAAACTTGGTTGGCTACCATTAATTTAATTGTAATTGCATATTTACCATCTTATCCCTAGTGTTATATTATAATTCTATGGTGTAGATTGGTTTTATAGTTCTGCACTAAATTAAGGTTTTGCAATGATTCCAACCCTATATATATATATATATATATATATATATATATATATATATATATATATATATATATATATATATATATATATATATATATAGAATTTGGTTCCACAGCGTCCCTCATGAAATCCTGCGTATCCAGCGTCCATGAATAGGCAAGGGTATTTTCGTAATTGCAGCGACCATTCACATTGCTTAAATTCATCATTCACATTAATTGATCATTCACATTAGTCAATTGATCATTCACATTACTTAATTGATCATTCACAACACTTATTTAACTTTTTATACTTCTTGTACACTTATTTGATCATTCACATTACTTAATTAACCATTCATATTACTTAATTGACCATTCACATTACTTAAATGACCATTCACATTACTTAATTAATCATTCACATTAGTTAATTGACCATTCACATTACTTAAATGATCATTCACATTATTAAATTGATCATTCACATTACTTAACGTTGATGGTATGTAGAAGATGAAGTCTGACATTGCTGTTCTCGTCATTCATCAAATGTGAATGGACATTTATCTAATGTGAATGACCATTCACATTAGAAGATTGATCATTCACAAAACGTAGTTGACAATTAACAGGACTAATGTAAGGTGCTGATATTATTTCACTAATGTGAATGGTGAAATTTACTAATGTGAATGGTCATTCACATTAGCTGAATGATCATTCACATTGGTTGATGTTATTAAGTTTGATAGATTTGAGAATTTGAGCGTTACATGAATGACCATTGTTACTGTTTGTCATTAATCTTGTTACTGTTTGTTAGTAGTTGACGATGCACAACATACATGATGTGCTGATATGGTAGAACCAATGTGAATGGTAAATTTCCTAATGTGAATGGCCATTCACATTATCTGAATGATCATTCACATTGGTTGATGTTATTAATGATTGATAGATTTGAGCTTTGCGCGTTACATGAATGATCATTGTTACTGTTTGTCATTAATCTTGTTACTGGTTGTTAGTAGTTGACGATGCACAACATACATGCTGTGCTGATATGGTAGAACCAATGTGAATGGTAAATTTCCTAATGTGAATGGCCATTCACATTATCTGAATGATCATTCACATTGGTTGATGTTATTAATGATTGATAGATTTGAGATTTGCGCGTTACATGAATGACCATTGTTACTGTTTGTTATTAATCTTGTTACTGGTTGTTAGTAGTTGACGATGCACAGCATACATGTTGTGCTGATATGGTACAACCAATGTGAATGGTAAATTTCCTAATGTGAATGGCCATTCACATTAGCTGAATGATCATTCACATTGGTTGATGTTATTAATGTTTGATAGATTTGAGAATTTGAGTGTTACATGAATGACCATTGTTACTGTTTGTCATTAATCTTGTTACTGTTTGTTAGTAGTTGACAATGCTCAGATTCACATGTTGTGCTGATATTATTTTACCAATGTGAATGGTTAAATAAGCAATGTGAATGATCACTTAAGTAAGGTGAATGATCAATTAAGTAATGTGAATGATCATTTAAGTAACGTAAAATGTTAATTAAGTAATGTGAATGATCATTTAAGTAATGTGAATGGTCAATTAAGTAATGTGAATGATCAATTAAGTAATTTGAATGATCAATTAGTCAAATAATTATTGTGAATGATCAAATAAGTGTAAAAGAATTGTAAATAGTCAAATAATTCTTGTGAATGATCAAATAAGTGTTGTGAATTGTGAATGATCAAATAAGTGTTGTGAATGAATAATTAAGTAATGTGAATGATCAATTAACTAATGTGAATAATCAATTAATGTGAATGATGAATTAAGTAATGTGAATGGTCGTTGTAATTACGAAAATACCCTTCCAGCCAAAAAAAGGGGGGGACGCGCATGGAATTGCATTTTTTATCACAACCATTGATTTATTTAATCTTGTGGCTTTGGATGGGTACCCTTGGTACACTGGATTTTTTGAAGGGACTCTTTTGAACCTATATATATATATATAACCTGTGATATTTTATCATTTGACTAATTTGATAATTCAATTGGCTAATAGTATTATACAAAGAACCATTTAAGCTTTTCATAGTTACAATGATATCTCTTCATTACTTACGACGCTTCTTTCTCTTCAAGGCCCAAGCAATGAAATACATCTTTGAGTTTGAATCCTTATCATTGAATATATGCATTATCCTCATCTTCTAGAATATAGTAGGAAAAATTATGTAAAAAACCCTAAAAGTATTAAAAAATTTCGATTAAGTTTTCATTTCATTTTTTTTTTCTTGAAAAGTCCTTAAACTGCTTAAATCTTTTAAGTTCACTCGTCAACCTATTATAGCATGCTCAACTTATTTTGTAAAAACTATCAAATATAAAACTTTTTCGATTTAGTCCTCCACTAATTTTGTTGTTGTTGTTTATATTATTAACAATCTTGTAATTATAATAATACTATACATTTACAATTATATAATATTTCATTTTTTATTTATGATTATTAGGATGAAATATTTTGATTTTCAACTTTTTGATAAAAAAACATCATTCTGTTTTTTATTTTTTTTCGAACATTTAAAAATGACGAAACCTAGTCTAATCCTTCTTGTCCGTTAAGCAAGCAGGGGAACGGCCCCCTTCTGGCCTTTGCTTGTTTACTTTCTTATGGAATTATTATAGCAGGTCGGTCTAGTAATTAGGGGGCGGCCGTTCGGTCGTCTATAATACTAGGACCAATAGGTTAAAAATGGGTTTGTGCCGCAGGTGTTGAACGATCGACTCTACACAGGTGTGGGCTTACAGGGCTCATAAAGCCTTTCTTTCATTCATCAATAGGGCCTGGTCGGTCACTTTTCTGGGCCGGGATCGATAAGTGGTGTGCAAGAGGGAGCTGTTGCCCTAGTCGAAAGTTGAAGCAGTTAGCAAGGAGTTCTTTCCCCCCGGTCCCATGGGGAGAGTTTTCTATTTGAGTTTCGGAAAAGAAAGGAGAAAGGACTTTTGAAGCTTGCTGACTAGGGTTGGAAGCTAAATCGATTTCATTTTCTAAATCATAAATAAATAGTTATAGTTATTTTCGTTTGAAAAAAGTAATGGATTACAGATTGTTCCGTTCGAAAAGATTGAAAATCTATTTGTTATAATTTTTTCGTTCGAAAATATTAAAATATTATGATATTCCATTCTGTTTTTCAAAACGAACATAACCACAATATTTATTTACGATCAAAACTTAAATGTGGATGTGTTCGTCAATTTTTAAGATTGGGAAAAAAAATTCTGAATAGTTGTACCTATTTTAGTTAAGGGTTCGTCGTTTTTTGGATCATAAATACATAGTTTTAGCAACTTTCGTTTAGAAAAATGAAATTAGTTGTAGTTTTATACACTCAAGAATTTAAAGTCGGAATGTGTCTTACTTTTATTTATTCGAAATGATTAAAAGTTAATTGAAGTTTTTTTTTTCGTAAAATTAACAATCGAATTGAAACCGACTGAAAAAAAAAATCAAAGTAGTTCGTCTTCTTTTATCAAAAATTAGAAACTTGTAGGTCCTGAAAGGTTTCCCAAATATATAGCCTTAAGCTGTAGAGGGGGGGGGGGGGGGTGAATACAGCTATTTAAAACTACACACTCTTTTCTCAATGTTTGTATGTATTATTAACAGAAGTTAATTACAAACAGGCTTGAATGCGGAAAGGTTCAAGCTGAGATGACAGATACAACAGTATGTTAACTAATCTAAGACAGACTTAAACTAGTTACAATGAATACACTCACTAAGAATTACTCACTATGTTTACAAGACTCAAGGAAACAGCTTGAATAAGAACAGCTTAGACACCAAGCACTGTTTTATTCAAGCAGACTTGCATGCATGAAAGACACACTTGAATGCACGTTCACTCTTGGCTTCAGCACTTAGCTTTTTGGCTTATCCTTTCAATCCTTGGAAGTTTCCTTTTATACTCTCTCAGAGGATCTAAGAGAAGCTTCTTCATTGGACGAAAGGAAAAAGGGAAAGTCTTGTTGAAAAGACAACATAAACTTTTCTGCACATTCTGAAAAGTAGACTTGTCTTCATGTGTGCAGAACTTTTGTCTTTTCTTTTTGTCTACTGTTGCATTAGCTTTAACTAAATAAGGAATGTCAACTTTGCGTCTTTCTTCCTTTGTTAAGGCCTATTTTGATATAAGAAATGGTCTGTCACCCTTTTTCAAATATCCTTTTGTCTTCATGTGACAGAACAGCATGGGCAGGCTGAGCAGTTCTGTTTTTCTCTTTGTCCTCGACTTTGTAAACTGATCTTTTAGCCTAAAACAATACTTGAGGACTTGGAAACATATTCCATAGAGTGTTTAGTCTGTTCACAAAGAACAGGTTCTGTTCACAAAGAACAGAACACTTGTAAATTGCCCCAGCTGCTCGCCAGTGTAGAGCAGCGTAGACAGTTTATGTCCAGCCTGTTCAGCAGACTGAACAGCTTGGACAAACTGTCTTTGTTGCAACACATGCAACATATAGAACAGCTTTGGACTGATATTGCAACTTATGTAAATAAAGTACAACTAATGTATAGCAGGTTTTGGACTGTTGGTGTTGGGAGCAGATAATGGTAAGCCTGTCCAACTGATAGACGGCTTCCATTCTTCACCTACCCTGATGGTAGTTGGACTTCAAGATAGTGGTGGTGGCATTCCTTCTTCAAACATTTTCTCCATGTGCTCTCTGGTTTCATCCAATTCTTCAATTTCAACTCTAAGGAACATAAAATTTGGATGATTCAGCTCTCCTCTTTCATGGAATCCTCTAAGCTGATCCCAAATAGCTGCTCTCCACTTGACGGATTGCTTAAAAGAGTTTGACAGTCTGAATGCCACAAGCTGTTTGAGGCCTACTTTGTGAAGATCAGATGCTCTTTGAAAGCATTTCTTCTGTGTCAGGGGATCCACAAAAAATACCCCCAGCTCAGGCTCTTCAATCAGCTTGCCATCTTCAAATTCTACTCCCTTAGGCAGACTGTGGTTTACTCCTTTGAATTCTACAGCGATATCACCCTGTTCAATCATAATGAGGAGTTCCTCCAGCTCAGTATCCTTCCTTGTCCTCCTGGCCTTTATCTTAGGTTGTGTCACATAGACACCTTCACTAACTTCTTTTGAGATCAGGTCAAGATCCTTCACTCTCTCCATCAGCTTTTTGACATATGCCCTGACTGTCTTAGCCGTTTCTGACTTAGGTTCGCTCAGAGCAACTGCCAACTCAACCCATTCCCTGTACCCCATCTGTGCAACATCAGTGTAGTCATAAGTGTCCAGTTCTGGGCCTGTTGCACCCATCCTGGTTATTTTCAATTTCCACTGACTGCCTTTTCTTGATATGGGAACAGCTTTGACAATTGCTTCCTTGGCAAGCCTTCTGTCAGCTACATCCTGAAACTTTTTCCTTGCCAAGTTGTCAAAATGGTATTGGGCCCTTGCAGAGGATACTTGTTTTGGTTTGGTCACAGACACCAGAGTACCCTTAACCTGTTCACTTTCCTTTTCACCTGCTGATTCCTTAGCAGCTTCCATCAGTTTCTTTTGCACATCCAGAGAGGGCATTTTGATTTTACTTGCCTCTTGAATTGCAAAAGTTCTGGCAGCTTTGGCAGAGGCCTCTTCTTTTCTTAGAGCTTCCAGGGCTTGAAGTTGTTCATCCCTAAACTCAAAATACTTGTCCAAGGGAAGACCCATTTCCTTGGCCCTGGCTTTGTGAAATTTGAGGTCTGCTGCTTTCTGCTGTTGAAGATCAACTGCTGCTTTTTCTTTTCCTTTAGTTGCTGTAGTAATAGCAGCTTCAGGAAATTCCTCCTCTTCTTCTTCTTCTTCTTGTAAAATTAGATGCCTCCTCCTGCTGCTTGGCCTATCCTCAGGAATGAATTCCTCCCCCTTAGACTGAGCAGGGTTTGGAGATTCAGCCTGAGTAGGCTGAGCAGCTTGGGAGGCACCTTCCATTGTACCTGTAGTTGATGTCCCTGCTGGTTAACCAGTAGGTATTGTAGGTACTGATTTCTCCTTAGGAGAAGAAGTTTTCTCCCCCTTAGACTTAGTCTTCGAGGCAGATGATTTCTCCCCCTTTGAAGGAGATGCACCAGCACCTTCAACACCTGGTCTGCCTGAAGACACATAGTCAGCAGGCTTGCCAGCAGTTTTGGCAACAGGCTTGGGGCCAACCAGGCTAGTCACTAAGAAAGCCAGGTTGTCCTTCACCTCTGCAAGTTGGGAAAGACAGGTTTGAAGAGAAGAGGTGTGGGTATCAGCAAGGGAAGTCAGCTTGATGATGTTTTCTCTATCAGAAGCTGTGAACAGCAAACTTTGAAGCTGTGCAAGATGTAGTTCAAGAGAATCTTGCACATCAGCAAGGTTTGATGACACAGAATTGGATAGAGAACCAATAAGGGTATTCAAGCTGGCCAGAGTGGCAGGAAGTGTAGAAGTGCAAGAAGTTAGGAGAGATGACAACTGTTGAGATATAGCTGTCATTGAGGCCACTGAGTCCTGTTGGAGTGAAAGAATAGAGGAAAGAGAAGTAGAGACACTTTGCAGCTGTGTAGTGAGTGCAAGCAGCTGTGGAGAGTTGTCAGGTTGTGTAGTGGCTGGGAAGGAATCTTTGAACAGATCAAAGAATCCCTTAAGCTGTTCAGACACAGAGTCTGAAATGAGAGAGGGTAGAGAGGACATAGAGGATTCTAAAGAACCAACTTTGTTGGTCAGCAAGGAAAGCTGATCCTTCAAAGGTAGGTCTTTAGGGGATGGAGGTGTATGAGTGGATTGTTTGGAGTGAGTAGATGGAGATGAAGAGGATGAGGCTGGTGTATGAGGATGTGAGGGAGAGGGAAGAGGAACAGTTAAGAGAAGCTCCATAGCCTGAGCAAAAGTAATGTGGCCCAGCTTGGAGGGGTCAAAGGGTCGTTCAGCAGTGGCAGTAGCTGCATCATTAGGAGAAGGGGTTGATGTTGGGGGCCTTTCAGATGCTACTTGTGTTGCAACACCTTCATTAAGGTCAGTGGGTGTTCCCTCTGCAGTGCCTTGGTGTAAAAGCACCTCATCATGGGGAGACGCGATATGCATTTCAACATCAGCAGTGGTGAAACCCGCTGATGGAGTTTGCATAGAAGGGGCAGCCTCACCCAAGGGATGGTATGTTCCCTGAGGTTCATCAGCTTGGGTTGTTGGTCCCTCAGCAGCTGTTTGGTGTAGAACAGCTGTATCATAGGGAGAAGAAATTTGAGGCTGAGCTGCTGATTGGTCTATACCAGCAGGGTGGACACCTCGTGCAGACTCAGGGTGTAGAGAAGTTTGAGGAGGAGACAGTGTGGACACAGTATGGAGTGGAGAGGGCTCCTGTCTTTCAATATTCTCAACCTGTTGGGAGGCTGGAATAGTTGAGGTGGCTATCTCCATTTGTACAACTGGCTCCTGTTGGGAGGAACCAGAGGGTCTAGGCTGACTCTGGGTGGACTCAGGTTGGAGTGAAGCAGGCTCCAATTGTGCTGAACCTTCTCCCAAAATAGGAGAGGCAGCAGGGGTGGCTTCTCTTACAACTGAACCCTGTTGAGAGGGAACAGAGGAGCTGGTTGTTGGGGCTGTTTTCCTTTTGGCGAGTGATTTGCGTTGGTATTTGATGGATGAAGTGGGTGATTGTGGAGAGGTGATAGGGTCTGTTTGGACAGGGTGTGAGACTGGGTCAGGAACAGTTGGGTTGGCCTGGTCCATGGTCTCAGGTGCCACAGAGGCACCAGCCACAAAGGCTTCAGGTTCAACAGATGAACCAGGGTGAGGAGCCTGCTTCCCCTCAGCCACAGAGGCCAAGGAAGCAGACTCAGACTGAGCTGTTTTGGCCTTTTTGTGGACAGGCCCAGCTTCAGTGGTTGCCAGGGTCCTTTTAACAAGCTTGGACCTGGCTTTGGATTTTGCCTTGGGAGCAGCTTTGGGAGCAACCCTCACATCAGAAGGTTCTTCCACTAACCCCAGTAACCTCCTCATTGGAGTGGATAGAGGAGGCTCATTGGGTAGAACAGGAGTATAAAACACTCTATTCCCTATTACAGGGAATGCAGCAGTCTTAAGTAAAGGCTGAGAGGAATATAATTGCTCACCACAATGATGTTTGAAGATGAGGCTCAAAAACCTTGGATACCGAACAACAGCTAGACGGTTTTCTTGTTCAGGTTCCTTAAATTCAGAAAAATCCATTTGGCCATGTCGATTGTTGTCCCATCCACCAGCTGTAGAACAATGGGGACTTCATCACGGCTTAGTTGGTCGAATGAACCAACTTTACTTCCGAAGCACATCACCACCGAGGCAAATAGAAAACTGTAGGTCGGAGACAGGTCCTTCCTAAACAATGTTGCTCTGATTTTGGGTTCTGCTACACCACAGAAACGTAGCAGATTGCCCATTTGATCATCTTCAGGTTGAGGCATGTCATAGGGGTCAGCAGTTGATAGATGAAGAACCTCCCTGAGAAGATCAGTCGTTATCTCAATGGTCTGAGTCCTATTGAGAATAGTGCCCTTAATGACTTTGGTGTTGGGGTTGTAGGCACAAGTGTACCAAAACTCGTACACCATCTCCTGGTACAGGACACCAGGAGTGGCAGTCATAGCATAGTTCAACGGATGAACTTTGAGAAATTTCACCATCTGTTCATAACCCTTCCCAACATAGTTTTTGGGAATAGTGAGGTTAGCAATGTAGTTAGTGGGTTTGATGGTCAGCATTGTGGTAACTGATGAGTGTTTAACTACATCATCACCAACAAACACTTCTTTGAGCCATTTGTGAAGAATTGGGGTTTTGAGAAGCAGAAGACACTTAGTCGATTTAGGGTTCTTGAGGATTTCTGGAAATAGTGAGGAAGACGGAGATGAAACAGTAGGGGGTATTTATAGGATTTGAATGTGAGTGGGTATGAGAGAGAAACATTTGGGCGGTTGATTTGAAAAAGTCGTTAACGGAAAACGGAACGGTTGTCCATGTCAGACCATTTGTCAGACCACTTGAGCCCTTTTTAATCACTAACACACGTAACCCACATTATCCGCAGTAATTAAGTTAAATAAAAACAAAAATTAAGTAACTTAATTGTGAAGAAAGGTAGTTAAAACTGTTGGTCTAAGCTGTTGGTCAAACCTGTGATGAGTAGGATCATCACAAGTTGTTCGCTCTTCACACTGTGCTTTCAACCTGTGTTCTAATGTAAGATCAGGTTGTGTTCATTAGTTGAACATGATACAAGACAATGTCTTGTAAATCAGTGTGAAGGAGTGAGCAGGGTGGAGAATAGACCATCAGAGCAGGTTGGACGAGTAAACTGTTATTGTTCAGCCTGTTATATGTTCAAGCTGTTCAAGGATTTCAGAAAAATGGCTAAGTACAGAATATGCATAACCTGTTCTGTCTAAGCTGTTCTGAGAAACTTGAGCAGTGTGAGACATACAAAATCTTAGACCTTTGAGGACACTTAGTCACTTTTGTTTAACATGCCCAGCTTGCTGACAAGGTAATTAAACCTATCAAGAGGTTTGGTGAAAATGTCTGCAAGCTGTTCATTTGTGGAAATAAAACTTACCTACACATTACCTTTCTGAATGTGATCCCTGATGAAGTGATGTCTGACTTCAATATGCTTTGTTCTTGAATGAAATACTGGATTGTTGGAAATGGCTATGGCACTTGTGTTGTCACGCAGAATAGGAGTTTTCCGATACAAAAGCCCATAGTCTTCAAGCTGATGCTGCATCCACAGAATCTGCCCACAGCAGCTTCCAGCAGCAATGTACTCAGCTTCAGCAGTAGAAGTAGACACTGAGTTCTGCTTCTTGCTACACCAACTGATCAACTTACCACCAAGAAGTTGACATCCACCTGTTGTGCTTTTCCTATCTAGCCTGCAGCCTGCAAAATCAGAATCTGAATAACCTGTTAGTTCAAGGCTTGAGTCTTTGGGATACCAAAGACCCAAACCTGATGTGCCCTTCAGGTATCTGAAGATTCTTTTAACAGCAGCTAGATGAGATTTCTTTGGGCCAGCTTGGAACCTAGCACACAAACAGGTGGCAAACATAATATCAGGTCTACTAGCAGTTAAATATAGCAAGCTCCCAATCATACCTCTGTAAGCTGTTACTGAAACAGCTTTGCCACTGACATCAGCATCCAATTTTACGTTGGTTGCCATTGGGGTTTTAATAGGAGAACTTTGATCAAATTTAAACCTTTTTAAGAGATCTAAAGTATACTTTCTTTGATTTATAAAAATTCCAGTTGAGGTTTGTTTAACCTGTAATCCTAGAAAGAAAGTAAGTTCTCCCATCATACTCATTTCATATTTGGATTTCATGAGTAATGAAAAATTCTTGCATAGCTGCTCATTGGTAGAACCAAATATTATGTCATCCACACAGATTTGAACAAGCATAATATCAGACTTCACCTTCTTTATGAACAGTGTGGTATCCACTTTACCTCTTGAACACCCATTGCTCATAAGAAATTCAGTAAGAGTGTCATACCAGGCTCTAGGGGCTTGTTTGAGACCATGGAGAGCTTTGTCCAACTTATAGACAAAACCTAGATGTTGTTCATTTTCAAAACCTGGAGGCTGCTTGACATAAACTTCTTCTTGCAACTTCCCATTCAAAAATGCACTCTTCACATCCATTTGAAATACCTTAATGCTCTTATGAGCAGTGTAGGCTAGATACAAACGAATTGCTTCTAGCCTGGCCACAGGAGCAAATGTCTCATCATAGTCAATTCCTTCCTCCTGTCTATAACCCTGAGCAACCAGTCTTGCCTTATTTCTAATGACATGACCTTGCTCATTCATCTTATTCCTGAAAACCCATTTAGTGCCAATTATAGTTCTACCTTTAGGAGCAGGGACCAACTTCCATACCTTGTTTCTCTCAACTGATTGAGTTCTTCTTGCATGGCAGTGATCCAGTTGGCATCTTTTAGTGCTTCATCCACCTTCTTTGGCTCCATTAGTGAAACAAAGCTGGAGAACATACAGAAGTTCCCTAAGCTGTCCCACCTTGTTTGTACCCCTTTGTTGATGTCACCAATTATTTGATCATTGGGGTGACATCTGATCCACTTAGGATCATTCTTCAATGAGTATTCTCCTGAGTTATCAGCAGCTTCAGCAGGTCCTGTTGAACAGCTCTCAAGATTTTCAGACACACTGTTGTCTTGAGCATGTTCACTTGTTGAACATGACTGACCACTGTTGAACATATCAGCAGAGGAACCAGGAAAATCAGCATTGATAGGTTCAGGACATGCAGTTGTAATTAAGTCAGTACACTTATTCACACAGGGTGTATTGACATAATCATCATCATGCCCATCATGGTTAACAGGTTCCACACTGGATGTAGTGGAAGCTTTTGAGTCCTCTTCACTATTTGAATGCATGAGATCATCAATGTTTAATTCTCCTGAAACTGATTCAGGAACAGCTTTGGTGGAGGCATTCTTGGACTCTTCAAAGATGACATTGATAGATTCATCTATCACCTTTCTTTTGTTGTTGTATACTCTGTATGATTTGGAGATAGCAGAGTAGCCAACAAACACACCTTTATTAGCTTTTGGTTCAAACTTTTCCAGTTGGTCCCTTTGATTCAGAATGAAGCAGGGACACCCAAATACATGAAAGTAACTGACATTTGGCTTCCTCCCTTTGAGCAGCTCATAGGGAGTCTTGTTGAACCTTTTCACCACTAAGGATCTGTTTTGGGTGAAGCAGGCAGTGTTAACAGCTTCAGCCCAGAATGATGAAGGTAAACCAGATGCACACAACATGGTTCTAGCAGCTTCAATGAGAGTTCGGTTTCTCCTTTCAGCAACTCCATTTTGTTGTGGAGTCTTACAGCTGAAAAGTTTTGAGTAATTCCTTTCTCTTCACAGAAGTCTTCAAGAGTACTATTCCTGAATTCAGTACCATGATCACTTCTAAGCTGCTTCACTTGGGCAGAGTTCAACATTTCCATCTTTTTCACAAAACCAATAATTTCTCTAGCAGCTTCTCCTTTGCTCTTCAGGAAGATAACCCATGTGTACCTGGAGAACTCATCAACCATTACTAGAGTATATCTTCTTCCTCCTAGACTTGGGACATTGATAGGTCCAAACAAGTCCATGTGGATTAAGAAGAGAGGAGTATCAATAGAAAAATTATGTTTGGATTTAAAAGATGATTTTCTCTACTTGCCTTTCTCACAAGCTGTGCAGAGTCTATCCTTAGCAAAAGTCATAGAAGGCAAACCTGTCACTAACTCTTTCTTACAGAGTTTGTTAATGTTCTTGAAGTTCAAATGTGACAACCTTTTGTGCCATAGCCAATTTAGATCTGCATTTGTCCTTGTGAGAAAACAGGTTTCAGTTGTGGGATCAGCAGATTGCATGTCCACAACATATACACCTTTCTTTCGTTGAGCACACAGCACAACTTTACCTTGGAGATCCAATATGTAACCCAGTTGCTCATCAAAGTTCAAAGTTAACCTTGTAGCCAGCATCACACAGTTGACTTATGCTAACAAGGTTATGTTTCAGCACAACCACATAGGCTACTCTTTTGAACACTGCAGCACCAGCTTTAGAGTTCCATATCCCTCAGTGGATCCCTGTACATTGTCACCAAATGTGACTTTTGGCCCTTTTTCAGGCCTGAGATCACTCAGCAGGTCCTTACAACCTGTCATGTGCCCTGAGCAGCCACTGTCCAAGTACCAAACCTGGGATGGTTGTTTTTCCTGCAGAGTGACAAGAAGAATATTAGTCATTTTTAGGGGAACTCATCACAGAGATGAGTTCTCCTACTTCATCAACATTTGTTGATGGACTTGTGATATCAACACTAATATTCCCTATTTGAATGGTATCAGTTTGGATACCACTCTCATTGACTGAGATGTTTCCAACACTATTTATGTTAGCTGTGAAGGAACCATCAGAGTCAGCTGGTCTCATGTCCTCAGTTTCAGGATAGTCTTTGTCCAGATGTGTCTTCATTCCACATTTATAGCATTTTCTCCTCTTAGCATTTTTGGAAGAAGACCTTTCAGAGACACATTCTGAGTTATTTCTGTTGATTTTATCAGCAGGTTTAGCAAACTTATTACTATTTGATGAATCAACAGCTTGAGTGGAAGGTTCAATAGCAACAGCTTTGCATGTCTCTTCTTTCCTCTTTTTAGGAGGACAGATGTCATAGGAAGCTTAATTGGCTTTTGAACTTCCACAGGTTTAGGAAACTTATTCCTAAATCTCTCAGGCTGAGCAATGGCTTTGCCTTTGTCATTCCTAAGATGTGATTGATGCTGCCTATCAACATAATCATTATTTCTGGTTTTGAAAAACTTATTCTCATTTAGAATCAGTTTACTATGATTAGAAAACTTATTTGAAATCACAGCACGTTTGCCTTCAACATGAGACTTACCCTTGTTAAATGCAGACTGCTTACCTTTTGAAAACTTATTTTTAAAATGTTCAGCATTAAAAGGATTAGTGTGCCTTTTACTATCAGCTTTAGATCCAAAGCTTGTTTTGTCAACAGGTTTGGTGTCCACAGCTGCAGTTTGGGCATGCTTTCCTTTCTTTTGCTTGTGTGAATCAGTAGAGCACTTAGCAGGCTGATTTGATGGAGAATTCATTTCATCAGCAGCTTTTGAGCTAGGTTCACACGAGCTATCAGTGTTTTGAGGCCTGACAAACCTGTTTGTTGAGATCAATTTGCCATTCACTTTTTGAATGAAAGTGTTTGGAAGCTCACCAAGAGTGGACAAGTCTTCTTTCAGATTATTAACCTCAACAATGGAAGCTGTTGTGTCAAGATCCCCTCCAAGATAGGCTTGGATTTCTGCAGGGATTTGTTGACTTATACAGTGGCTGACCTTTTGTGCAGATTGGCACCAAGAGTCAACTATCTTTTGAAGCTTAGCATGTTTTATGTCTGTTTCTCTCTTTTCTTCCAGTAAAATAGAGTTGATGTGTTTTAATTCATCAAGCTCAGCTTCCAACTTATGAAAACTGTCCAGTTTACTGGATTTTGTTTCAAGATCAGTTTTAAGCTTAGAGATTTCAGATAATAACACAGTATGCTTCTCAACAGCAGCTTTTAGATCAACAAGCATATATTCAAACATTTTAACTTTTTCTTCAAAACTGTAATCCATAAAATTTTGTACCTTATACATCATTGTAGGGTTCCAGTTTTCTAAGCTGCTAAAAGCTTCAGCTTCAGCCAGATCCTGTTTGAAGTTGCTTGTTGATGGGACATCAGTGTTGGCCATCAGACAGTGATTGTCTTCTTCATCAGATGATGAATCAGACTCCTCCCAGTCACAAGTCTCTGCCATGAGTCCCTTTTGCTGGTTGGAAACCACTGAGTTTTCCAACTTCCTCAGCTTAGCCATGGCCATAAGGTACTTAACCCTATAACCATCATCCCTGTTTGTCTTGTGTGGTTTGGATGACTGACCAACAGCTTTTGACACACAGTCAGCAGCTATGTGGCCAGGTTTGCCACATTTGAAGCACTCAGCTTTGGTCTTATCAAATGCCTTCTTTTTAACAGCATTTGAGCTTCCCTGCAGCATGTTTCTTCCAAACCTTTTCTTGTTGAACCTTTTGACAAGCATGGCTATCATTTGCTCATCATCCAGTTCAGCAAGATCTGCATTGTCTTCCTCATCAGACATTTCCTCCTTATCATCAGCCTGTTGATCAGGTTGAGTAAACACATCACTCACTTGACTTACAGGTTATCTCACACTGGCCACAAAGGCTGCACCTTTCTTAGATATTTCCAAGGCATTTCTCTTCTGTTGCCTTGACTGCTCATCATTTAGTAAGGATCCATACAGGTTAACAAGATCCATACTTCTGATGGTACCTGAATTCTTTAAGATTGTAGAAAAATAATTCCATTCTTCAGGCAGGATGTCTAAGAATTTGTTTACCAAAGTCTGGCTGTCCTTGGTGATCCCAACAGCTTTGAGATCATTTACAAGAGCAGTAAACCTGGTGTAGGTTTCAGTGAGAGTCTCCTTTGGTTTTGCAAAGAAGGGTTCATACTGTCTAACAAGATTATTAATCCTGTTGTCTAGTGTGATTGTGGGTCCATCATAGACGGTACACAAAGTATCCCACATCTCCTTTGCAGTCTTCATCTTCTCAACCTGTTTGAACACATCATCAGGCAGAGAGATGACCAGGTTATTTCTGGCCTTTGCATCAAGAGCCACCAGTCTTTTGTCTTCATCACACCATTGAGCTTTTGCTTTCTCAAATGTTCTGATTTCAGGAGCAGCTCCTTCAACAGCAGGAGTTATGGTTGTAGCAGAGGTTGGCACATAGGGACCCTCCATTACAATCTCTGGTAGTTGCACATCCAGATTCTCTAAGTAGAGCATCATTCTGCACTTCCAACCAGAGAAGTTCTGATGATTGAATTTTAGAGGTTTGCCCATTGAGCCATTGTCATAGTGTGAGGAACTTGCAGCACTGTTGTCCATGAAAGCTTTGGGAGAATGAGAGATCTAGAATGACACACACTCTAAACTGTTCTGATACCAGTTGTAGGTCCCGAAAGGTTTCCCAAGTATATAGCCTTAAGCTGTAGAAGGGGGGTGAATACAGCTATTTAAAAACTACACACTCTTTTCTCAATATTTGTATGTATTATTAACAGAAGTTAATTACAAACAGGCTTGAATGCGGAAAGGTTCAAGCTGAGATGACAGATACAACAGTATGTTAACTAATCTAAGACAGACTTAAACTAGTTACAATGAATACACTCACTAAGAATTACTCACTATGTTTACAAGACTCAAGGAAACAGCTTGAATAAGAACAGCTTAGACACCAAGCACTGTTTTATTCAAGCAGACTTGCATGCATGAAAGACACACTTGAATGCACGTTCACTCTTGGCTTCAACACTTAGCTTTTTGGCTTATCCTTTCAATCCTTGGAAGTTTCCTTTTATACTCTCTCAGAGGATCTAAGAGAAGCTTCTTCATTGGACGAAAGGAAAAAGGGAAAGTCTTGTTGAAAAGACAACATAAACTTTTCTGCACATTCTGAAAAGTAGACTTGTCTTCATGTGTGCAGAACTTTTGTCTTTTCTTTTTGTCTACTATTGCATTAGCTTTAACTAAATAAGGAATGTCAACTTTGCGTCTTTCTTCCTTTGTTAAGGCCTATTTTGATATAAGAAATGGTCTGTCACCCTTTTTCAAATATCCTTTTGTCTTCATGTGACAGAACAACATGGGCAGGCTGAGCAGTTCTGTTTTTCTCTTTGTCCTCGACTTTGTAAACTGATCTTTTAGCCTAAAACAATACTTGAGGACTTGGAAACATATTCCATAGAGTGTTTAGCCTGTTCACAAAGAACAGGTTCTGTTCACAAAGAACAGAACACTTGTAAATTGCCCCAGCTGCTCGCCAGTGTAGAGCAGCGTAGACAGTTTATGTCCAGCCTGTTCAGCAGACTGAACAGCTTGGACAAACTGTCTTTGTTGCAACACATGCAACATATAGAACAGCTTTGGACTGATATTGCAAATCATTTTCAGGTTTCAATAAGGCATATAACAGGCCTTAAATTCAACCTTCAAATTCATCAACAGGTTTGATTAAGAGTCTCCCCCTCAGATGCAGAACAGGTATCCTGATTGGCATGAAAATTGGACTAATCTTCTCATATGAAACAAAGAAAATTTTCCCCTTAAATGATGATCGGATAAAATCCAAAACAGTTTGCATTATTAAGGGTAAAAGAAAATATTTGAAAAAAACTTGAATTGTAAAAGAAAAACCTTTTCTTGATCTAAAAATTCTCCCCTTACAAGTATGCACAAAAAATATTTTCCTTAAAAATTTCTGCATACTAGAAGTGTGAAAAAACACGTCCTCGTTAACGCGTAGTTGAAAAACTCCCCCTGCAAATAAGAATAAATATCAGTCAACAGAATATAGAAGCATAATATAAGAAAGAAATTCATGCTCTCTGTAGTCATTTCGTCCTTGATGTTGAACTGACATTGAGATATGCACACAAGAGTAGAGGTTTCAGAAACATTATAGCATAGGTTCTAAACATAGGTGTTTAGAAGCCATCTCTTTGAGACACGAATCCTGTATAGATATGCACAGAAGCCATCACATTGAGGCTCGGAACCTGAACTGAAATGAGCATGAGCCATTTATCTGCAAAATGATCACGTAACTTTTGGTACCCATTGAAGTTTGGGTCCAGTCAGGTTAGCTTTGGGTACCCATCTCTGAGTTATGACCTTTTTGGCAATTTTAGGTACCCAGCGGAGACTGAATGTGGGCCCTTTGTGTTTGTTTACGTGATGGTTAACCGAATTATTCCTAATTTTGGATACACAACCATTCATTACATGAGCAGAATCACAAAGTTTAGAAGGTTGGAAATCAAGTAACTGCTTAAAAGAATATTTCAAACACAGTTTATGCAATACAGAAGCATTACACGAAGTAGCCTTTTGATTAACATTAGATGTAAATGGTTGCGAGTCCTTAGGATTCTCGAAAAGATTTTTCACTTGAGTAGAAGAAAACCAATTATGCCTGTTGTTGGATTTTCCGATCTTTTGTGGCTTTCGGGAATTCCCTGTACTCTTAAGGTAAGAGTATATTGAATTCCTTATGGCTCTTTTGAAAAAGGATTTAGAAGATTCACCAGTGTAAATCTTGATCGGAACTTCCAACTTTTCTTTGTCTTTCTTGATATCCAAAAGATGTTTCCTTTTAAGTTCAGAGTGTGATTCCTTGGATTCAGAACGACTTTCAATCGTGGAATTGTTGATGACAAAAACTTGTGGATTTAAACAGTTTTGGTTAGGAACAAGTTGAGATGCCAGCCCCTTAATGGTGGCTAGAAGCTGATCTCGTTCCTTGTCAAATGATTTAACATTGAGTTTGAAATTATGTTCTCGAATAGAAACAGTCTTTTTGCCTCGTTAAAATCATTTTCTTTTCTTAAGAAAGTGTTTCTGTCTGCATCAAACAAATCTTTGGTTTCTTTTAAGGCTAACTTAAGATCATGGAATTTATTATTTTGTTGTGAAGTGTCAGCTAGAGAAGAATGCAGTTGAGTATTTTCGGCTTCAACATCTGATATTTTCTTTGAAAAATCTATCATTTCTTGCTCAAAATGACGTGATGTAGTTTCCAATATATGTTCTAGATCATAAGCCCGTTATTCTAGAACAAAGTATGGTATGTATTCATGAGGTTTTGGCAATGTCGGATCAGGTATAATCTCCATTGGTTCAACAAATTCCTCTTCTCTAAAAGTTTTTTCTAATTTTCCTTGAAGAGAATCATAATTTTACCAGTCATAAACAAATTTAATTTGTTTTGTATCAGGTCTTGCTCGTTTTTCTTCTTCTTCGGCTAACACTTCCGCCCAAATCTTGTTATAGGGCATAACGAATCCCTGACCCATGGTATCAACATTAAATAAAGGACTTTTGTTGTTGTTGATCATCTCTTCCATGACTCTAGGACCGGTAAACCCTAAACCATATTTAGATTTTAATTCTTTTGGTTTATACATATTTATGGTTTGATCAGTTTGGCCACATTTATAAAAATTATTATCCATGTCTTTGAGTTTTTCTTTTAATTTCGTTCTTTCAGCCAGTACATACTCATATTTGTAAACATAGTCAGACTTATCTGATTTAAGCATTTGATGATCGTATTCTAGTTGAGACATTTTGGCAGACAAATCATTTTTCTCGTTATTAGCCTTAGACACTTCTTCTTGTAACACTAAGATGTTTGATTTCAAATCAGACTTTTCATTTTGATCATTTCTAAGAGCAGTCTGAAAGGCATCTAACTTCTTAGCTTCTTTTCTTAGCATATCTAGTTTTGCTAAAACTTTTTTAGGATCGGATGCGGATTGTGCCTAGTCTGAAATCTTCTCGTTCGGTCCAGAAACCTTGAGATGTCTGCTTGAATGGATCTTCAGATTGGTGATTGACTTGACTTGATTTAACACTTAGAAAAACTTGAAGAAGGATCCGGAAGTTGCAACTTTTGAATCAGAATGATCCGAGAGTTATGACTTTCGAATGGAATGAAAAACTCAAGTCGAAATTTTCTAAGTCTGAAAAAACTTTGGATCCGAAAGTCTTACTAACAATGATCCGAATGTTAAAACTTTCGGATGATAAGGATCCAAAAGTTTCAACTTTCGAATGGAAAGATTAGAAACACTTAGTCAAAAATTCAAGTATAACTTTTGAGTCAATAAGGATTAAAAAGTTACAACTTTCTAATACAAAATGATTCAAAAATTAAACTTAGAAAAATTTGATTACAATGGTTCCACAAAATCTGGATCAAATCTTTTGCGAATTGATTGCAAAAACAGAATGATGTTCACCCGAAGGAATATAGTATCAAACGAATTTTCACAACCAACCGTTTGGGATTAATCTTTAATTTTAATCACAAAAAACTTCATGAATCCGATAAACACGTAGGATCCGAAAACTTCACAAAAAGTCATCGAGAGTTAATAAACTTTGCGAGTTTGAAAAATTAGGATCCTGAAAAAAAATGAAATCAAAAGTTTTAAAAAAATAAGGATCCGAGAGATGGCAGAAATTTGAAACCAAAAGTTTAGAGACAAAAGAAGGACCTGTGAGTTAACAAATAACAGGGACCAAGAGTTTCAAATAAAAACTAGTACCCACTTTCGTATGAATGACCCACTGCAATTTGACCGATAAATATTCCATCCTAGCAACTTCACTAAGTTCAATTGAATTACAAAGATTACGTTGACCGAATCAATTAATTCATCACCAAATAAAACTTTAATGACTTAGGCATTGTTTGTTTAACTCTTAATAGAATCATTAAGAGGTCATTTACCTTTGAATGACTTCTTAATCATACATTAAAAAATAAACAAACAACCACTTAGATGAAATTTCGGAAGACTTTAATTGACCATGATCCTCGATTAACCAACCAAAATTTTCAACGCCTGTTTTTACATTTTTTTTTCAAATAAACAGATGACAGGAAAATTTATTTGTCAAACTCTAGTCACATTAACTTTACTTTACTCCACTTACACAATCAAAAGTAACAACACAAAGCATAAACCAAACAAAATAGGGCACCTCAAAATAATTGAAACGAAAGGAGAAAAGAAAGCAGCCGAGCGATGATATCTTTTTACAATCAATCAAAACCAACCTTTTAACTATGTTACCAATTGTAGGTCCCGAATAATCAAGCAAACAAACGAATCAAACAATATATAATAAAGAATACGAACGAGAATAATACCAATAGCCGAATATTATAAACATTGAACAAAGAACACGAAAAACAAATGTTATTTTCTCTCTAACCACGAACGACTACATGCACCAAACACCTTCAATTATACACACTAAAACCTAAATAACCCTTTATATAATAACCTAATGAGGCCTAAGCCCGTGGGTTAAACTTTTAAAGCCCGTACATAAATACCCTATGAACCATTAAATAATTACAAATAAACTCATTAAGATGAAACAAAAGCACCAAATCTAGCTTATGCATTACATATGGTCTGAATCCATGAAGAATTAATATTTCAATAAAATTCGAAACAGAATTATCTCATTAAGATCAAAAAAATATGTTTGAGCTCTGCGCTTTGTGGAAACCGAAACACACAAGATCTGTGTACAGACACATTACGTTGTGTGGGCTTTAAAACAACGGCAGAGTTAGAAAAGCTAATAAAGCATAAACAACGAGATCTGCGTAGCATACCAAACATTCTCCGTGAATAAAGTAAGATGATGTGCGAAAGCAACCTACCTCCATATTGATTGTGGAGTGGGTTAAGTCAGCAATGTGTGGCTGATGAATCATCCTGCGAAAGTATTGTTCTGGACCGCATGTGCAAAGGACCATCGATGGTTAACATACCCTAGTGGTCGTCGCTAGTTTTGTGGTTGTTAGACATGTCACCAGTGGATGGTTCTGTGAGAGTCAAAAGGATGACACATGATTTTCTTGGGTTACAAATGAGGATGCTTGAACTTTGAGTCTTTGACGCACGAGATCTGCAATTTGCAGCATGTTGTCGTATTTTCCAAAATTTTGTCTGTTTGTTCTTCTTTACACATTTTTTTCTCATTCTAATTCGATTTCATTTCAATAATGTATTCTTATAGTTATTATTGTTATAGATTTATATTGAAAAAATTAATCATATTTTATAGTTTTGTCGTGTTAGTTTATGTTCATCAACATTAATTGGGGTAATTCTATATGCACACCTCGCTCAATTGCTAATCTCACACTCTCATTCTCAATGTGAGAGTTGTTTAACTTTTAATCATTGGCTGCGTTCACTTGAAGAAAACAGGAGTGTTTTCGAGTTTCGTTTTTTATGAAAACAAATATTTTTATGAAAACGTTTTTAGATGCATTATTTTCTAAAATAAATTTTCATTTTCATAAATTTTTCATTATCAGAATTTTTATGTAAATGTGTTTAGAATTTATATTTAAAGCCCACACAACGTAATGTGTCTGTACACAAATCTTGTGTGTTTCGGTTTCCATAAAGCACATAGCACAAACATATTTTTTTGATCTTAATGAGATAATTCTGTTTCGAATTTTATTGAAATATTAATTCTTCATGGATTCAGACCATATGTAATGCATAAGCTAGATTCTGTACCACCCGGCTCGGTACTGGTACAGGTAGGCTCCTACATATTCATTGTTTTTTATATTTTCGATTCTTAATTTATAGTTTTCAAAATTTAAATTTATAAGTATACCTGAAAACTCAATTTTGAAGTTTTCGCCTTTTGTTTTTTAATCTAGTAACTCCAATCTTATTTTTAAAATGTGATAAAAAGGGGTGAAAAAATAAAATTGCAAAATATGTTTACAACACATATAAATACATTTTAATATCTAAAATGTATTTTCTTAAAAGTTATTATATTTCCAATTTTACTATAAACTTAAATTCTCTTTTGCTAAACGGGCAACACAAGCTTAACATCCGGATAAAACAAAGACGTTGCAATGAACCCTAGAAAATAAAATGCAGCCTTGAATACGACACCGTATAAAAGCACACTACACAGTCACCAAATCTTCAAACCCTAGCTCCAGCGCAAACACAACCACCGAGCCACACACTCTCTGTCTTCCAACTCTCTATTTCGTATTCTTCAAAATCTCTCTCTCCTTAAACCCTAAAATCTCTTTGCCAGCGTATTAATTTCTGGTAATTCTTCTTCTTCAGATTCAGTTTCGTTCTTTCCTCAATTGATTACTTCGTTAATTTGCGTATAAATAAATAAAATTTGATTTTTTTTAACGGATTATTGATGTTTTGTAATTTTAATTGTTGTTTGAAGAATCATGTCTGACGATGAAAGAGGGGAAGAGAAGGAATTGGATCTTTCCTCTCCTGAAGTTGTAACCAAATACAAATCCGCCGCTGAGATTGTTAACAGTAAATACCGTTCATCCTTTAATAATCTTATATCTTGGTTTGGCTATGGCACTTTTAAAATTTTTTATTTCATATGTGTGCTACTGATAACGTCTATGCAGTTTTGATTTTGAAGGAGTTGAAGGAATGGTTGGAAATGTATTGTTTTGAGTGCAGTAATCAAATTTGATAAACTTTGATTATGAATTCTGATTATTTGATGTTATAGTAATCAAACTTAGAGAAGCTGTTAAGTTGTAACAAAGCTAGTTATCAAATTGCAATAATTTGTTTCAAACCTACTAACGGATGTTTGGATGTGTGTTTCAAGGAGGTGATCATCCAATTAAAATTGGAAATGGTTATATTATATCACATTTATCCTTGATAATTAGTGTTCTTGTGGTAGCTGCTTCAATTTAAGAGAAGCAGATTTAATCTATAATCAGGGACAGTGGTTAGGTTAATGCAATTTTATAGGAGTGAATGTGGACATACTTGTTCATCATTACTTCATAGAGAGAAACAAATAAGAACCAAGAATTTATTTTTACCAGAAATAAAGAAATTTCTTTTTTAACATACTCAAGAATATTCTCTATAAAGAATTAAGCAACAGACATGATCTAATATTTGTGTGTGTGACTGTGTGATACATGTTTCTTTGATTTTTCCAAGCAATGCTCTTTGCATTGCAATACCTATTGTGTCTGCTTGGCCTTTCATGAATATTCTCTATAAAGAATTATGCAACAGACATTATCTAATATTTGTGTGTGTGACTGTGTGATACATGTTTCTTTAATTTTTCCAAGCAATGCTCTTTGCATTGCAATAACTATTGTGTCTGCTTGGCCTTTCATGAGCAAGACATAAAAAAGTGCCTGATTTTTATCATCTTTACCAAATGCAACAAAACTTTGCAGCGTATCTAAACAACCACTTTTTTTAAGAAGAATTTCTCAAGTGCATGCTAGGATAGTAGGATGCATAAAAGTGTTGAGGGATGTAAATTTGAGTTGATTCATGATCGTAAGTAATTTTTTATGCTCTGCGATGGAGTTTGTTGTACTCACATAATAATCATGTTAATAAGGACACATACTTGGTCAATTGTGCAGAGGCTTTGCAGTTGGTGTTGTCAGAATGCAAGCCCAATGCGAAGATCGTTGACATTTGTGAAAAAGGAGATTCATATATCAGAGAGTATGCTATTATCTTGTTAAAATTGTCATGAGTGTGTTAAGATTATTCGGTGTTACTAACTTGATGTTTTGTTACTGTACAATAATTATAGACAAACTGGGAATATGTACAAGAATGTAAAGAAGAAGATTGAAAGGGGTGTTGCATTCCCAACATGTTTGTCTGTGAACAACACAGTCTGCCATTACTCCCCTCTTGCTAGTGATGAGACAATCTTAAAGGAAGGTGACATCTTGAAAATGTAAGTTGTAATAGAGTTTATTTTAGTGACTCAATGTATGCTGATTATTTTTAGGATTAAGTTGGATAACAATGTACTTTTTTAAAAGTCTGGGTGGCTCGGTCAATGTACTTGTTTATTATTTTTTTTTGTAAACCTAGTCAAAAAACTTACAAACGTGTTCTATTTGGTCACATTGGAAAATAATGACCATAATACCTGTAAATGATTTTAGTACGACTATGATTCCCATGTTAGTTCTTTTTCAGGTTAAGGTCATATCATGGCAACAAACGTTTTCAATTTTGCTAAGATCACTTATTCTGTTTTTTTCCTTCTCTGTACATGCCTATCACTAAACTTATAAAATGTCTTCTATTTTGGTCACTTGTGAAAAACAAAGACTATTGAGACTCTTATGTTATTATGGAAATTGATCAATTACTCTTAGGGGGGCATTTGGTAGCTTGGAATAGGATGGAATGGAATTTATAAGCTATTTTAACCAATGATAGTTACACATGACATTGAAAATGAAGGAAAAACTATAAAACTCCATTCTCTTTCCATCTCTTTGATTTTCATCATGTTGATAAGGAAATGAGAGAAATGAAATTTATATAGTAAACTTCATTGCCTACTCTCTCCAATTGAGAATCAAGGCTCTTGTTACATAACAAAAAAGCTTAAATCTCATGTGATTCCATTCCATTCCATCGTACCAAACGCCTCCTTGTATCTTTATTATGGATGCAATCCAATGATTGGTTGTTATTGGTTTCAGTGATATGGGGTGTCATATAGATGGTTTTATAGCTGTGGTGGGGCACACCCATGTTCTTCAGCATGGCCCAGTGACAGGAAGAGCAGCAGATGTTATTGCTGCTGCAAATACTGCTGCGGAGGTTGCTTTAAGGCTCGTGAGACCTGGAAAGAAGGTAACTATTTTTCTTTATTTTTATGAATTAGACTGAAATATTTTTATCAATACTTGATGATTGTTCCATTGGGTTTATTCTGTTGGATTCAGTTTGCTTTGTAGAAGAGAAGTGTCTTCATGATCTTTGTACTTTCCCAAATTCTTTTGAATTTTTCTATATGATATTAATTGGAGAAGGCTATAAACCATTTCAACTGAGTCATGGTTATCGTAATGGAGATTTAATTTCTCATCATCTCTTGGATTATTTCAGATCCTATATTTTCTTATGTTTGATTAATGATAATAGTATATTTATAGGAATGAAAATTGAATGAATTTTGATTGTATTGAGGTGCAAGTTTTTTAGATTTAGACCCTCTGTGAATTAATTTTTTTTCATGGTGAGATCTTTGCTGAATTTGCAATAGTTTGCTCGAGTATTTAAATGATGCAATCTTGCCGAGGTGATCGTGTGCTGCTACTAGATATTCTACATTTCTCTGTTGCCTATAACTTGGGCTCAATATTGGGGTTTTGTTTTCACGTGCATCCTTTCTCTTTGTTGAACGTGACCCTTGTGAGCCTATATTATTTTTGAGAAGTATTATTGCTTTATGTAAAAGCTATTAATACTTTCTGTCTGCTGGTTTTCATCCCTTCACTTTATGATCATCTACGTTTTGAAAATTTGTGTGTACTTTTTCTTTTTCTTGTTCTTGGCAATTATATTCTTTTGCGAGCTTATGGCCTATTTATTTTATTATTCAAATTGTTAATTTCCTACTTCACCTTCTTCTTTTTTTTTTCAAAGAGTTGTATGTGTACTTTTTCTACAGTGTTATTTAATTTATTTATTTGGGGTTGCAAAGTTCTCTTTGATTTTGTTATCATATTGTGCACATATATCTTTTGTTTTACTTTTACATTGTCAACAGAGACATGAATTCTCTATGTGATGTAATAATCATGGGCTATGGGGTTACCTCCTGTGATGCCTTTTTGAAGTCATAGTTACACTGATAGTGCATTATGTCTTTGCTTTAAAATTTCCAAGGGCTTAAAATATTTTATTTATAGGATTTCTACCAATTCTTTCTTGTCAAACGATTGTTTCACATAGTTTTTAGGATGTAGGGTTTTGATTCTTTTATTTAATGGCCTTTGGGAACTTCAATTTTTGTTGTTTTGACATGTATTTGGTCTTCTCTTGTTAACTAACAGCATGATTTCTCTAATTGATGAAATTGTTTATGGGCTATGGAGTTACTCCTAATCTCCTATGATGCTTTTAATGTCATAGTTACACTGATAGAGAATCAATTTTCTTTCCTCCTATTTAGCATTTTCTGGCTTCAAGTTATTTATTTTCTGGATTTATGTTACTGTAACTGAAAATTTGTTCCTTCTATAGAAACTCCTTTGTTTGTGTGTGTGTTCACTTTATTTCCCTGGTACGGACTAATGTGGCGGACCTACAACATGATTTCTCTAAATGATGTGATTATATATGGCTATGGAGTTTCTCCTATGATGCTTTTATTTGTCATAGTTACACTGATAGAAAATCATGTTGTGTTCCTCTTTTACATACATTTTTTTTGGCTTCCATTTATATGTTGTTTATGATAATTGTGATTTTTCTTCATATGTTAACATATTGGAAGTGCAATTGCGAAAATCCTTTTTATGTATTATATAGAACATTATTGAACTATGTAAATACATAGGAAGTTATAGAAATTAAAAAGTAAAACGCATTAGTGGATGGATTTATGTTATGTTTCTTGTTGTGATGGAATGGATATATGTTAATTTGTTTTCTATCCGGTTACGAATTTTCTATATGGTACGTAAATTAATTTGTTTTTCAATTTTATTATCACAGAACCAAGATGTGACAGAAGCTATTCAGAAGGTTGCTGCTGCATATGACTGCAAAATCGTTGAAGGTGTTCTTAGTCATCAACTGAAGCAGTTTGTGATTGATGGAAACAAAGTCGTTTTAAGTGTATCAAATCCCGAGACAAGAGTTGATGATGCGGAGTTTGAGGAGAATGAAGTGTATGCAATTGATATTGTCACAAGCACGGGAGATGGCAAGGTAAGCTACTTAAGAGTTTTACAACTGTTCATTTGTTGTTTAGCAACCATAATCTCCCCTTAAGTTGCTAAGTTTTTGGTTGTCCATATATAATCACTAAACTTCTTAGTTCACGTCTGAGAAAATATAGTACCTAAAGTTAGTTTTTATGTTCTAATGATCAACCAATTGTTTCAAATCCCCCCTATAGTCCCTTCATTTTTACACAAGTGGAACTAAAAGGATAAAGTTTATGGACTTACTGTATACAAATAAAATTCTAGGGACTTTAGGGAACATTTAAGTTTGTTGTCAAACAGCAAGGTTAAACCTCTTAAAAGGGTTTCTATATGTTTTATCACATTGCTATTGAATCTTGTTACATTGTTGATCATTTGCAGCCGAAGTTGTTGGATGAGAAACAGACTACGATTTATAAAAGGGCCGTTGACAAGAACTATCACTTGAAAATGAAAGCTTCCCGTTTCATATTTAGTGAAATTAATCAGAAGTTTCCCATCATGCCATTTTCAGCTAGGTATGTAGCTATTATCTCATATCTGCTTTGCAATTTTTGATTTTTAGACTTTCTATTTGAATTTATGTTGTTGTTTCTGTTGGTGATAGGGCTTTGGAAGAGAAACGTGCTCGGCTAGGATTGGTTGAATGTGTCAATCATGAGCTTTTGCAGCCATACCCCGTTCTTCATGAAAAGCCTGGTAGGAGTACTATCCTTGCCTTTTATGCAACAGTTACGGTGGCGTTTGGGTGTGTGTTTCGAAAGTAATCAAAACCAAATAGTCAACTGTGTAAAGGTGGTGTGGGAGTAGAGATTAAATCGAGGAGAGTTTATACAATTCAGTGCCAAACTTGTGGGCAACACTAAAACTAGGTCAAAACTGAACTTGAACTCAATGAAACCTTAAATTTCAAGCTCGAGCTTTGATGAAGTAATCGATGCTTTGAGCTCTACTCTTAATATTTTTTTATTAGAAAAGAGAATCTGACATGTCATCTAGCATAAGCTCGTTTTGGATGATTTTGTATCAAAGAAGGTAATTATGTAAAGGGAAAATGAAATCAAATAGCTCTGAACTTTCGACTTTGTACACATTTATGTAGTGAACTTTTTTTTGTGCACATTTGGTAGTCAAAGTTTTAAAATTGTTCCAATTTGATAGTTGGCGTACTTGTTAACCGGTTGCTTCCGGTTTCGATGCCTATGTGGACAAATTTTTAACGACGTGGCTACCGGTTTTTATATTATACTCGGTTTTATCTATGTGGCAACTCGTTTCTTAAAATCACCCGGTTATAAACCCGGTTCGTTTTTCATACGATCGATCCAACTTGTAAGAATCGAGTTTATAACCGGGTAATAAAAACCAGGTGATTTTAAAAAATGGGTTGCCACATAGATAAAACCGGGTAATAATATAAAAACGGGTAGCCACGTCATTAAAAAATTGTCCACATAGGCATCGAAACCGGACGCAACCGGTTAACAAGTACGTCAACTACCAAATTTGGAACAATTTTGAAACTTTGACTACCAAATGTGCACAAAAAAAAGTTCACTACATAAATGTGTACAAAGTCGAAAGTTCAGAGCTATTTGATGTCATTTTCCCTTATGTAAATAATCAAGTATACTCAAGCATGACTTAAAACCTACATGAGTAGTTCGAGGTTCACTCAAAATCAGTCGATTTTGAGGATTTTCTCAAGTTGGTCTCATGGTTCTTGCAAACCGACTTGATCACCTTTTTAAGTAGGAGATGCATAAATAGCTAGATAATTTTAGGCAGAACTAGGTTACTCACACTGAAAAATGATCGTGGAATGATGAATATGCAGTAATCGGAAGGATTATTTGTTTACTTTTTAATGGAACCATTAAGAGACCATTCAAATCTTAAATGGCTTTGTAATGATTCTGGTAAGAGAAACAAACATCGCCTCACTTCAAAAAGCTATATCCAAACACCGTCTTAGTTTATGTTTTCTTTCCATGCTTCTAATTTTGAGTAAAGAACACATGGGTCATTTGCGGTGCAGGTGATTTTGTTGCACATATCAAGTTCACGGTTCTACTAATGCCAAATGGATCCGACCGCATTACGATGCATTCTCTCCAGGAGTTGCAGCCAACTAAAACTGTTGATGAACCAGAAATTAAAGCGTGGTTAGCTCTACCTGTGAAAAGCAAGAAGAAAGGTGGTGGCAAGAAGAAGAAAGGTAATTTGGCATAAGTTAATTAATCAACTTAATGATATGGAATACCTTCAATGTCCAAACATTATCATTATACAGTTAGGTGTTAAAATGGTCCTTGAGTTCTTTCAACTAAATCTAAATTTGGGCAACTTTTAAACCGTTTTTGACCTTTTTAGCTAGTTTTATTGGGTTAATTATGTAAAAAACCAACATGTTCTTATGGGTTATGCGTTTTCGTCCCTTCATGTTATATTTTTTCAAGAAAAGTCCTCAAGCTACTTTTTTTTTTTTTCCAGATTTGTTGAAATTTGTCTATTAGAATCTGTTTATAATTGGTAGACTGGGTCTTCTAACATTTGAAAAACCAAGTTTCACAAATCCAGAAAAAAATTAACTTGGGGATTTACCAGGAAAAAAATGACATGAAGAGACGAAAATGCAAAAAATGTGAAAACATGTTGGTGTTTTTCATAATTAACCTATTTCTGTTTAACTGACTTTTTGACCCGAAGTTAACAAAGTATGAGTTGAATCGACTCATTTTGCATAAACGGGTTGAAGTGTTAAACTTGCTTGATTTATATTGAGTACTAGCATAGATGTTGACAAGATTCAGCAGGTGTTCATTTGTTATCACTTGTGATTTAGATATTTAGCTAATATTTCGTTTTGGTAAAAAGATTATTTAATTATCTCGTGACATGTTTCTTTTTTTTTGCAGGTAAGAAAGGTGAAAAAGGTGAAGGTGACGATGCGGTACCCATGGAGGAAGCAACAAATGGTGGCGCCCAAGGGTGAGAACCGAATATATCTGTGTAATTTTGACACTTTGAATCAAATTTTGGTTCCTCCCATGTTGCATCAGAGTTTTCATTTTCTAAAATGTACGGGGTTTTCGTCCAAGAGGGATGTTTCTACAAAAGAGAGCATGTACACATCTTCATTCGCGTGTTCTAATTTCTTGGGAAAAACAACCTAAAAAACAAAAGTGTTTCATGACAAACAAGTCATAGACTCGTGCATTGCAATAACATATTGCCGTGATGTGTTCGAGGACCAATCTTTGGTTTTCTGGGCTTGTTTGTGCTGTTATTGTTGCTCAGACAGGTTTTGGGTACTTGCTTCCTACTACGGGCAATGTGTCGTATTTGATTATGAGTTGCCAGATTGTTTCTTATAAGTTGTTAGGGTGTTCTTGGAGTCCGATGGTGCCAAATGACGGTCATTACATATATGAGACTTGCTATTATACTAAAAGGCATTTAGCCAGATGGTATTTAGGTGTTGCTCTAGTCAGGTGGTTATGATTTCAGGTCTCGATTGAGACATTGGTCGTAGTATAAACTTGCTTCGTATTTGTTTTGAATGGGTTTAGGCCATCTCCAATGGCTCTTTCAAATTTGTTTTTTCTACATATTTGAAGTATTACAATTGAACTCCAATGACATCCCTTCAAATATGAAAGGATGTTTTTGAATGAATTATTGGTTGCAGTTGGTCATAATTTATGCTTTTAAAATTTTTTTAATTTTTATTATTTGAAGATTAAGAAATAAAGTTGGTTGGAAATGGTTTTAGTATGGTTTGGTTCGGGGTGTGATTCAAAACTTCTAATTTGTTGTTCTAAATGGATTGTAAACTGCGTGAGTGTTGTGTTTTAAGGATTGAAAACTATAAAAGTAAAAGAGATTGTTTCGATAGTTAAAAAATAAATTGTTTAGAATAAATAGGTTTAATATTGAAAAAAATTCAATTAACTTTTCTTACTTTCATAATTAAGTTCCTAATTTTCTTTTTCCAATTGTTTAAGGCGCTAAGTTATGTTTGTTTTAATCAAATGTATATATATTAGTGAGATTTGTTGATAAATACACACGGATAAAACAAAAGTTTAAGGACTTGATCGCTATAATATGAAAAGATGGTGGGTTTTTCTAACATTAATCAAGTGAAAAAATTAAGGGGGCGTTTGGTTTGCGGATTTCTTGGTATTCACTCGGATTTGAATTTAAAATCCTATGTTTGGTTCGCAGATTTCAGTAAAGAGTTAAAATTTCAGGATTTCGTAACTCGCTTCTTTGTTATTTAAAATCTCAGCCTCCTCCTTATGGTTTTAAATCACAGTTACATTGTATTTTCAGATTAACAATTTTTTTTGATAAAATTCTGACAAATGCAAATGCTGCATAATGCAAATTCTTTGACCAAATGCAAATCCCAGAGGAAAAGAATCTGCGAACCAAATGTCCCCTAAGGTTACTTGTTTGGTAATCGGTCAAATATACACTTTTGTATAAGACAAAATAGTTTAGAGACTTAAAACAATAAGAAAAAAGTGTATGACTTGGAATGATTTTATCGGTATTAACTGAAAGAATATGGTGTTTATGTGTTAAATGATCATAATTTACTTCTGAATAAATTTCTTAGAATATAGGGTGTGTTTAGTTACCGAAAATTTCTAAAATTTTCATCTCACTTTTCAATAAAAATGAAAATTTGTTTAATTATCAACAATTTATAAATTTTCATTTCACTTTTAAAATATCAATTTTCATATTCTCTCTCTTACTTTTATATTACCTACATTGTATTTTTTTATAATACTTTTTTTCTCACTCTTACTTATCTATCACCTATCTTACTTTTCTTATTTTATAATCACTTATATTATTTTTCTTAAAACCAAAATTTCATCATCTAAATAAGTTTTCACTTTTCATAGAAACCCTTGTTTTCTTTTTCTTTCTAAAAACTATAACTTGAAAACTAAAATTGAAAAATGACTAGTTTTCGTTAACTAACTAGACATGGAATTCGAAGAATAAAATATTTTGGTTTATGAAGTTTTTTAAAACATATGAAATAAAGTTATTGATTTTTAAATGTCAATTTTTTGTTCTGAATTTCACATGACATTGTATTAAAGTACACTGTACACTTATAATTAGATATGTAATTATAGTGCAACTAAAAGTAGAACGTATTGATTTTATATATGTTTTGAGAAGTTGTTTATTTTTTTATTGCCTTAAATAAGTTCTCTTATGTTTCATTTTTAATAATATATTCGTAATGATTCAATAAAACTTTATAGTTTAGCTTCTAACATTATAATTGGTATGATTAATTAACCAAATTACACGAATAAATATGAAATACATACCATGATTAGAGCAAATAAACATTTATGTCATCAAACTAGGTTAAGATTGTAATATTATAAAACATGAAAAGAAAATTACCATCACTCTGATTCAAAATGAATTACTATAAGTATTTCGTAAGAACTTTTAAAACGAATTTAATACTTTACTCTATATAACTATTAAGAAGAGATTAACTAATATGTAATACTTATCATTTTCATGTGATGTCAAGTGTCATGTATTATTATTAACATTTATCAAGCTTTATATGGAAAGTTGATTTTGACAAAACATTTGATTCGTTGTGTTGGGATTACTTTGATTTGGTTATGCTTCAAATGCATTTTGGGGATAAATGGAAGATGAGAATTAGGGTCTGGCAAAAAACTCCGACCCCAACAGGAATCCGAAACTCGATCCCTACTTAACCGGAATTCCATGAATCCAAGTTGAACGGAGATGGGGAACACTTTGTTCCCCGGCCCCGAACCCGACCCCTGTCCTATTTAATATCATAGTATAATTTATAATGTAAATTATTCATTATAGCTTAAACAAATTATTAACTCTATGTATATATACTTAGCTTATTTTATTTTATTTTATATGTTCTATAAGTTTTTACACATATTTTTTTTTTCTATTTTGATTGTATTACAAACTATTAGTTATCAATGTATTATATACATGTATATATATATTTTTTAAAACTATTATTTGTAATGCAAACTTAATAATCTGTTAAAATGTTAAAAAAATCTAATCCCCGATGGGAATCCCGAAATCCTGATGGGGCCGGTGACGAGAAGTCAATACCCGATGGGGATGGGGGCGAAGATGAGAAATGAAATCTCTGGTCATACCCGCCCCGTTGCCATGTATATTATTGCTACGTACTGGTGAAAGGCACTCCTATGTTAGGGTTTATGATGCAACAAAAAGTTTTGCAAAGGGATCCACTTGCACCATTCTTATTTATTATTGCTGCTGAACGGGTTGAATATCGTTATCGATGAGGCTGAGGCTGAGGCTGAGGCTACTGGGGTATTTCATGGTATTTCACTTCCTCATGATGGTCCGTCTTTGTCTCACCTACAATACACATGTGATGTTATTTTCATTGGTAAATGGTCGATTGCTAATGCTCTTAATTTAATTAGAATTTTTTGGTGCTTTTATTTAGCCTCGCGATTAGACCTAACAATGGATCCATTTGGATTACATCAAGATCCAACAAATCATAATATAATCTGTGATCCAACTAATTTAAACAGATGGATCATGATCCATAGTGACCTATTTAATTTTTAAATTTTTATATTACTTTATACCCACCCGATACGACCATGACCCTACCCATCCCAGCAACCATACTACGCCTACCTTACCCTCACCCTACCTATCCCACCCTCACCCACCCACCTTATCCTACTCTACTCTACCTTACCCTACCCCACCTAACCATCACCTCACCCAACCTACCTACCTACCTCACCACCCATAACCCTACCCCACCCACCCCACCCATGCCAACCACCTACCCTACTCACATCCTACCCCCATTCTACCTACCTCAATGCCACCCCACCCCACACCCTACTGATAAGACTATATAATTATGTGTTTTCGGTATCGTTTAAGGCTTATTTATGCATTTGTACTTCGTAATTACCATACTTTTACTCCAAAATTGTGTTTCAGGGTCAAGAAGTCAAATAGAAGCAGCTCGAGAAAATTCAGCACGAAACGAGCCGGTGGGGGCGCAGACCTGCACCACCCTACGCCCTCAAAACAAAAGTATTTAGAGTTAGAGAGCACTTCCAGCGTAGGCCTAGCCGTACCCCCCAGCGCAGGGGCAGGCTTGCACCCAGGTCTACGCCTGTGCGACGTGAAAATGTCAGGATCTGAAATTAATTAATCAAGACTAACTGATTTGAATTTATCAGAGTATAAATCAATAATCTTGCTTTGAATCAATGTTTAATTAAGAAGTTTGCGGAATAACACTTAATTATTTTAACAAAAGCTTTTAGAACTCATAACAGATAGACATAAATAAGTAAATCAAAATTGCTTGTATTGCTGACTTCAATGATTACAATCACCTCTAATCTGTTTGATTAGACGAAGAACACAAACTGTTCTTAGGGTTTTACAACCTTAGAGGCTTATGAAAACTCAAACAAAAAGCAATTACAATCTTGAATATGCAGAAAAACTGTTATATCATAGAAAGACCTATTCTATGTATTTATATTGCTTCTTGATTTGTTTCCTTGAAGGACTATGACTTCTCTGATAGTAGATATGCTGGAATCTTCGTGTAGATATCTTTTCCTGAATATCAGCACTTTCTGTTTGTAAAACTGTTGAGCATCTTGAATCACTTGACAGCTTGAACAGAGCAGTTTGAGTTGATTTACTCTGGCAGCTTGAACTGTTATACTAGCAGCTCGAGATTCTTCAACTAACAGCATGAACTTTGTACTTTCATAGAAATTCTACTAACAGTTTGAGAAGTCTAACTAACAGCTTGAACTACTTAGCCTATTTCCCAACAATCTCCCCCTAACTTAAATTCTTTACACAAGACTTTAAGTTCTATACAAATAAGGAAATAAACAAGTAAATTGTTATTTACAAACCAAGGCTTTCAAAAACTTACAACTGTGCAAGTTTCTGATTGACAGCCTTCAAAAACCCTTTCTTCATATCTTCTCTATCACAAGATAACTTAACAGATCTCATCTGAAGTAACATAGCTTTTGGTAGATCATAGAATTCAAAATTGAAGAACATACCAGATCCATCTGTAAATTTTATTCTATAAGTCTTTGATTTGACAAACAGATCAACTTGCTTGATCTTCATTCCCTTTGCATTTGCATTCTCTATATCTTTCCTCACAGACTCAAGATCAACAATGCTCTTCAGATCTTTGATAGCTTGCTTTACTTGTGGTAGAGCCGATCTTACTTGTGTTACAGACCCAACATTGTGCATTGTTGTGAGCTCATCTCTGGTCATCCTTTGAGCCATATGCATGATGCTGTTATACTCTTCTTCTGGACCAGATTCCCTTCTTACTACAAACTGAAATCTTAAGTCAATGTTGTCCATTGACTTAGCATACCAATAATTAATAGGAGGCTTTGTAAAGTCATGCTGGTCTATCAATTTCTCTATCTCCATCACCTTTTGCAGTTGATGCTCAAAAAACACCCTTTTAACCTGATCCAGCTTTGCTTGTGACATTGACTCTGATTCAGGAATAGAAGCAGCAGCTTGAACAGAAGGAGCAGGGGCACTGGCAGCAGTTTGAACATCACTTGTACCAGTTTGAACTGGTTCTTGGGATCTTTGGACTTCTTGGGAGACTTTGGCTTTCTTTCGTTTGTCCATCTCTTTGTCATGGATATCTTGTAGCCTTTCTGTGCTCATGGACTGAGCCATTTTCTTTGGGATACCTGCTGCAAAGGCAAAATTAATTAGAAATCTTCTATGCTCAGCCTTAGAATGCCCTGTTGGCATCTTCCTCTTCCTTTCCCCTTGCTTGACCACAAACCCTCTCAGGTAATCACCTAAGGTTTCATCATCTTCCATTAGGGACTGGGTTTGCTGGTCTAACTCTTGATCTTGTTCTTCTGCTAATTTTCTGGCAATCTCAGCATCAAAGGCAATCTGGGCTTCTCTGGTAGAAAATTTGTGCTTTGGAGACTCAATAAAAATACCCTTGCCCTTATCTTTTGTAGCAGAAGATGTTGCTTGGACTGAACTGCTAGGAGCCTGAGTTGTTTCTCTTATGACAACTCCAGTTGGTCTTGTAGAGGCAGCTTGAGTTTCTAGGCTAACAGCTTGAGAAGTTGTTGGGACTGCTAGCCTAGAATGTGAACTGTTGGAGCTGCTTGGACTGATTCTGTTGGAGCTGCTTGAACTGATTCTGTTGGAGCTGCTTGGACTGATTCAGGGATTTGAAACTCCTGATTCTCCCCCTTTTTGGAAGCATTGGTTTGGTCAGAAGGACCTACAACCGTTGCCAATTGGGTTCGAATCATGCGCTCTAATTGTATGATTTTATTTCCACAGAGGGTGAACCCTTTATGAAGATAATCCATTCGTTGATTCTGAGTAGCTTCTGTCTGTTTTAGTGCAGTAAGTTGTGCTTCCTGTGCAACAATGATGGACTTTTGGTATTCCAACATTGCTACAACAGGTTGCAGCTAAGGATCCGTCAATAACATAAGTTGCAGACTAGCCTCAAGATCAACAAACGAAGTTGGTGCTTGTGATCTATCACTGCATGAATTCCAGAAGTGAAAACCTCTGGGCCCCTCTGTTCTTGGTACTGGGGACTTCCAGATGGTGCTTGCACACCTTCTGTTTCCATGAGTGTGGTCTTAGTAATGTTGGCACTGTCCTGTGCCTCTTGTGTAGAAGCAGCAGTAGTGTCAGCCACAGAACCCATATGAACAATCGCTTGTGAGATGTTCACCTCCTGATTGAGGATGGGAGTTTCCTCAATGGGTGCCCTTTGGATATTCTGTGCAGAAGTATCCTCCTGCACATGGTTATTTGGCTCTTGTATGAGGACTGAGGAGGAAGGAGCTCCTGGTCCTCTTTTCCTTTTATATAGATATTTGAGTGGGGATATTGGCTGAACAATAGGAACAGAAGGCATTTGTGTATCATGAGGAGTGGGTTGGGGTCCTGGTGGTGAAGCAGTAGTGTTAGGTTGAGCCTGCTCAGGACCCTCTCCTCTGTTTCTTGGAATGATGTTCATCATTGCAGAAGGCAATGGAGCATCTATACTCAAAAAATTGGCACTGGGCTTTAAAAGCCTTTTAATAGAAGATAGTGAGTGCCTATGGGAAACATGTATCCTCTTATGTATATGAAAAGTTGTGCAAGTTTTTGTAATTATCTCTGCCAAAAATCTAGGATACATAAAAAATTTCCCATTCTTTAGGGAATGATGCCTTAACATCCCCTGAAAAATTATATTTGAAAAATTGAACTGTCGGCCTGTTGAAAAGCACACTAAGGCAGTGGCAATATTTGAGGAAAATTCTGACCAACCAATTCTTTTAGGGCTAATACACTGCTGAATAATATGCACAAGATATTTCCATTTAGGTGAAAAGTGTGCTTTAAAGAAAGTAAAAGAGTCAGCAGGACCCCTATATCCAATATCAGAAAGACCAGTATGTAACGCATTAAGGGATAGGTCTGTTATACCTGAGGCATCTTGAAGATGCAGATGATGACGAATGGATTCCTCAGTTACTGTGATGGGAGTGCCATCAATTTTGGATATTAGAGAAGGAACGCCATTGATGGTTTGTACAGAAGCACGGTTCCAGAATTGCTCAATATGAGAGATGTATATGGTGGGATTGTTATTGAGGGCATGATGGATATGGGAGTGTCTAAGAAAGTCCATCATGTCATGGAACGGTTGAAGTTCAGAGTGCTTTAGAGAGTAGGGTAGGCAGTTGTGTTCCTTGACAAACTCCATGGAAGATTAAACGGGGATTTTAGGGTTTCAAAGAAGAGTGTGTGAATCGTTAAGAGAGAAAAGAAGGCCGTTGTATGAGATTATGTAACTGGTAGTTACAACTGAACGAAACTGGGACCTTTAAAGGTTTTGAAAAAGGTTGGGTCCCGCGCACACATTTAAGAAATTACCAAATTACCCTGCACACTTTGACAGATCAAGTGAAATAACTAACAGTTCGAGAAAATGAACTAGCAGCTTGAGAAAATACTCAAGCTGTTAGTTGGAAATTAAGCATCTCTTAATGAAACAGTGACTCCCCCTTAAATAAGCATATGAATTAGATAATAATGAAAACAAATTAATCCATGTTTATCATACCAATATTTGATACCAGGAAAGTGAACCTTCCCACATCAAAAGGTTTTGTAAATAGATCAGCTAATTGATCGTCAGTATGAATTTTGGTAACTTGGATTAATTTCTTCTCATTACAATCCCTTATAAAGTGAAATCTGATGTCTATATGTTTGGTTTTTGGGAATTTCACTGGATTTTGCACAATGCTGATTGCACTTGAATTGTCAATGTAAATAGGAGTGGATAAGAAGTTCATACCATAGTCTCTCAATTGATTTTGAATCCACATTACCTGGGAGCAACAGCTTGCAGCTGCTACATATTCTGCTTCAGTGGATGAGGTGGAAACAGTTGTTTGCTTTTTGCATTGCCAAGAGACCAGTCTTGCTCCTAAGTATTGACAGCCACCAGTTGTGGATTTTCTGTCAATGTTGCATCCTCCATAGTCACTGTCAGAGTAGGCTGTTAATGTAAGAGGAGAGTCTTTAGGATACCAGAGACCTAAATGAGGTTGGCCTTTTAGATATCTAAAGATTCTCTTAACAACAACCAGATGGGAATCCTTTGGTGAACATTGAAACCTTGCACAGACACAGACAGCAAACATAATATCAGGTCTAGAAGATGTTAGATACATAAGTGATCCTATAAGAGATCTGTATAAATGAATATCCACATCTATTTTGTCTGTATGAATCTGCTTGTGAGGATCCATAGGAGTACTTGCAGCTTTGGTATCTTGGTACCCAAACTTTTCCAGTATGTCTTTAACATACTTTGATTGACTTATGAAGAGACCAGTGGGCTTCTGCTTGACCTGCAATCCTAGAAAGAAAGTGATTTCTCCCACTGAACTCATTTGAAACTTTTTGTGCATTAATGTCTCAAACTCTTTGCACAAACAATCATTTGTTGAGCCAAAGATAATGTCATCAACATAGATTTGTACAAGCAGAATCTCAGCTTTGATGGACTTTGTGAAAAGTGTTTTGTCCAGAGTGCCTCTCTTGAACCCATTCTGTAGAAGGTATGATGACAGAGTGTCATACCATGCTCTGGGGGCTTGATGGAGACCATAGAGAGCCTTGTCTAACTTGTAGACTCTGTCTGGATACTTGTAGTCCTCAAAACCAGGAGGCTGACATACATAGACCTCCTCTTCAATTGTCCCATATAGAAAAGCAGACTTCACATCCATTTGATACACTTTAAAACCTTTGAAGCTTGCATAGGCCAAAAATAGTCTGATGGCTTCAATTCTTACCACTGGAGCAAATACCTCATCATAATCTATTCCTTCTTCTTGAGTGTACCCTTGTGCTACTAGTCTTGCTTTATTCTTGATGACTATCCCTCTCTCATCTTTCTTGTTTCTGAACACCCATCTTGTACCAATTGCTCTCTTTCCTTTAGGAAGATCAACCAGTGTCCAGACATTTTGAATCTTGAATTGTAGCAGCTCTTCCTGCATTGCCTCAATCCAAGATGAATCTTTCAATGCTTCTGATGCCTTTTTAGGTTCTAGCTGAGACATGAAACAGGCATGTTCAAAAGCAGCTAGACTGAATTCAGGAATTGCTTGTTCAGCAGCCGCAGTCTCATTGTGAACCATTTTCCTTGTTTGCTCAGGTGTACGTGGATCACCCATTATTTGACTGAGAGGATGATACTTGTGAACTCTGAGTGTAGGCTCTCTTTCTGTCTGAAAAGAGGATCCAAGATTTGTATCATCTCCATCAGGACCAGTGAATGGTTCAGCTTCTGGAACAGCTTGACTTGAATCTGGGACTGTTTCCCTTTGTGTTGGAGCTGTTCTCTCAGGACTTGGGAGTGGCGCTTCAGTGTCTGGATTTGTGTCATGTTGAGCATTCAGAACCCCTGGAGGGTCACATGACAGAATTGGTATAGGTGTATATTCATCCCAAGTATTTGAATCTGTAACAGCTTGAGAGTTTGTGCCAACAGCTTGAGAATTTGTATTGACAGCATGAGAATTTGTGTTGACAGCTTCAATCCTGTTTGCATCAGCTTCTGCATTATACTCAACAAAGCTCAGAGAATTTGTTAGTGAATCTAAATCAAACAACCAGTCAGGACCAGTGCCTTTGACATTTGTAGTATTTTCATTAAATTCAACATTTGCACTTTCTTCAATGGTTTTAGACACACTGTTATATACTCTATAGGCTTTGCTTTGATTTGAGTATCCTACAAAGAATCCTTCTTCAGCCTTGCTTTCAAACTTCCCTAAGTGAGTCTTAGTGTGAAGAATGGTACATGGACAGCCAAAGGACTTGAAAAAGGCTATTAAGGGAATTCTATTATGGAATAACTCATAAGGAGTTTTCCCTGAAGTTTGAACAACCTGAACCCTATTCAGAACATAACAGGCTGTATTAACAGCTTCTGCCCAGAAAGTCATTGGCAGTTTTGAATCAGCTAACATTGTTCTAGCAGCCTCAATTAATGTTCTGTTCTTTCTTTCAGCTACACCATTTTGCTGTGGTGTTCTTGGTGCACTATATTGTCTAGCAATACCTTTGGACTCACAAAAACTGTTTAGCATATGATTTTTAAATTCAGTCCCATTGTCTGACCTTATCACCTTAACTTTTGAGTTGGATTGGTTTTCTATCTTAAGAATAAATGATTTAACTAGCTCAGCAGTTTCATCTTTAGACCTAAGAAAGTAAACCCAAGTAAATCTGGTGAAATCATCAACAATAACTAAACAGTAAGCCCTTTTATTCAAACTCAAAACAGATGTTGGACCAAATAGATCCATATGAATAAGCTGAAGAGCAGATGAGATTGAATTTACTTCTTTGGCCTTATGAGAAGTTTTGTGTTGCTTGCCTTTAAGACATGCTACACAATGATCATCACATATGAACTCCTTTTGTGGTAAACCTCTTACCAGATTCTTTTTGACTAAAACATTCATGGACTTGAAGTTCATGTGACACATCATTCTATGCCAAAGAGCAGACTCATTGGATGATGCTTTGGATATCAAACAACTTAAAGTACTTGATTTGAATAAAAGTTCTGTGTCTAAACAGTATACATTGTCCTTTCTTGGTGTTCTTAGTAAAACAAGATCTTCAGGAATTTTAAAATCCTTTGAAAGAACAATGCACTCAGAATCTGTAAACAGAACAATATTTTGTTTGTCACAGATTTGAGAGACACTCAATAAATTATACTTAAGCTGTTCAACATACAAAACATCATTGAAAATCATGTTGCCTGCATTAACAGTACCTTTACCTGTAACTTTACCTCCTTTGGAGTTGCCTCCAAATGCAACAAATCCTCCATCAAAGCCTTTGAAATTTGACAAGCACTCAGAATTGCCTGTCATGTGCCTAGAGCATCCACTGTCCAAATGCCATCTTGTTTTATGAGATGACCTATGGTTGCCCTGCACAAATAAAAGCTTAGTTAGTAGTGGAGTAAACCCAAACCAAATTGGTTTTGGGTTGGCCTTGTGCATTGATATAACTAAATACTGTTTTTGACTTCTTATATTTAGTGAGATCCACTGATGGAGTCTTTGGAGAGTATTTAGTGATTATATGAGGTATCCAGGTATTTTGATCATCTTTTCTTCTAACAGTCTCAGATGATTCATTAACAGTTCCAGATTGATGGTTAGCAGTTTGAACTGTGTGTGTAGTGCTAACAGCTTTAGAATTTGCACTAACAGCTTCAGAATTTGCACTAACAGCTTCAGAATTTGACTTAGCAGTCTGATCTTTTGCATCAGCAGTTTGATCTGAAGATTTGTCCTTGACACACCATATTTGTTTAAAACTTAATTTAGGTTTTGCCAAAACTTGTTTTTGGTGTGTGGACTGTTTTTATTAACTTTTGAAAACCTGTGATCAACTGTTTTCTTTGGAACTGATGTAGCAGAAGGTTTGACCTTTGAATTTTTTACATGAGTAGGACTTGACTTTTTATGAATCACGTCTATTTTGCAACAGCTGGTTTATAAAAACAATCCTTGGCCAAGTGATTCTTCCTTCCACAGTGAAAACACCTTTTGACTGTTTGAATTGGAGAACCAGTTTTATTTGAAAATTTCTGGTTCTTGTTCCTCTGATTTCCCCTTACCTGCTGTTGTTTGGGAAACTTTTGAACACCATGCTTTTCGCATGTGCAGACTGGAACATTTGTACCCCTTTTATTATTCTTTGAAGAAGAAGCAGTGTTACAGTTAGAATGTACAGAAACTTGTGGAGCAGCATTGCATACACTTATCTTCTCTTTTCCTTTCTTACTGGGGGCTTGAATATCTATAGGTGCACTTATTGTTTTGTGTTCTAGCTCAACTGCTGTACACTCACAGTCTCTATTTTGAATATGATCTTCTTTAGATTCAGGACTGTTA
>JAANYP010001736.1:63683-99305 GCA_020465985.1 Centrapalus pauciflorus | reverse complement strand
ATGCCTGCACTCTTGCCCAACCTAAGTTTGTTAACGCAAGCTTTAGAAGTGATCATGTACTGAGTTCAGGAAACAGTACTCTTGCAAGACTTCTGTGGAAGCGAAAGGGGAATCACTCAAAACTTTTTAGCAGTACGAAATACTCACAAAATGGAGTTGCCCCTGAAAGGAGAAACCCTAAACTCTCATTGCAGCTGCCAAGAACCAATTGCTGTGTGCATCAGTTTACCTTCTCATTTTGGGCTGAAGCTGTTTGTTAACACTGCCTTGCTTCACCCAAAAACAGATCCTTAGTGGCTGAAAAGATTCACCAAAGACTCCCTATGAGGCTGATCAAAAGGAGGAAGCCAAATGTCAGTTATTTCCATGTGTTGATGTCCCTGTTCATTCTGAATCAAAGGGACAGCCTGTCAAAGTTTGAAACTAAAAGCTGATGAAGGTGTGGTTTGTTGCTTATCTGCTATCTCCAAGCCTACAGAGTATACAACAACAAAAGGAATGTTGTGATAGATGACTCTATCAATGCACCTTTGAAGAAGTCCAAGAACTGCTCCACCAAAGCTGTTCTGCATCGCTTCAGGAGGGAACTTAACTTTTATGATCTGATGCATTCAAACAATGAAGAGGAAAACTCACAAGCTTCCATACAACCCAGTGTGGAACCTGTTAATAGAGGACACTGATGATGATTATGTCACTACAACCCTGTGCTGAATAAATGTACTGACTTAATTACCAAACTTGCATGTCCAGAACCTACAATGCTGATTTTTCCATGTTCCTTCTGCTGATATGTTCAACAGTGGTCAGGACATGTTCAACAATTCGTGAACAGGCTCGACAACAGTGTGTCTGAAAATCTTGAGAGCTGTTCAACAGGACCCGTGAAGATGTAACAACTCAGGTGAATCATCCTTGAACAAATGATCCTAATGTGGATCACGGGTCACCCCAATGATCAAATAATTGGTGACATCAACAAAGGGATAAAAACACGGTGGGACAGCTTAGGGAACTTTTGTATGTTCTCTAGTTTTGTTTCACTGATGGAGCCAAAGAAGGTTGATGAAGCATTAAAAGATGCCAATTGGATCACTGCCATGCAAGAAGAGCTCAATCAGTTTGAGAGAAACAATGTATGGAAGCTGGTTCCTGCTCCTAAAGGTAAAACTATAATTGGCACTAAATGGGTTTTCAGGAATAAGATGGATGAGCAAGGTCATGTCATTAGAAATAAGGAAAGACTGGTTGCTCAGGGCTACAGACAGGAGGAAGGAATTGATTATGATGAAACATTTGCTCCTGTGGCCAGGCTAGAAGCAATTCGTTTGTATCTAGCCTACGCTGCTCATAAGAGCATTAAGGTATTTCAAATGGATGTGAAGAGTGCATTTTTGAATGGGAAGCTGCAAGAAGAAGTTTATGTCAAGCAGCCTCCAGGTTTTGAAAATGAACAACATCCAGGCTTTGTCTATAAGTTGGACAAAGCTCTCTATGGTCTCAAACAAGCCCTAGAGCCTGGTATGACACTCTTACTGAGTTCCTTATGAGCAATGGGTATTCCAGAGGTAAAGTGGATACTACACTGTTCATAAAGAAGGTGAAGTCTGACATTATGCTTGTTCAAATTTATGTGGATGACATAATATTTGGTTCTACTAATGAGCAGCTATGCAAGAATTTCTCATTACTCATGAAATCTAAGTATGAAATGAGTATGATGGGAGAACTAGCTTTCTTTTTAGGATTACAGGTTAAACAAACCTCAACTGGAATTTTTATAATTCAAAGAAAGTACACTTTAGATCTATTGAAAAGGTTCAAATTTGATCAAAGTTCTCCTATTAAAACCCCAATGGCAACCAATGTAAAATTGGATGCTGATGCCAGTGGCAAAGCTGTTTCAGTAACAGCTTACAGAGGCATGATTGGGAGCTTGCTATACTTAACTGCTAGTAGACCTGATATTATGTTTGCCACCTGTCTGTGTGCTAGGTTCCAAGCTGATCCAAAGGAATCTCATCTAGCTGCTGTTAAAAGAATCTTCAGATACCTGAAGGGTACACCAGGTTTAGGTCTTTGGTATCCCAAAGACTCAAGCCTTGAACTAACAGGCTATTCAGATTCTGATTTTGCAGGCTGCAGGTTAGATAGGAAAAGCACAACAGGTGGATGTCAACTTCTTGGTGGAAAGTTAATCAGTTGGAGTAGCAAGAAGCAGAACTCAGTATCCACTTCTACTGCTGAAGCTGAGTACATTGCTGCTGGAAGCTGCTGTGGGCAGATTCTGTGGATGCAGCATCAGCTTGAAGATTATGGCCTTGTGTATAGGAAAACTCCTATTCTGTGTGATAATACAAGTGCCATAGCCATCTCCAACAATCCAGTATTTCATTCAAGAACAAAGCATATTGAAGTCAGACATCACTTCATCAGAGATCACATTCAGAAAGGTAATGTGGAGGTAAGTTTTATTTCCACAAATGAACAGCTTGCAGACATTTTCACCAAACCTCTGGATGAAACAAGGTTTAATTACCTTGTCAGCAAGCTGGGCATGTTAAACAAGAGTGACTAAGTGTTTCTCAAAGGTCTAAGAATTTGTGTGTTTCACACTGCTCAAGTTTCTCTGAACAGCTTAGGCAGAACAGGTTATACATGTTCTGTACTTAGTCATTTGTCTGAAAAACTTGAACAGCTTGAGCATACAACAGGCTGAACAAAATCAGTTTATTCGTCCAGCCTGCTCTGATGGTCCAATCTTCACCCTGTTCACTTCTTCACACTGTCTTACAAGCCATTGTCTTGTAACCTGTTCAACTATTGAACACAACCTGCTCTTACAAAAGAGAGCAGGCTGAAGGCACAGTTTGAGGAATGAACAGCTTGAAGACTGAACAGCGTGTGTTGACCCAACTTATCACAGGTTTGACCAACAGCTTGGACCAACAGTTTTAATTACCTTTCTTCAAACTTAAGTTACTTAATTTATATTTTATTTAACTTAATTACTGCGGATAATGTGGGTTACGTGTGTTAGTGATTAAAAAGGTCAAGTGGTCTGACAAATGTTTCTGACATGGACAACCGTTCCGTTTTCCGTTAACTAACATTTCAAATCGAACCGCCCAAACCTTCTCTCTCATACACACTCACATTCAAATCCTATAAATACCAAACCACTGTTTCATCTTCGTCTTCCTCATCATTTCCAGAAATCCTCAAGAACCCTAAAAATCGACTAAGTGTCCTCTGCTTCTCCAAACCTTAAGAATTCCCAAATGGCTCACAGACCTAACCCCTTTCTTCCAGTGTTCGTTGGTGATGATGTTGTCAAACACTCATCAGTCACCACAATGCTGACCATTAAACCCACAAACTACGTAGCAAACCTCACTATTCCCAAAAACTATGTGGGAAAAGGCTACGATCAGATGGTGGAATTTCTGCAAGTTCATCCGTTGAACTATGCAATGACTGCAACTCCTGGTGTCCTGTACCAGGAGATGGTGTATGAGTTCTGGTACACCTGTTCCTACAACCCCAACACCAAAGTCATCAAGGGGACAATTCTCAATGGGACTCAGACCATTGAGATAACTGCTGATCTGCTCAGAGAGGTGCTTCATCTACCAATTGCTGAGACCTATGACAAGTTCCAAGCTGAGGATGCACAAATGGGCAATCTGCTACGCTTTTGTGGTGTAGCAGAACCCAAACTTGGAGCAACACTGTTTAGGAAGGACCTCTCTCCTACCTATAGCTTTCTATTCGCCTCAGTGGTGATGTGTTTTGGAAGCAAAGTTGGTTCATTTGACCAACTCAGCAGAGATGAAGTTCCAATAGCCTTACAGCTAGTGGATGGGACTACCCTTGATATGGGTAAGTGGATTTTTGTGAACTTGAGTAACCTGGTGCAGCAAGAGTCAAGACCAGCTGCTGTCCGTTATCCCAGGTTTCTGAGCCTCATTTTCAGACATGTTTGTGGTGAGCAATTATACAACTCTCAGCCTTTACTTAAGTCTGCTGCATTCCCTGTCATAGGGAATAGAGTTTTCTATACTCCTGTACTCCAAAATGAGCCTCCTCTATCCACACCAATGAGGAGGTTGTTAGGTTTGGTGGAAGGACCCTCTGCTGTGAGGGTGGATCCAGAAGCTGCTGCTCCCGCCAGAAAATCCAAAGCCAGGTCCAAACTTGTAAAGAGGACCCTGGCAACTGCTGAAGCTGGGCCTGTGAAAAGAAGGCCAAAACAGCTCAGTCTGAGTCTGTTCCTTTAGCCTCTGTGGCTGAGGAGGAGCAGATTCCTCACCCTGGTTTATTTGTTGAGCCTGAAGCCTTAGTGGCTGGTGCCTCTGTGGCACAAGAGACCATGGAACAGGTCAGCCCCACTGTTCCTAACCCAGTCTCACACCCTGTCCATACAGATCCTCTCCCCTCTCCACAATCACCCACTTCATCCATTCACTACCAACGCACCAAAAAGAAATCAGCCCAAAGAACCACTTCCTCTGTTCCCTCTCAACAGGGTTCAGTTGAAAAAGAAGCAACCCCAGCTGCCTCTCCTATTTTGGGAGCAGGTTCAGCTCATTTGGAGCCTGCTTCACTCCAATCTGAGTCTACCCAGAGTCAGCCTAGACCCTCTGGTTCCTCCCAACAGGAACCAGTTGTACAAATGGAGATACCCACATCAACTATCCCAGCCTCTCAACAGGCTGAGGATATTGAAAGACAGGAGTCCTCTCCACTCCATACTGTGTCCACACTGTCCCCCACTCAATCTTTCCACCCTGAGTCTGCACGAGGTGCCCACGCTGCTGATATAGACCAATCAGCAGCTCAGCCTCAAACTTCTGCTCCCCATGATACAGCTGTTCTACACCAAACAGCTGCTGAGGGACCAACAACCCAAGCTGATGAACCTCAGGGATCATACCATCCCTCTGGTGAGGCTGCTCCCTTCATGCAAATTCCATCAGCAGGTTTCACCACTGCTGATGTTGAAATGCATATCCCATCTCCCAATGATGAGGTGCCTTTAGACCAAGGCACTGCAGAGGGAACCACCACTGGTCTTCATGAGGGTGTTGCAACACAAGCAGCATCTGAAAGGCCCCAAACATCATCCCCTTCTCCTGGTGATGCAGCTACAGCCGCTGCTGAAGGACCTCTTGATCCCTCCAACCTGGGCCATCTTACTTTTGCCCAGGCTATGGAGCTTCTGTCCAAAGTCCCTCTTCCCTCTCCATCACATCCTCAAACACCAGCTTCATCATCATCTTCTCCATCTACCCACTCAAAACAATCTACCCATACACCTCCATCTCCCAAAGACCTGCCTTTGAAGGATCAGCTTTCTTTGCTGACCAACAAAGTTGGTTCTTTGGAAAACACCATGAACTCTCTACCCTCCATCATATCAGACTCTGTGTCTGCACAACTTCAGGGGTTCTTTGATTCGTTCAAGGCCTCTTTCCCTACCACTCCACAGCCTGATCAATCTCCACAGCTGTTAGCACTCACTGCTCAGCTGCAAACTGTGTCCACCTCCCTTTCCTCTATTCTTTCCATTCAGCAGGACTCTGTGTCCTCAATGACAGCTATTTCCCAACAGCTGTCATCACTATTTACTTCTTGCACTTCTACTCTTCCTGCCACTCTGGCCAGCCTGACCACCTTAATTGGCTCCCTATCTAATACTGTGTCTTCAAACCTTGGTGATGTGCAAGATTCTCTCGAAGTACATCTTGCACAGCTTCAAAGTTTGCTGTTCACAGCATCTGATAGGGAAAACATAGTTAAGCTAACCTCCCTAGCTGATTCTCACTCCTCCTCTCTTCAGACCTGTCTTTCCCAGATTACTGAGGTGAAGGATAACTTGGCTTACTTAGTGACTAGCCTTGTTGGTCCTAAACCTTCTACTAAACCTGCTGGCAAGCCTGCTGACTTTGTGTCTTCAGGCAGACCAGGTGTTGAAGTCGCTGCTTCATCTCCTTCAAAGGGGGAGAAGTCATCTGCCTCGAAGACTAAGTCTAAGGGGGAGAAAACTTCTTCTCCTAAGGAGATACCAGTGTCTGCAACTCACACTGGTCAGCCAGCAGATGTCTTTGAAACAGGTACAGCTGAAGGTGCCTCTCAAGCTGCTATGCCTACTCAGGCTGTCTCTCCAAACCCTGCTCAGTCTAAGGGGGAGGAAGTCATTCCTGAGGACAGGCCTAGCAGTAAAAGGAGGCACTTAATTCTAACTGAAGAAGAAGAAGAAGAAGAGGAAATTCCTGAGGCTGCTGTCACTACAGCAGCAGCTAAAGGAAAAGAAAAGGCAGCTGATGATCCCATACAGCAAAAACAGGCAGAAATTCAATTTCACAAGGCCAGGGCTAAAGAGATGGGTCTTCCTATGCACAAGTACTTTGAGTTTAGAGAAGAACAGCTTCAAGCTCTGGAGGAATTGAGAAAAGAAGAAGAATCTGCTAAAGCTGCTAAATCCTTTGCACTCCAAGAAGCAAAGAAAATTAAAATGTCTACCTTGGAGGTGCAAAAGAAAATAATGGAAGCTGCCAGACAATCAGCAGGGGAGAAAGAGAAGGAAGTAGAGAAAGGTACTCAGGTCTCTGTGACCAAATCAACAGTACCCCATGCAAGAGCTCAATACCACTTTGACAACTTGGCTAAGAAAAAGTTTCATGATGTTGCTGAAAGAAGGCTAGCCAAGGAAGCAATTGTCAAAGCTGTCCCTGTATCAAGGAAAGGCAGTCAGTGGAAGCTTAAAATAACAAGGATGGGTGCAACAGGCCCAGAATTGGAAACTTATGACCACACTGATGTAGCTCAGATGGGATACAAGGAGTGGATTGAGCTGGCAGTTGCCCTGAGTGAATCAAAGTCTGAAATTGCTAAACAGATCAGGGCATATGTCAAGAAGTTGATGGAAAGAGTAAAGGATCTTGGCCTGATTTCTAAGGAAGTTAGTGAAGGTGTCTTTGTGACACATCCTAAAATAAAGGCCAGGAGGACTAAGAAGGACACAGAGCTGGAAGAACTCCTTATATGTCAAGAACACACATATATTATAACAGAATCAAACATAAACCATTTCACCACCTTCACCATTCTTTTCTTTCATTTCTTCATATGTCAAGAACACACATATATTTTTGAATCTGAATTTTTAAGCTGGAGTTCAAGGATTGAGGCAACAAGTTTCATCATCATCATCATCACCAAATCAAAACAATTGTTAAGCTTTTGAGGTAACAATCAAGAACTTCATTCTCATTCCCGTATGTAATTTCAACCAATGTTAGCATTCATAAAATGGAAATAAAAATGGCTTACTAATAAAGAAATGAACAACCAACATCATCTAATATCACCACCATCACCATTTCTCTTCTTTTCTGGAACTAAAAACTCCAAGAACATCAATGGAAGTTTTTAGTGGGTTTTTAAGATTGACTCAAATATTTATATAAAAACATTAGAAATGAGTTTAGAAACCTAATTAGAATGTTATTTGAATATGAAATTTCGGATTTAAGAATTTTGAGTGAGTTCCAATAATATTTTTTATTCTTGGTGGTGATATCGAACAAGTAATAACCGGAAAAAAATGTAATCAAAGAAGTAGAAATAATGGGTGTGAGTTGCGTGGGAACCGGCCGGAGAGGCCGGCGGCGGCGGCGGCGCTGCCAGTGGCGGTGGCAGTCGGAATCGCCAGTAGCAGAGCCGATAACTCTGTTCTTCTGCTTCTGTGTTCCATCGAGAGTGGTGAGGAAGCAAGGGGGTTGTGGCCGGAATCCGACCGGAGAGGAGGTTAAACGACGGCACTGGTTGGCGCCGGAAAACTTGGCCGAGGGCTGCCTTCTTTTCCTTTTTCCTGGATGCCCAGCCCAGAGAGAAGAGAGGGAAAATGTTGGGATTTTTATTTTATTTTATTTAGTTCATTTATTTTGTGCTAGGTTAGGATAATAAGAATTTTTGTTGGGCTAATAAATATTTTAAAGCTGGGCTGCTCCTAATTCTTTTCTTCTTAATGGGTTGACATTATTATTTTATTGTGGGCTATGTTAATTTGTTTGGGTTATTATGTGTACAAATGAATTAGTACATTAAAAGGTTATAAGTTTAAGTTTAGTTATTACTTTTATTATTTCTTTTAAACCATCTAATATGAGTTTGAGTTAGTTTTACTTTTCTATGTTCAATACAAACTCATCTTAGGTGTAATTGTTATTTTTAGGGAAAATTACGAAGAAAGGTAATATAAAATACAAAATTTGACAATAAAGGTATTGTAAAATTTTTTTTACCAAGAAATGTAATATAAAATTCTATTTTGGCCGAGAAAGTACATGAAATTCAAATTTTAGGCCAAGAAATATAATCAAATATTATTCACTTACCAAAAATGGGAGCATAAAATTAAAAATTTACCTTCTTAATTTGTCATCAATACCCTTTTTTGTCAAATTTGAATTTTATGTTATCTTTCTTGGTCTATAAAATTTTACATTACCTTTATTGGCAATTTTTGAATTTTATATTACCTTTCTTGGTAATTTGCCCTTATTTTAATCATACGAATATTGCGGGTTATATAATATAGAAAGGGATATGGAATTTAATTAATTAAATGGGCTAATCAAATTTTTGGGTGTCTTGGGCTTAAATTTCATTTGAACCCATGGTATTAGATTTGATTAAATAATAGATTATTTCTTTTGATTAGTTGGTGGGTTATAATATAATTTAAGTTGAGAAATTTATTTGGTTTGTTAACCTTGTTATTGTTGGGTTAAAAGAAATCAAATGTATTAATAATTTTAACATGGTTGGTGTGATAATCAAAGTTAAATTATTACTCTAATTCATAGAATTTCTTTAATATTGTAACGAAAATAAATCGTTAGAGTAGAGAAGTACATATTAATTATTAACGAAAGGGTTAGCAAACTTTAGCAAATAAATTGGAATTTATTGATTTAAACCCTAAACTTTAATTAATAGAATTGATAACAGACTTAGTAAAAATAAAGAGTTAAGAATATTGACAAATAGGCAATGTACTTTGATATCTTTGGTGAACTCGATTGAGGCGTGTGGATTTCGTTAGTGCTTTCAGCTGTTAGCAGGGTATACGCTTGGCGAGTACAGATTACAGGCACTATGAGTAATTGATTTAATTTCCAAATGATCATATATGATATGTTTGCACAGGATATCTCATTCGTTTCTATTGCCATGATTATTGTTTAACTACCATGCTTAGCCTTGAATGTTGTGATTTATTTCGTTGCCATGAGCCGATATCTAAGAACCCTTTCCCCAGTATGCATACTGTGTATTATGTGGATTAAGTGAGGTTGTTGTGTGCTTCGGAGTTGCATGTCGGGCGAGCTGCATGTTTTGTATACGTGCTAACCGAGCGACGCGTACGCCGTTTACTTGTTATCGGGCGAGCCGGTAACAATACCCTGCTCGTGTATGCTAAATCGAGCGAGTCGTAACGCTACACATGTTGAATTTGAGCCGATATTTGTGTTGACCATGTTATATATGTTTGTCTGTGATTTTATATCTGTTACTCGCTAGGCCACGGCATACCCCGGTTGTGGGGGCAACTTTTCAGGTTTAGCTTATAAGGGAAAGGCACCTGCATCAGGATCTAGAGTTTGAGGATTTATGGTATCAGAAAGACTTCCGCACTTTGATTTATATTTTTGTACTTGGGATGGGTAGATCCCTAGACTTTTGATTTGGTTGTAATAACTACATATTTTACTTTAGTGCACTCTGAATGTGTTGGTTTTAGCTTATTTATGTATTGAAATTAAAGTTTGTTATTAGAAAGCTTTATTTTTATTACTTCGGGTTTTATGTTGCAGATTTTAGCCGCGTTATTTGAACGTGGCGTTTCAGTGTAGGTAGGATTATAGTTTCTTCAAATCCTTCTCAACTCTCAGCTCTTAGCAATTTTCAATTAAGCTCCCTTCGGCTCACTTTTTCTGAAATATAAGTCAGTCACCTTCATAGTGAATGAAAGCATGATCAGATGCACCACCATCTCCGTACAATATATCCCTCTCATTTACATTTTACATCTGCTCGACCCTGTCAGTATCCCATGATAATTGACACTTTTCAACTAATAGACCTAAAGAACCCTCACAAACTACAGATAGTTTTCTCCTTGGGTAGGTGTTCCGGTTCTGGTTAGACCATAAAAGCGAGATATATGTCTATCACACAATTTGGTGTATAATTGGATTCAGTAGAAATAATGTTCAGCATTTCAGCTCATGGGATATCACAAAGAATGAGTAGGATTTCACCTCTGATGAATTAGGAGATGAAATTCAATACGAATTTGGGGAATGATTAGTTAGGAGATATCATAAATGAAATGTAAAATCTGATATATGATATTATATGAATCAAATTTTCATCAAAGAATTAACTCATGGGAGAATATGACAGAATTCACTATGATTGAAATGAAAGAATTCAGAATATATGGGAGATTAACGAAGAGAATCTCAAAAGAAATGAGATTATGAATATCAATGAGATTAGACCAAATAACCTCAATGATATACTCAGAGAATCAGAAATTAACATCCTTAAAAAATGTTATGTTCAGCTCAAAAATAATTTTATGTGTGCATAAAATATTTAAGTGAAATTTGCACACAGTTTTGTTAAAAAAAAATTTCATTGTCAGAGTTCGTTTGAAAGTTCCCCTGGAAATAAGTGCAAAATGTTAGTCAGTTTACAAAAAACAAATTAGGAGCAAAACATTATGAAAATAAAACTCCCAATTGTCTATACAACATCGAAGTTGAATTCAAGGCAGGAAAATCAGAAAGATTCATCTTTCAGAATCAGGTTCTAATCCGAAGTGATTAGAAGCCTTTGTTGCGGAAGCTCGAGTTTCAGTCTGAAATAACTGAAAGCCATTTTATACTTTACACGGGTTCCAGTCTAAACTGACCTGGAAACCAGATCCAGTGAAGTACGGGTCCTGCTTTGTTGTGAGTAGAAGCCATATCAATGAAGATCGGGTCCTAGTCTGAATTAACTAGAAACCATTTGAGTTAAGACTAGGGTTCTGCACTGATGTGTACAAAAACTATTTCCAGCAAAACTAAGATGTTTTTGGTATCAAAACAACTTTGGATCTAGGCTTGTTAGCGCTCTTTGGTACCCACCGATACGTAGGTTTTGGTACCCACTACAACTTGGGTTTAGGTACCCATTGCAAAACATATTTCTTTTCTTCTTTCTCAAACTCAGAAAGCAAATTTATATTAGTATGATAAAATTGAAAATCTGATTTACAAAAGAACCTTGAATTTGAACTGTCAGGTCACCTGTAGCACGGATCTGATCTTGACGCGACACCTTCCAACGAGTGCGGAATCCTTGTTAGGTGTTTAACGGATCGATCACACGCGGAAACCCAGAGACAAACACAATGATAGCCGATACGACGAACGGCCTGACATGTTCAACGCAAACCTTTACAACATTCTGATATTTTCTACCTTTAGTCTTCATATGTGCATCGTAAGAGATTTTTTGAACATGAAGCTTGAGCAGATTATCTTTAGATAAGTTGACCAGGTGCAAGGGATCGTACACCTTCAGTATCACTTTTTCTTCAAGATCTTCCATAACTGCTTCGCCTGTCTCACTGTCCACATACCACCAGTTGAGATTGCCCAAGACGTCCTGAGGCATTGGCTTCAGAGGTACCTTCTTCAGACATCTAACTGGCTTGTAATACATCTTCATCCAGGGTATGCCAGTTAGAGGATCTATTCTCGTATGATCCATTATCTTCTTGCCCATTCTTGGATTTAGCCTTTCAAACTTTCTAGACCTCCCTTCCCTTCTGATAATCTTGGCAGTTACTTCAGCGTAGGGATCGTCTTCGATGTTGATGAGCTCTTTCCATGCTAAGGCCTTTATCTCAACTTTAGGAAGTGAATTGAAGTCCTTTAATCTTCTCCTCAGATATTGTAGGCCATCCTTTCTCTTAATAATAAAAAGCTGCAGTTCTTGATCAAAGAACCAGCTAAGTATGCTCCCGGACAGATTTCCGGCACTAGGCACTTTCATCTTCTCCTTTAATGACACAACCTTCTTCTCTGTCCTGAACCACAACCTTTTTTTTTTTTTCAGCAGTGAGCTCCCTATCAGGCTCTTCAACCTCTGATTCAAAATTTAAAGCAGCCTTAAATGCTTCGATGTCAATCATATTCTGTTCTGCCGTCGTATGTGTCTCAGTGATAGGTTGTTGCTGAATAACGATCTCATCAGCCTCATCTTCCTCATCGACTAAGACTTCGTCATCTGATTTCCAGTCTGTAATGTCTTCTGGAACTAATTTCCCTTCTTCAAGATCATCTATCTCATCTTCGAAGTTGAACATCACATCCTCATTGTCATCAATTCTAGTTAAGGCTTCAATCATTTCATGCTTAATAGTCTCTGAGGCTTCTGGGGCCTTGCCTTTCTCTTTATCTCCTCCTCCTCCTCCTCCTGTTCTAGACGATTCAGGCTCCCCCTGAATTTCAGCTTGCTGAGCAGTCTTATGTGGAAGATCTGCTAGCTCACTATCATGTTGTGCACTTGGGTCACCTCCTTCATCGTCATCTCCTCTCCGAACTCCCCTTAGCTCATCTCCTCGGCAACTGCTCTCCCCCTGAGCTTGTAGATCTTTCATTATTTGCTCAACCAGGGTCTGCAGAGTTAGAATTTGTGATTGCTGGGCTGACATTGTTGCTTGTTGAGCAGCCACTTGGGATTGTAGTTGAGCATTTTGCTGGTCTAATCGTGAGTTATATCGCTGGAGCTCGTTTACAGCTTGAGAGAGCTGAAATATTTGGACTATCTGGAAGTCAACTTTGCTTTTTAAGTTTGTGAATCGCTGATTTTCAGAAAATGTAGTGGAAGTGGATGGAGTTGAAGTTGATGTGGATGGAGTGGTGGTTGCGGCAGATGGAACGACAGTTGAAGTAGATGTAGCTCCCTAACCTATGCTTTGTCGATTTGATCTTTGTTGAGTAGCAATCTCTGCTTCCTCTTCCAAGATAAAATCCACATCTCCTTCATCTTCATCTCGGAGTGCAGGACGTGACATCTTTCTTCTGCTTACCACTACTCTGGAGCCATATCTTTCAAAATAAATCGCTGGACTAGCAGCTTCAGCTTCCTCCTCTTCTGAATTAGAGTCTGATTCAGATTCAGAGGTTGTCTCAACAAGACCCTCTGTCGCCTCTTCACGGCTCTCTGTTCCTTCAGATGCAGCGCCCGGTGGCTGATATTCATCAATTTCTCTAAATATGTCATCCATACCGGTTGGCGGCTCCAAAATCTCTTGAACTAGCTGTTTAGATATGTTTTCTTGTGCTGCGGCTCCTTGCTCAAATATTTCCAGCAAGGTCTGTTCCCTCTGATTGGGCTGTGGTGCCGATGTTGATGGCCCAGCTGCCTCTGCAGTAGATCTTGACCGTGGAGTTGTCCTAGGAACCGGAGCTTGCCTAGCCGGTGCTTGTTGTGGTTGAGGTTGTTGTTGTGGTGCATCACCTATCCAATCATCGCCTTCGGGAGCAACGAAATCCGGATCTATAACAGCACCAAAAAGTGGAGCCAACTATGGCCTTACTTGCTCTGCCCTTCGCGCATTGTGAGACTAGCAGTCAGCAAATATTCTCTTATCTATGATTGCCACTCCAGTTTGTTCTGGCAAGGTTGGTAGGTCTGGAAGGAAATGTCGAATGATCATCATGATAAAACGCAGATACATGAGAAATCTTTCCCGGGTGAGGGAAGAGATATGATGTACAAACTCCCCAAAGAACATTTCTGAAAGCTGAATTTCTTGTTGTAGACGAGAGATATCAGCGCTGATTGAAGTTTGGACACCATTGTGTCAATTCTCACCTTTTTCGGAGCGAAACAGACCATGATGACGTGTACTAGATAACGCCACTGGCCAATGAGACCACTCTTGACATACGATGCCTTGGTTATGTCTTGAGCATAACCCATTCTGAGGAAGGCCGCCTACCTTATTGGAGCTGGGAAGTCTATTGGTCCAGCTTCCTGCTCGATCGTCCTTAGCTGTAGAATTTCTCGAAGATGATCGGCCGGGAATGCCATTGGTCGGCCACCGATCCTAGCACGCAAAATGGTGGGAGTGACAGTGCAATCTACTTGCAGCGATTGCCAAAACTGTCGAACATATGGAAGAATAATTGGCTGATTGTGTGTCAGAGCATGTGCCACTCTTGATTGGGACAAGAACTCAATCATTTGTTGGTACGGCTAAGCCTCCGGTAGCTGAAGATCAACTGCCATCACCATGTTATGCTTATTGAAAAAAGCTCGATCGCCCATATCTTCACACAATTTATATACAGAAACTGTTAGAAGTTAGTATCGAAAAATTTATGTTATTCAGACTTGTTTGAATTCGAACTTGATTAAGTTCGAATATGAACATCTTCGAACTTACTTAAATTCGAGATTTGTATGTCATTCGAAATTACTTAAGTTCGAACAGTCTTTTGACCTTCGAACTTACTTAAGTTTGAGAACCATATTCGAACATGTCTGACTTCGAACTTATAGATATTTTTGACAAGTTCGAAGTCCTGACAAGCTCGAACCTGAAGAACAAGTTCGAATGATGTTGAACAAGTTCGAATTCGGACACTTTAAACTTCAAAACCACGATTTTAACCCTTTTAGACTTAATTCACTGTAGAATCTAGTCTCAATGGGTTCTAAGTAGGTTTATGTATCATTAATTTTAAGTTTTTGCTTTTAAAACTTGTAATTTAAGGCACCTAGTTCTAAATGACACAAAGACTCAAAATTAGTTGATTTTAGCCACTAAAAAGGTCCTAAACTTGCACTTACTTAGTATTAGATGGTTCAATACTCCTAAGTGTGTGGGTATGTTCGAGGAACAGTTGAAAACTTCGAGAAACAGTGCAAAATCGAATTGCGACAAGTTCGAGAGGTAATTTCGAAATCGCTTTGGTAAGTTCGAGAGGCTAAGTTCGAAGGTAAGTGCATTGAATGAAGCACTGTTGAGCTATTTATATCCAACCACCTGCGAACTTAGGTTAAGTTCGAACTTGCAATAAGTTCGAATGTAACTTCGAACTTGACTGATATTCGAACTTAATTGAAAAATTTGAAAATTCTTGAATAAAATCCAACTTTTTCAAAATTTTCATTTAACGGAATTTTTCCAACTTTGCAATACGTTCACGCTAAGCAACAGATTATCACGCAATATTGTTTCTTCAACTAAAAATGCATCCTAGTAACTTTTGACCTTAATCCTATTAAATAAAAATAAAAATAAAAATAAAAATAAAAATAAATAAATAAAAATAAAATAAAATTAAATTGAATTATATTAACTCAAAAATACTTTAAAGATAAAAATATACTAACAGAATATTTTTGCGAGATAGTCAAAGAAGGTTCAATCAGATAGCGGTGTCAAACGCACTTTCAGTATTTCACTTTCACACTTAGGAATTTTTATTCCTTTGATTGTTTGTCGTGATATACATTCCAAGTCGATTGTCGTGATTAGGAATTTGGAAATTCCTTTGGCCTTTTTATTTATCAAGAAACTACCTTACGTGTCCCATACTTAGACATACTTCTATGATCAACGCAGAAACACAATGATTATGACTTTTTTGTATTGAAAGTTTTCTTTAAAAGGCAAACGTCGGACACAGTTTTGTATTTACATACAACAGAGTATCATAGATTGTCTTAGAGTTCCTCTTATGTTAGCAAGATAGCGGTGACAGGTCTGTACTCACGTATAACAAAGCGACTTATCTTGCTAGTTTAAGTTAAAACAGCGGTGACAGGTCTGTACTCACGTACAACAAAGCGATTTGTTTTGACTTCCCTTTTCTTTACAAAACCTTTTGTTTCTTTGTTTAAGATGTATTTTGATGTTGCTGTACATCCCCCAGAAAAAATTTGCATACCTCATTTATAATCATTGTCTGTATGTCCATAACATAGAGATTAAGACCTTTTGGTCATACATCTAAGTTAGTTACATATATGACATTTTCTTGATTATTTTATTAGCTGTTAGGATTTCCTTCATATATTATGCCTACCAACATATCGGACAAGAATGTGTATATCACTTAGATTTTAAGGTACATTATGTGTGAAAGCTTAACACTTACAGTTTGTTAGACTGTGCTAATTTTCGTCACTTTGAACCTATGATTCTAAGACTTTTCTCATTTTTCAATATTCTATTTTTTTGAAATTTTTACGGTTTTCTCTCTTTTTTCTTTTGTTTTTCATTTTTCAGTAAAATACACTAAGAAACAAAACTAATAAGTTACCACTAAAAAGAAAGAAAAACTACTAAGGTCAAGTTACTCCGGATTACGCATGCCATTTAGTTGAACTAACAATTCAAAGCGTGATTTATCAAATGCTTTTGTGAATAAATCTGCATTATTGTCTTCCGTTGCAACTTTTACCAGTTTTATCAAATTCTTTTCAGCAAAATCACGTATAAAATGATGTCCTATGTCTATGTGCTTTGTCTTACTATGTTTAACTGGATTATTTGTTATAGCAATTGTTGATTGGTTGTCTATCATAATGGGAGTATGAGTATAAGTCAAACCGTAATCCCGCAATTGTTGTTGGATCCACAGAACCTGTGAACAGCAACTACCAGCAGCGACATACTCGGCCTCGCACGTTGATACGATGACCGGAGTTTGTTTCTTGCGTTGCCAGGATACGGCAAGGAACTGACAAACTCCAATTGTTGATTTTCGGTTCAAGCTACATCCACCATAGTCAGAGTCCGTGTACACCTTCAATTCCAGATCTCCACCAGCATGATACCAAAGTCCCAGCTTGGGTTTCGACTTCAGATATCTCAGAATTCGCTTCACGGCTTTCATATGCATCTCCTTTGGATTTGCTTGAAACCTAGCACAAATACGCACATCAAACATTATGTCAGGTTTAGAAGTAGTCAAATACATAAGTGACCCGATCATGGCCCGATATAAAGTCGAATCCAAATCAGTATTACTATCTATACCCGGTCTGAGATTATGATTCACTTGAATCGGAGTACTAAATTGTGCGGTCAGGTTTGTTCCTTCCATCCCGAAGATGAGTTGACAGTGTCTCATACCAAGCCTTAGGTGCCTGATGCAATCCATACAGAGCCTTATGGTGAAACCTATATATCAATCAACAAGTACTTCATACTGTAAAGAACAAGATCAAGAACATTACCCGAATGATTGTATTACTCACAAAAACGATTACAGAGATGAAATGAGGAATGCGTACTGTAGCCCTAGTTCCTTCTCTGAAATTCCGTGCCAAAATACTATTCTGATTTACAATGTCAGATCACTAAACTATTACAAAGTCAAAGTTTACATTTATACTATTTACAACTTTGAACTAATTACACTTTGAACCCTAGACTTTTATTTCATCAATAAAACGAGTTCTAACAATCTCCCCCTTTAATGAAATAAGCAAAGTCTTCATCTTGTTAGTCCCAACTTCATCTTAAGATTTCTAACACTTTTTCTGTTGGCAAACCTCCACTTTATCTTTGATATGAATTCTACCATGAGCTTCTTATCATTAGTACTGAGGGCTCCTCTTTTCGTTTTCCTCTTCTTATCAGCAGCTAATTTTCCTTTTAGCCCACTCATAACCTTCTAGAGGGTTCCATCACAAAACTTGTTTAATTCAATGCTCCTCATAGCTCTCAGCTTTCGATTCTTATCTTTGTACATTACAACTGGACGTTTCACCATTATAACTTGAAACTCTTTCAGCTCTCCTACAAACTTGATTTCCCTATTCGGTGGAGTCACATTTATCTTTCGCATGCCCCTTTCAACACCGATTTGGAGATCTTGATCTGACATAAGAACAAGCTTAATATGCATGAAATGAAACAAGGTCTTCAAAGCAAATATGCAGTGTTCATTCCTTTTGTTTCTGCATAATTCATTAAACAAGTCTTCAATATCCACCAAGTTCATCCAAAACATATCGGCTTCAGTGAATGTGTACGTATTTCCATCAGATCTTGTAACCATGAAAGTAGGATAAAATATCTTAACAAATCTATCCTTTTCAATCTTTATCAAATCAACTATTGGAAACTCACTTCTAACCTTTTCTGCACTTTGTGCCTTATTCTAAAGAAAACTTGCATAATTCACTAGATTAGGTCTATTCGGCTCCAAAACTCTAAGTAATTTCAGAAATGTGCACAATGCTTGCTTTTTGCAAAAAATCTTCTTTTCAAAATAGTCTTCAAGATATGACAATTTATTTCTTTTTCTTGTATAATCAGCCGATTTCTTCGATGTAAGCTCCAAACCCTTTTTCTTTTTCTTTCTAACTTCTTCTTCATTCATAATGCACAACATATCATCAATTTCCCTCTGAACTATTCTTTGGGCTTCGAAGCTCAGTTGATGTTGTCTTTGCGATTCATGCGCTAAGACATATTCATTAAAAAATCTCTCCATAAACCCAAACTCATTTACTTCTTTCACAACAGGAGGAATAAAACACTCAACTGGGAATGGCTCCAACTCTTCTTCTTTCACTTGTACCGTAACCTCAGGCTTTTCAACCGTCAGTATAGGTATATCATCTTTCAGAATTTCTTGTACTAAAACTTCTTCTTCTTCTATTCTGTCTGCTCTTACTGCAACATCTGTTAACTCAATGACATCATCATCATCATCTGATTCTTCTATATCTACAACCTTATCAGCAACATCCTCAATCATTGAAGCTTGCTCTTGTACATCATCATCAGAGTCTTCATATTCATCAAAATTATAAAACTCTGACTGAATGCTTAATGGAACAGGAACATCTTCATAAAGAATCAATTCCTGTCCTTCTTGAACATCAGCAGGTTCTTTTGAGCTTCCCGCTTCACCTCTCTCTTGAGCTTCCGTCTCTTTCACTGGATAAGTAATCATTAAAAGACCAGGTGTTGGCTCATCAAGCTTCCTCCTCTTCTCCCCCTCATGAGGAGCATCATCGGAGTCATCATCATGCTCATCATGTTTTCGTTTGGGCACTGAAGCTTGAGCCTTGCACGATTGTTCGACGGCTGATACACGTTCTGATAAATTCCCCAAAGCCGTTATCACTGTACCCTCCAACCCTATCATCCTTTCTCTCATTTCATTAAATTGCTCAAAAACAAAATCGCGTAGCTCTGCTATAGCTTGATTTGGATCTGGTTGCTTTATAGAAACTTCTGCCACATATTTTCCCTTTAAAAACTTATGAATGTTTGTCATCTGAGCCACAACCTCTGATAATTGGGCTGTGACATGATTATTCACACCAGCAACAGTAGCATTCAACGCTTGAGACAGAGATGATTCAGTTACGAAATGGGAAAGAGTAACTACTGGGTCACTTAGACTTCCAGTTGACACAACAGTGGAACTTGTAAAAAGAACCTCTGTGTGGCCAGTGCTCAGAGATGACATAGTTGTGGCTCTGACTGGACTTCCAACCTCTTCAAGTGACGGAGCAACAAATGCTTCCGTTACTAAGGTTGTTCCGGCAGTGACACTGAGTTCTACTGCACTTACTTCAACGAATGAAGTAGACGCAAGTGTCCTAGTGTGTATTGGTTCTAGACTTTGTGTAAGAAACGAAGTCGTACACTCGGGCAAATGTGTACTGGTTTCAATATCCATCAAATCCAAAGGATTATCGGATAGCAGTTGAGCTTGATCCCGGTGTTCAAATGAAACAGTCTCCTGTTGAGAGGAGACTGAGTGGATGGTGGGGTGTGCAATCGTCATCGGATACTGACTTCTTCAATGCTAACTCCCTGTTGGGAGCTAACAGCATATATGGCTCTGTCCCAGCTTTCTGGGCTTTGGACATCCCTCACACTCTGCTGAGCTATATCTACAATATCAATTAATGTAGCTCCTCCCTCATCATGATCAGGACCACCTTCATCATCATCATCATCATCCTCACCTTTCGCAGCTCCCTCATTAATATTTGACAAGGTACGTTCTGAATCAGAACTACTAGCTTCTCCCTCACCACCCCTCACTTCAACTTCTGCTCCCTTAGACACTCTTACGCTTCCCTGAACTTCAGCCCCTTGCTGAAGTTCCTTCTGTCCTACAACTCCTTGGTTTAGAGAACCCGGTTCTTGGGTCTCTATGGGAGCATGATTTATTCTGTAAAGCCTCACATTTTCACTCTCCTGATCTGCATATTTTAACAATGCTTCCGGAATAGGCATGATGTTGGCATTTGGAGAATCTGGTACCTCGTGTAAGCTCATCATCACATAATCAGGAGATCTTTGAGAGCTTGATCTTTTCGGTATATTTTCATTGGCCCTGAGAATGCCTCAGATGAGGATTTGAATGAACTGTTGAAGAGGTACAAAATTCCTTGATCTATTTGTTGTCTTGGCCAGCACAGCTTCTTTAAGGTCCTCCCATATGCACCGTGCATAGTCATAATGCTTGTTAAAAGCTATCCCATGAAAGATTCTCAGACAGTGTATACTACATCTGTCTATGCCTGTATGCTTCGACGTCATGCACCGATTAATGAATCCAAAGAGAGTGTACCATTCACCATTCAGTCCATTGCGATGGAATTTTGAACTCTTAAGTAGTGACTTTGAATATCCCAAACATTAAATCATGCACTAACTCTTCATCTGATACAAAATCCTCAAAGTCGGCTAATTCTGGAAAATTTACTGTATCTATTCTACGGGGCAGGAATAAGTTGTGCCTGAGTCTGGCTAGAGTGATTTTGGTTTTAAATTGATCGATGGTAACCTTGAAATAATGGTTACCATTAGCGGGAACAAGCTTCACGGTATACCATAATTGTTGAAGATACACTTGAGGAATGGAGGGTTTATATTGAAGAAGATATCCCAAAGGATGGCCTTTGAGAATATCTACGATGATTGGGTGGCTTACTTTGATGACTTTGGTGTCAAGACGATGGTTATTATCTCAGAAAGGTAAGCAGTATCTAGGTTTGACTAGCTGGTTATCGGGAATGAGGGTAGATGGTAAAGATCGAGTGACTGATGCAGAACAAACGAGTTTAGATACGAGGGTGTGGTTTGATGAAAAATGGGAGTCAGAGGAGTTTGAGGGTTGGGATTGAGCTTGTGAACCATCTGTAACCTGTGAAAAACGATAAGCATGTTAGATTCAACAGATAAACAAATGAAATCCTGTAAAACAGAAAAATAAAACATTTTGCTAGAAATTATAAATATGCGTGCTTTTCTGTTTAAAGCATCGGGATTACAGACAATAATATGAAAAATATTATTGATAGGATTCCAAAGTCAATCTTTCAGAGACCAATGTTAGAAAAACACAGATTTAAACAATTTCTTGAATAATTTGACATTTTTCTTAAAAATTTTAAATTCCCAACACTTAGACACTTATTCAAAAAATTAGTATAAAACTCGAATGACTTCTTAAAAACTCCTCGAATGACACTAAAAACCAACTTGAATGAAGTAGAGTGGTTCTCGAATGTGCCCATGTACCAACTCGAATGAAATATAAGATTTCTCGAATATGTCTAAGTACCAACTCGAATGAAGTAGAAAATTTCTCGAATGACTTACAACTCAACTCGAATGAATTGGAGTCGTTTCTCGAATGAAGAACTTATCAAGAATTGATTTGAAAATTTTCTAAGTCCTGGACTCAAGGCAACTCGAACATCAAATGATGTTTCTCGAACTAAGGATAAACCTAACTTGAATGATATACAAGTGAACTCGAATGATATACGAGTGAACTCGAATGAAAAATAGATTCTAACTTCTTGAATTAGTTCAACTCGAATATCTGTCGAATGGACTCGATTAAAAGATGAGTCCAACTCGAATAACACTTGAATTTTCTCGAATTACTTAGTGATCAACTCGAATTAAACAATACATTTCTCGGGTGATGTATCATCCAACTCGAATGAAACTAAATATGTTCTCGATTATAGTTTTATTGTAACACCCACAATTCTCACACAAATGCCACGTCAATACAATACACAGGTGGCAATAACGCAAGTATCTCAAGTTACTCATGTCACAGGATTAGCGGAAAACACTGCTAATTAAAACTTTATCACGAAGTCATACATCGTCTCATAAACTGACACTGATACATAAACGTAACTGATTACTGTCAACATACATAAGTAGATCAGATACAACAGTTCCAAAACTAATATCAACAAGACAGTCAACGCACGCAACTCTAACTGCCCCAATCTCTACTTCGGCTGCTGCGGCTGTGGCTGCGACCCCACGGCGTGACTGCCTGACACACAGAAGACTCGAAAACATAAGCTGGACAGCTCGTGAGTACGCGAGGGTTAGACTCTGAAGGTAAGCACATAAAACATACACAACACACATATCTCGTCACATATATGCAACTCGATGCATAACACGTATCTCTGCTCAAAAGGGGACCACGTTCCCCAGCTAACAGGCCGCACACAGCAGTGGTTAGCTACTCAATAGGCACAGGAGCGACCTGGCAATATCACTGCCGTATATATACAGCCTCATATCTCGTGACTGGTTAGGGGCAGTCAGCCTGCGCGATCACATATCGCGGACACCTGCAATTCAAACACATATAGCACGTATAGGGTAGAGAAGCTCATACCTGCGCGCTATCACAGTCTCATACACATATATATCACAACCACATAGACGACTCGAAAGAATGCACGTGCGTTTGAAAAGAACTCGAGTACTCACCGATTACCCGAAACTGGATTGAAACCCGAAACTTTAATGCGGCTCGGCACGCGATCGGTTAGCACCTGTACACATCACGGATCTCACATATCAATACAAACTCGGTGATCACACAACTTAAGTCAAACGCATTTATCACAATCAAACTAAACCCGAAACATATCCCCGAACGGATAACCGATTCCCGAAACTCTTTTACGAGACCCCCAACGAGACTCAAAATCCCAAACAATTCAATTTAACAATATCCCGAAGGAAATCGACACACTAACCACCCCAAACCTCTCCAATTGAATCAAATCAGATTTCCCAGCAGGCTGCGGCTCGCGCCGCTAAGCCCTCCTGCACTCGCGCCGCGCCCAATTCCTTCTGCGCGTCGCGCCGCGGCCCCCTGCGCGTCGCGCTGCGACCATGCGCCTGCACTCATTTTTGCTCTTCGACCTCCATAGCCGAACCAGGGGCCATACCCCTTCTCAAACACAATTTCCAGCTCAAAACACATATACCAACACTACACAACAGTCCATAACACTTCCAGAGACCAACTTATGAATTTCACAATATAAAACACAATTCAAATCCTCAATTTAACCTAGCTCACCTTGATGGTCTTCAAGCACACAAAAGAAGAAGGGAGATGATGAAGGACACAAATTCCAGCACCCAATTTCCCACTTTGATTTCCTTCTCTGCTGAAGTTTCACACCAAAACACACACACACCTTTTAGGTTTTCTTTTCTCAAGGATGGATAAGGGAAAGGAAAAGAAAGCTCACACATATATACGTCTTTATCCATATCCGGCTCCGAACCCATTAACCCGGACCCGATATCACTTTTTCAACATTAATATCAAATTGACCCATTTAACTCCACGAACTCAAGGAGATAATTAATCCGCTAATTATTAGCTCGGAAACACGTATCACTCAATCTTGACATGTTAAATCCACGAAACGGAATTTAATTGGAACACGCAATAGTTATTAAAATAAAGAGCCAATAAATTAAATCCACGTACCAGGCTCAAATCCGGGATGTTACAAATCCTCTCCTCTTAAAAAGATTCCGTCCCGGAATCTAGCTCGGACTCGGGAATAGCTGCGGATATCGGCTCCTCATCTCGGCCTCGGGCTCCCAGGTGGCACTAGTACCCTTATGATGCCTCCACTGAACGAGTACTAGCGCAATCTCTTTATTTCGCAATCTCTTCACTTTACGATCGGTAATCGCCTCAGGCTGCTCGACATATCTCAGGTGATTATCCACGGTTATCTCAGATAACGGCACAAACTGATCATCCTTGGCTAAACACTTCCTCAGATGACTCACATGGAACGTATCGTGGACTCCGGCCAGCTCGGGAGGCAACCTCAATCTATATGCCTGATCTCGGACTCTGGCGATGATCTCAAACGGACCGATGTACCGCGGACTCAGCTTACCTCGATGTCTGAATCTGATAACTCCCTTCCACGGCGATACTTTCAGCATCACGCGATCTCCAACACTGAACTCGAGCTCATTCAGACGATGATCGGCATAACTCTTCTGCCGGCTCTGTGCTACTCTCATATGCTCGCGGATAACTGCCACTTTGTCGCTCGTCTCTTGTAGCAACTCGGGTCCACTGATAGGTCGCTCGCCGACCTCGCCCCAACACACCGGGGTTAGACACTTACGCCCATACAGTGCCTCGAATGGAGCCATCTTGATGGAGGAATGGTAGCTGTTGTTATACGCAAACTCGACTAACGGCAAGTGAACGTCCCAACTACCACTGAAATCAATCGCACAAGCTCGGAGCATATCCTCGAGAGTCTGATTCGTCCGCTCTGTCTGCCCGTCTGTCTGAGGTCTGTACGCGGTACTCAACTGAACTCTCGTCCCCAATTCGCGCTGAAAGCTCTGCCAGAACCTCGAAGTAAACCGCGTATCTCTATCAGACGTAATCGACATCGGAACGCCGTGCCTCGAAACTATCTCGCTGATGTATAACCGAGCCAACTGATCCATAGTGATGGTACCCCGAACCGCTAGAAAGTGAGCACTCTTCGTCAAGCGATCCACTATCACCCAGATCATATCATTACCTCGAACGGTGCGCGGAAGCCTGACGATGAAATCCATCGTGATATGATACCACTTCCACTCAGGGATCTCTAAAGGCTGCAAATGCCCGTGAGGCTTCTGATGCTCGGCCTTGACTCGCAGACAAGTCATACACTCCTCGACGTATCGGCCCACATCTCTCTTCATTCCTGGCCACCAATAGAACTCGCGCAAATCTCTATACATCTTGGTGCTCCCGGGGTGGATAGACAATCTCGAACGGTGCGACTCATCTAAAATCAGCTGCCGCAGATTACCGACTCTCGGAACCCAAACCCGATCATGAAACGCCCACAAACCCCTGCTATCTCTGCTCAATACCTCAAGCTGCCCTGCAAGACGCTCTCTTTTCACATTCTCGGCCCGCAGACCCTCTAATTGAGCATGCCTCAGACTCTCCACAAGAGTCGAGGTGACCTCGAGCCTCGCTGCTCGGGAAACCACTGTCTGACCGCACGCCTTACGGCTCAACGCATCGGCCACCACATTGGCCCTACCAGGATGGTACTGGATCTCGCAGTCATAATCTTTCAGTAACTCAAGGCTGCGCCGCTGTCTCATATTTAGCTCTTTCTGACTGAACAGATACTGAAGACTCTTATGATCGGTATACACTACAAATCGCGAACCGTACAGATAATGACGCCATATCTTCAACGCGAACACTATCGCGTCCAACTCAAGGTCGTGCACGGTATGATTTTCCTCGTAGGTCTTCAGCTGTCGCGACGCATACGCAATCACCTTGCCTCGCTGCATCAGAACACAACCCAAACCGGTACCTGACGCATCACAGTAGACCACAAAATCCTCTGTACCCTCGGGCAATGCTAACACTGGTGCCTGACATAACCGGGATTTCAATTCTCTGAAAGCCGACTCCTGCTCATCAGACCACACGAAAGGAACGGACTGCCGTGTCAATCTCGTCAACGGCCTGGCAATCCTCGAGAAGTCCTGAATGAAGCGGCGGTAATACCCGGCTAGGCCCAAAAAGCTACGAATCTCAGGCACGGTCCTCGGCGGCTCCCAACTCATCACGGCCTCTATCTTCGCCGGATCCACTGAAATACCCTCGGCGCTCACAACATGCCCCAAAAACTGGACCTCGCGCAACCAGAACTCACACTTGGAGAACTTCGCATAAAGTCGCTCCTTTCGCAGCACAGATAAAACCTCTCGCAAGTGCTGCTCGTGGTCCTCGGCACTCCTCGAGTAAATCAGGATGTCGTCGATGAACACTATCACGAACCGATCCAACATAGATCTACACACCCTGTTCATCAGATCCATGAATGCCGCGGGTGCGTTAGTCAGTCCGAAGGGCATGACTAGGAACTCATAATGGCCGTATCTCGTCCGAAACGCAGTCTTCGGCACATCCTCATCTCTAACTCTCAGCTGATGATAACCCGATCTCAGATCTATCTTCGAAAAGAAGCTCGAACCCTGTAGCTGATCAAACAGATCGTCGATACGTGGAAGCGGATAACGGTTCTTCACCGTCACTTTATTTAACTCTCGATAATCGATACACATCCGCATAGAACCGTCCTTCTTCTTCACAAACAGCACTGGGGCTCCCCACGGGGACGAACTCGGACGGATGAATCCACGATCAAGCAACTCCTGAAGCTGCGACATCATTTCTCTCATCTCAGTAGGTGCCAGCCTATAAGGCGTCTTCGCAATAGGCACCGCTCCAGGGATAAGGTCGATGCGGAACTCGACCTGACGATCTGGCGGTAACCCAGGCAACTCCTCTGGGAATACCTCAGGGAACTCTCGGACTACGGGTATATCCGCTAGGGTCTTCTTCTCTAATCTGGCGTCAACAACATAAGCCAGAAAGGTCTCGCACCCCTTCGCAACATATCTCTGAGCTTGGGCCATCGAAACAATACCGATCTCGCCTCGGCGCCTCTCGCCATATACTGTCACCGTCTCACTGTCTGAAATGGGTATCCGGATCATCTTCTTCGCACACAGAATATCGACCTGCCTGGCTGTCATCCAGTCCATACCCACTATCACGTCGAAACTGCTAATCTCTATCGGCAGTAGATCGATCGAAAACCGGTGAGCATCTATCTCAAGGACACAATCTCTGTATACCCGACTCACTAAAGCAGTACTACCGTCTACTCTCTCAACAACTAACGGCACAGATAAAACAGTAGCAGACACAGAAAAGTAGGCACAGAATACAACAGACACATATGAGCGATCTGCTCCAGAATCAAACAATATACGAGCACTAAGCCCGTTCAGAATGTACGTACCAGAAACAACGTCTGTAGACTCGCGGGCCTCCTCTGCCGTAGCCTGAAATATTCTACCTCGACCCCTAGGCGCTGACTCTCGACGGCTAGAAGACGACGGCTCGGCTCTAGCACCACTGGTACTCGCTCCCTGTACCGCTGGCGGCGCATCCGGACAATCCCTCACAATATGACCTGGCCTCCCACAGCGGAAGCACAGGGAATCCCTCGAAGTACAAGTAAAAGATGTATGGCCATACTGACCACAGCGGTAGCAACGGGGCTGCTCTGATGTACAAGGACCAGAATGGCGACGGCGACACCTCGGACAGTCCCTCTCCCCGGCTGAACTATCTGCCCGACTCCCGGATGGCTGGGACCCCTGTCCCACGCTGCTCTGACTCTGACTGGGAGCACTATATCGGGAAGTCTGCCCCTGACTCTGACTGGCCGTCCCCGAACCCTGATACTGCCCAGACCTCCTGGACCTACGATCTCTGCCCCTGTCTCTGTCTCTGCGAAATCCCGAACCCTGCCCCTGAACCTGCTGCTGCTCAGGCTGTCTCTCTCTCTGAAAATCCTGGGGCTCTCGATAGTAACTCTGGGACTGCTCAGACGTCCCTGTCCTCTGTCTCTGGGATGGAGGCTGACCCCTCTGTCTCTCGATCTCTCTCTCTCTGACACGAGCCAACTCCAAGGCTCTCGCAAACGTCGGGGTGTCGTGAAGCCCAACGAACTCCCGAATATCAGATCTCAATCCATCGATAAAGGCATCGGCCTTACGAACCTCTGTATCCACGTGCTGAGGCGCAAACTGAGCATACTCGTTAAACATGTCTACATACTGCTGGACTGACATGCTGCCCTGCTGAAGATGTAGAAAACGACGCTCCATTTCCCGGCGCTCATCCCGGGGAATATACTGTAACTCGAAGATAGCACGGAACTGATCCCATGTCATAGCATACGCTGCAGCTGTAGTCATGGATGACTCAATGGACTTCCACCACTGTGAAGCCCCTCCCTTTAGCTGATAAGCCGCATAGCCGACCATATCACGAGGATCGACATGGGCAACGCGGAATGCGGCCTCTATCTCTCTCTCCCAAGCCATAGCCGCACCCGGCTCACCACCGCCTCGGAACTGAGGTGGGGCTCCCGCCATAAAGTCCTTAAAGGACCCACCTCGAGGAGCAGAAGAAGAAGATGCCCCAACCACTGTCTCAACACTAGTCACTGGCGGCAGATCAGCTCTCTGTCGCTGCTGCTCTCTCTCTCTGTCCCTCTCTCTGTAGAACTCGGTCAATACTGATAACATCTCTGACCGGCGGACATACTCGTCTCCCGCAGGTCTCTCTGGCCCTGAACCCTCGCCATGATCCGCCATAACAACCTGCACATATCACAAAGGTAAGAATCCCACGGATCTGAACACGGTAAGAGCACAAGCATCCACTGATACTCAATACTGAAACCTCAAGCTCTGATACCAAGCTGTAACACCCACAATTCTCACACAAATGCCACGTCAATACAATACACAGGTGGCAATAACGCAAGTATCTCAAGTTACTCATGTCACAGGATTAGCGGAAAACACTGCTAATTAAAACTTTATCACGAAGTCATACATCGTCTCATAAACTGACACTGATACATAAACGTAACTGATTACTGTCAACATACATAAGTAGATCAGATACAACAGTTCCAAAACTAATATCAACAAGACAGTCAACGCACGCAACTCTAACTGCCCCAATCTCTACTTCGGCTGCTGCGGCTGTGGCTGCGACCCCACGGTGTGACTGCCTGACACACAGAAGACTCGAAAACATAAGCTGGACAGCTCGTGAGTACGCGAGGGTTAGACTCTGCAGGTAAGCACATAAAACATACACAACACACATATCTCGTCACATATATGCAACTCGATGCATAACACGTATCTCTGCTCAAAAGGGGACCACGTTCCCCAGCTAACAGGCCGCACACATCAGCGGTTAGCTACTCAATAGGCACAGGAGCGACCTGGCAATATCACTGCCGTATATATACAGCCTCATATCTCGTGACTGGTTAGGGACAGTCAGCCTGCGCGATCACACATCGCGGACACCTGCAATTCAAACACATATAGCACGTATAGGGTAGAGAAGCTCATACCTGCGCGCTATCACAGTCTCATACACATATATATCACAACCACATAGACGACTCGAAAGAATGCACGTGCGTTTGAAAAGAACTCGAGTACTCACCGATTACCCGAAACTGGATTGAAACCCGAAACTTTAATGCGGCTCGGCACGCGATCGGTTAGCACCTGTACACATCACGGATCTCACATATCAATACAAACTCGGTGATCACACAACTTAAGTCAAACGCATTTATCACAATCAAACTAAACCCGAAACATATCCCCGAACGGATAACCGATTCCCGAAACTCTTTTACGAGACCCCTAACGAGACTCAAAATCCCAAACAATTCAATTTAACAATATCCCGAAGGAAATCGACACACTAACCACCCCAAACCTCTCCAATTGAATCAAATTGGATTTCCCAGCAGGCTGCGGCTCGCGCCGCTAAGCCCCCCTGCACTCGCGCCGCGCCCAATTCCTTCTGCGCGTCGCGCCGCGGCCCCCTGCGCGTCGCGCCGCGACCATGCGCCTGCACTCATCTTTGCTCTTCGACCTCCATAGCCGAACCAGGGGCCATACCCCTTCTCAAACACAATTTCCAGCTCAAAACACATATACCAACACTACACAACAGTCCATAACACTTCCAGAGACCAACTTATGAATTTCACAATATAAAACACAATTCAAATCCTCAATTTTAGCTAGCTCACCTTGATGGTCTTCAAGCACACAAAAGAAGAAGGGAGATGATGAAGGACACAAATTCCAGCACCCAATTTCCCACTTTGATTTCCTTCTCTGCTGAAGTTTCACACCAAAACACACACACACCTTTTAGGTTTTCTTTTCTCAAGGATGGATAAGGGAAAGGAAAAGAAAGCTCACACATATATACGTCTTTATCCATATCCGGCTCCGAACCCATTAACCCGGACCCGATATCACTTTTTCAACATTAATATCAAATTGACCCATTTAACTCCACGAACTCAAGGAGATAATTAATCCGCTAATTATTAGCTCGGAAACACGTATCACTCAATCTTGACATGTTAAATCCACGAAACGGAATTTAATTGGAACACGCAATAGTTATTAAAATAAAGAGCCAATAAATTAAATCCACGTACCAGGCTCAAATCCGGGATGTTACATTTATTCTAGAAAATGTGCTTGAAAATATTTTGAAGTCCCTACACATTGATTTTTAAAATTTTGATTCCAGAGACTGTTTTACTGATTAAAAATATGAGTCCCACTCAAAAATTGATTTCTAATAAGTTTTGTTTACTGAACTTTGTTCAGAAACAACAACTTCTTTGTTAAAAATCCAATTTTCAGTATTTATTAGAACTCGAAAAAATTTGAACAAAAATTCAATTTTCTGTTAGTGTGTTTTAAATTGAACCTTGAAACTTGAGATTTAAGTTCACAATGATAATCGGCAAACAAACACACTATTAATTTCATATTAACACTACCAAAAATTATAAACCCATGAACACAAAAAACACACTGTAAACAGATATAAGAACAGATACATATATTGAAGAATCTGAAAATAAAATGTATAATACTGAAATATAAAACATGAAACAGAAATAAAACTCACAATCAGTTACTGAAATGTTGAAATAATCGAATTCTTGTGAGATAGATGAGGTTTCTTTGTGAGGAAGAAAGACCTGTAGTAGAGAAGGTGAACAGTGACGTGATTTCGAAAAAAATGAAATTGAAATTTGAAATTCAACTTTATAGTTGAAATTTTCAAAATTTAAAAAAAAAAGACCCGACCCACTTTCTCCCATGACTTCAATTTATTTCAAGCCCATTTCACACAAAACAAAATTTCCTTTAAAAAAATTAAAACAAACTTAAAAATAAAATATTTATAACACTAAAAAAAATTTAACTACATAAAAAAAATAAAAAACAAAAAAATGTAACTAAAACTAAAAAAAAATGGAAAAAAATCACAAAACACAAAAAAAATCTAAAAAATTTTAAAAAATTTAATGCTCCCCCTTGATGTTTGCAATTTAGCTCCCCCTCAGATCTATATAGTATTTTGCATGGCTGCTCCCCTTACAAAACATCAAATAATTATCAGATTTTCTCAAAATCAGATAAAATCATTTTCTGCTCCCCCTGCACATGACAATCCAGATCTGTTAAATTCCTAAAAATTTAAACTTTTAAAATTCATGAATTTAACATCAAATGAATATCAAAATAAAAAATATAAATTTAAAATTATAATTTGTAACTACTGAATTGTTAAATTTAATGATTCAACATACCCAACTTGTATACCAAAAAATTAAACCGTTTTTCATCTAATGCTTTGGTAAAGAAGTCAGCTAATTGATATTCAGTAGGAATAAAATATAATTCTATATTACCATTTTCTACATGATCCTTAATAAAATGATACCAGATGTCGAAGTGTTTGGTTTTTGAGTGTTGCACTGGATTAGATGCTATAGCAATTGCGCTCTGAAAATCACAATATATCGGAATCTTCTGTGGTGTAAACCCGTAGTCTCGCAGTTGGCTCTTCATCCACAATACTTGAGAACAACATGATGAGACAGCAACATATTCTGCTTCGGCTGTAGACAATGAAACACAATGTTGTTTCTTAGATGACCAGCAAACGGGTTTATCACCTAAGAATTGAACTACACCTGATGTACTTTTTCTGTCCATCTTATCACCTGCATGATCAACGTCAGAAAAAGTAGTTAAATTGAATGAAGATTCCCGGGGATACCACAAACCAAGGTTTGGTGTTCCCTTAAGATATCTTAATATAGAAGCAGCTAAATGTGATTCTTTTTGGATTTGCCTGATATCTAGCACAAACACATGTAGCAAACATAATATCAGGTCTACCTGTAGTTAAATACATTAATGACCCAATAATTCCTCGATAATGAGTTACATCTACAGGTTTCCCTGAAATGTCCTCATCGAATTTGGATTTTGAATCCGGAGCCATGGGAGTTTTCATAGGAGTACTATTGACCATGTTAAATTTCTTTAACATGTCTTGAATATATTTGGACTGATTGATAAAAATTCCATCAGTCTGTTGTTTAACTTGTAAACCTAAGAACAAATTTATTTCTCCCATCATGCTCATTTCAAATTTCTGGAACATTAAGAAAGCGAATTTCTTGCAAAATTCAGGATTTGTAGACCCAAATATTATATCGTCTACATATATTTGAATTACTATAATATCTGGCCCCTGACGTTTTATAAACAGGGTAGTATCCACTGCACCTTTGTTAAATCCACATTTCAACAAGTATGTTGAAAGTGCATCATACCAAGTACGCGGTGCTTGTTTAAGGCCATACAGGGATTTATCTAAAATATATACATGATCATGCTTCGAAGGATCAGTAATCCCTTCGGGCTGATATGTATACACTTCATTTGTTAGTTCCCCGTTTAAAAACGCAGTTTTTACATCCATTTGGTAAACAGTAAAGTTTTTATGAGCAGCAAATGCCAGAAACATCCTAATTGCTTCTATTCTTGCAACTGGAGCGAAAGTCTCATCATAATCGATCCCTTCTTGTTGACTGTATCCTTTGGCGATGAGGCGAGTTTTGTTACGAATGATGACACCATGTTCATCCTTCTTATTCTTGAAAATCCACTTCGTGCCAATGATTGATTTATCTTTAGGTTGCTCTACCAATCTCCAGACCTTCAACCTTTCGAATTGATTCAATTCTTCTTGCATTGCCACAATCTAATCAGCATCCAGAAGAGCTTCTTTCACATTCTTTGGCACAATTTTGTTGAGAAAGTTTGAAAATAAGCACTCGTTTATTGTTGCTCTTCTGGTTTGGACTGATGCAGAAGGATCACCAATGATATTTTTCAGTTGGGTGATTTCTTGTCCACTTAAAGGTATGTGGATACGGTTGAATTTGGTCTTGATTGGGATTTAAGTCTAGGTAGGGAAGTCAGGGGTTAGCTTCAGATGTAAATGGTATATTATCTGAGATAGGGGTTTTTGAGTTTTCAGATGGTAAGGGGGTTTCAAAGACGCTGGAGGTTGAATGGGTTGCACACTATCAGTAGGTAAGTGCACATCTGTCGTTGAGGCTTCTCCAGTTTCTTCTGAAATGGGTTGATGAGAATAGTCCGAGACTACGACTGGATCTTCAGTAATCCTGTCAGGCACCAAATTTGAAACATTAGTTTTGGGCTTTTCAAAGTAGTCTTCATAGAAATTCTCGAACATTTTATTTAAATCTAAATTATCTGCACTCTGTTCAGTTGACTTCAGAGAAGTCGGCTTGTTATGGTCGGGTTTTGAACTGGTATGTTCAGAAGCCATTACTACGCCTTCATCAATTTTTACATTCACGCTTTCATTGACTGTCTTGGTCTGCTTGTTGTAGACCCAGAAAGCTACACACTCCTTCGAATACCCAATGAAGATACCTTCATCAGCTTTTTGACTAAATTTTCCCAGATTGTCTTTGTCATTTAATATGAAGCACCTGCATCCAAAGACATGGAAAAATTTAACATTAGGTACCCGTTTGTTTATTAATTCGTACGGAGTCTTTCCAAATCTTTTATTGATTATTGAGCGGCTCTGCGTGAAACAAGCTGTTGCAACAGCTTCAGCCCATGGGAATAACGGAAGATTGGAATATGCCAGCATCGTTCTTGCAGATTCCACTAGTGTCCGACTTCGTCGTTCAACGACACCATTCTGTTGTGGAGTACGAGCTGCTGAGAATTGATGTGTTATTCGCACAGAATTCAGAAACCATTCGACAGATTTGTTCTTGAATTCTGTCCCGTTATCTGATCTGATAATCTGAACAGAAAGCTGCAACTTTACTTAAATTCTTTGGATGAAGTCTATTATGATCTCAGTAGCATCAGATTTGGAATGCAGGAAGAAAACCCATGTGTATCTGGAGTAGTCATCGACTATTACTAACACATATCGTTTCTTGTTTATATGTTGTACTCTCATTGGTCCAGACAGATCCATATGTAGCAGTTCCAGTGCTCTCGTTGATGAGTGTTCTGTTTTGGACTTGTGTGAAGCTCTAGTCATCTTTCCTTTTTCACAAGCGGCGCACAACTTCTCCTTTTGAAATTTGAGAGTTGGTAGCCCTTTAGCTAACTCACCTTTTGCAAGGTTGGTTAATTCGTTAAAATTCAGATGTGAAAGACGACGATGCCATAGCCAGGATGTTTTAGATGTTGCTTTTGACATTAAGCAGACATCTTTCTTCAGATTTATTGAGGCTAGGTCAATTGAGTACAAATTGGTTTTCCTGTTCCCTGCAAGGATTTCTTTACCTTCTCCATATCTTATGCTGCACCGATTAGCTTTGAAGTTAACCTCTAATCCTTTGTCGCAGAGTTGTCCAATGCTGAACAAGTTGTGACCAAGACCGTCAATGTAGAAGACTTTCTGAATTGTAACCTTATCATACGCAAGACTCCCATAACCTTTGATCGGACAGAATTGATCATTCCCAAATATGACCGTCCCACAGAACTTATCTACAAAGTTAGTGAGTGCTTCTCTCTGTCCGGTCATGTGCTTTGAGCATCCGGAGTCAAGGTACCACACATGATTTACCTATAAGACGAAATAAAACATGAGGTACCCACTTATAGTTGGGTACTTTTGACTTTGGTAAATCATGCGGTTGAATATGCTTTTTCTCATCAGATACGTCTTTTATTTTAGGTACCCACTTTTTAACAGTTCTTTTTGGTATCCATTTTTGTACAGTTCGATGTGGAACTGTTTTTCAAGTTTGTTGCTTAGGAACCTTTTTTTGTTTAAAAGATGGGTCCTTTTTCTTTGGTAGCCATACAAGCTTATCAGATTTAGCATGCATTGATTTACCAGAAACAGAATTTAAAGAAATTAAAGCAGTTCGAGAGTATTTAATACAAGATTTATCAGTAAATTTATTATTACAGACAAATTTTTCAAATTGTCTATTTCTATCTGTAACAACATTTTCCTTCACTCTCCACTCTTGTTTCATACTCTTGTTTTTCTTTTCTTTCTGCTTCTTTCTCCATTCTTGCTTCCGAGAACCTTTCACAATATAATCTGACATGCAAGAAACACGAGAATTAGTAATTTTAGAAACTTGTTTCTTCTGTAAAGGTCTCTTACCTTTTGAATTTTGGACCTTGAGTGCAATAGAGTCCTT
>JAANYP010001736.1:55000-62657 GCA_020465985.1 Centrapalus pauciflorus | reverse complement strand
CTGTTCACTTTTTGAAACAATTTTTGGTTTGACCACTGTGAAATATCCGCAGAGGAACTGGGAAAATCAGCATGTAGGTTGTCCTGGTACATGCAGGGTTGTAATTAAGTCAGTAACATTATTTCACACAAGGGTGTATTGACATAATCTCATCATGTCCGTCTGATTAACAGATTCCACACTGGGTGTAGTGGAAGCTTTGAGTACTCTTCGATTGATTGAATGCATCAGATCATCAAAGTTAAGTTCCTCCTGAAACTGTTCAGGAACGCTTTGGTGGAGGCATTCTTGGACGCTTCAAAGGTGACATTTTAGATTTCCATCTATCACCTGTCTTTATGTTGTTGTATACTCTGAGGCTTTGGAGATAGCAGAGTAGCCAACAAACACACCTGTCTCAGCTTTAGGTCAACTTTGACAGCTGGTCCTTTGATTCAGAATGAACATGGACAATCCAAACAACATGGAAAATAACTGACATTGGATTTCTCCCCTTTGAGCAAGTTCATAGGGAGTCCTGTTGAACCTTTTCACCACTAAGGATCTGTTTTTGGTTGAGCAGGCAGGTTAACAGGCTTCAGCCCCAAAATGAGAAGGTAAACCTGATGCACACAGCATGGTTCTTCTGGCAGCTTCAATGAGAGTGTCGTTTTCTCCTTTCAAGCAACTCCATTTTGTTAGGGTTCGTTACTGCTGAAAAGTTTTGAGTGCTTCCTTTCTCTCACAGAAGTCTCAAGCAGTACGTTTTCTGAACTCAGTATCCATGATCACTGTCTAAGCTTGCTTTACTGGGCAGGTCAGCATTTCCATCTTTTTGAACCAAATCCAATCAATCTCTCAGGCAGACCTCTCCTTTGCTACTTTAGAAAGATCACCCATGTGTCGGAGAATCATCAACCATTCCAAGAGTGTATTTCTTCTCTCCTCCTAGAGTGGGACATAACGGTCCACCAAAAGTCCTATATGCGATTAAGAAGAGGGAGTATCAAGAGAAATAATGTTTGGATTTAAAAGAGGTTTTTTCTCTGCTTTGCCCTTCCACAAGCTGGCATAATCTATCCTTAGCAAAAGTTATAGAAGGTAAAACCTGTCACAACCTCGTTCTACAAGATGTTTGTTGATGTTCTTGAAGCTTCAGATGGTGGAGGCATATTCAGTCTTGCATAGCCAGTGTTAGATGAGCATTTGTTCTGGAGGAAAACAGGTTTCAGTGGTTGGGGTCAGCGAATGCATATCCACAACTATACACCTGTTCTTTCGTTGAGACATAGCACAATTTGCCCTGGGATCCAATATGTGACCCAGGTGCCACAAAGTTAACCTTGTAAGCCAAGCAGCACATAGTTGGCTTATGCTAACAAGGTTGATGTTTTTAGCCCAACCACATTAGGCTACTCTTTTGAACACTGCAGCACCAGCTTTAAGAGTTCCATATCCTCAGTGGATCCCCTGCACATTGTCACAAAGGTGACTTTGGCCCTTTTTCAGGCCTGAGTTCACCAGCAATTCTTTCAACCTGTCATGTGCCCTGGCAGCCACTGTCCACGTACCAAACCTGGGAAGGTTGTTTTCCTGCAGAGTTGTATAAGAGACATTATTAGTCATGTTTTAGGGGACTCATCACAGAGATGAGTTTCTCTACTTCATTCAACATTTGTTGAGGGATTTGACATGTCCACACTAATATTCCCTATCGAATGTGTATCAGCTGGAATAACATCTCAGTAAACTGTGCCTTTCACACTGCTATGGAACGCTGTGAAGAGAACCAACAGAGTTAAGCAGGTCTTCATGTCTCGATTCAGGAAAGTCCTTGGCCCAGATGTGTCTTCTTCCAACACTTTGTACACATTTTTTCTTTTTAGATTGTTTTGGAGAAGATCCTTCAGAAACACATTCTGACTATTTTTTGCTTGATTCTTTCTCAGGCAGGTTTAAGCATATCTTTGTTGAATCAACAGCTTGTGGGAGCAGTTTCAATAGCCACAAAAGCTTTGACTGTCTTCTTTCCTCTTTTGGGAGGACAGATGTCAAGACAGGCAGCTTGATTTGGCTGTTGAGCTTCCACAGGGTTTTCGGAAAATCTTATCCCAATTATTCCCTTACGTTGAGCCAATGGCTTATTCTTTGCCCCCTACTGGATTGTGATTTATGCTGCCGATCCGCATACTCACTGTGTCGGGTTTTGAAAAACTTATTCTGTATTTAAACCCAGTTTACCACTATGATTTGAAAACGTATTTTGAAAATCACAGCACTTTTGTTTTCAACATGAGACTTCCTTGTTGAAAACAGGCTGGCTTACCGTTTGAAAACTATTTCAAAGTGTTGAGCATAAAAGGATAACCATGCTTTTTAACCATCAGCTTTGGACTCAGAACCTGTTTGTCAACATGTTTAGCATCCACAACTTCAGTTGAACAAGTTTTTCCTTCTTTTGCTTGTGTGAGCTAGCCGAGCACTTAGCAGGCTGACTGGAGAACAAACTCCAACATCAGCTTTTGAGCTGAGTTCACACAGCTGTCAGTATTTTGAGGCCTGACAAACCTGTTTGTGAGATTAGTTTACCATCACATTTTGAATGAATGTATTTGTGAAGTTCCCCAAGAGTGGCATAAATCTTCTTTCAGATTACTTATCTCAACAATGGAAGCTGCTGTGTCAAGATCCCCTCCAAGATAGCTGGATTGTGCCAGGATCTGTTGACTTATACAATGGCTGACTTTTTGTGCAGATGGCACCAGAGTCAACTATCTTTTGACGCTTTAGCATGCTTTTATCTGTTTTCTCTTTTCTTCCAGTTAAATAGAGTTGATGTGTTTTAACTCATCAACCTCAGTTTCCAACTTATGATACTGTCCAGTTTACTGGATTTAGTTTTAAGATCAGCTTTAAGCTAGGATTTCAGATGTAAAGCATCATGCTTCTCAACAAGCAGCTTTTGGGATGCAACAATCCCATATATTCAAACATTTTAACTTTTTCTTCAGAACTGTAAGCCATAAAATTTTGTACCTTTACATCTAGTAGGATTCCAGTTCTCAGCTGCTGAAGGCTTCAGCTTCAGCCATATCTTGTTTGAAGCTGCTTGTTGATGGGACATCAGTGTTGGCCATCAGACATTGATTATCTTCTTCATCAGATGATGAATCGATTCCTCCCGTCACCGTCTCTGCCCTAAGTCCCTTTGCGAGCGTTGGAAGACACTGAGTTTCCAATTTCTCCAGCTTAGCCATGGCCATAAGGTACTTAACCCTATAGCCATATCCTGTTAGTCTTGTTGGTTTGGATGACTGACCAACAACTTTTGACACACAGTCAGCAGCTATGTGACCGTTTTGCCCACTTTGAAGCACTCAGCTTTGGATTTGTCAAATGTCCTTCTTTTTCCTAGCCTTGAACCTCCTTGCAGCTGTTTCTTCCAAACCTTTTCTTGTTGAACCTTTGACAAGCATGACTATCATTTGCTCATCATCTTGTTCAGCAAGATCTGCAGCATCTTCTTCGTCTGACACCTCCTCCTTTTCATCATCCTGTGATAGGTTGAATGAACACATCACTCACCTGATTTACAGGCTGTCTCACATTAGCCACAAAGGCTGCACCTCTTTTGGACATTTCAAGGCATTTCTCTTTGTTGCCTTTGACGTTCATCATTCAGTAAGGATCCATACAGATTGACCAGATCCATCTCTAATAGTACCTGAGTTCCTAGGATTGCCTGAAAAGTAGTTCCACTCTTCAGGTAAAATGTCCAGAAATTTATTCCACCAGGGTAAGGACTGTCCTTGGTGATCCACAACGCTTTGAGATCATTCACTAGAGCCAAGTAAACCTGGTGTAGGTTTCAGTGAGAGTCTCCTTTGGTTTAGCAAGAAGAGTTCATTACTGTTACACAAGATTGTTGATCCTGTTGTCCAGTGTGATTGTGGGTCCATCAGACGGTACACAAAGTATCCCACATCTCCTTGCGTCTCATTTTCTCAACCTGCTTGAAACACCTCATCAGGGAGAGAAATGACCAGGTTGTTTCTGGCCTTTGCATCCAGAGCCCCAATCTCTTGTCTTCATCAGACCATTGAGCTTTTGCTTTCTCAAAGTCCTGATTTTCAGGAGCAGCTCCTTCAACCGCTGGAGTTATGGTAGTAACAGAGGTTGGCACATAGGGACCCTCCATCACTATCTCTGGCAGTTGTACATCCAGATTCTCTCATAGAGCATCATTGCACTTCCAACCAGAGAAGTTTTGATGATTAATTTTGAAGGTTTGCCCATAGAACCATTGTCATATAAGAAGAATTTGCAGCACTGTTGTCCATGGAAACTTGGGAGAATGAGAGATCTAGATGACCACACACTCTAAACTACTCTGATACCGTTGTAGGTCCCGAGAGGTTCCCAAAGTATATAGTTATAAGCTGTAGGGGGGTAGTGAATACAGCAATTTAAAAACTAACACTCTTTTCTCAATGTTGTATGTATTGTCAACAATTGTTATTAACAAACAAGCTTGATGGCGAATAGTTCAAGCTGAGATGACAGATACAACAGTATGTTCACTAGTCTAAGACAAACTCAAACTAGAATACAATGAATTACACTCACAAAAAGCACTCACTGTGTTTACAAGACTTAAGGGAACAGCTTATGTAAAACAGCTTAGACACACAGATGCTGGTTTACATAGACGCTTGCATGCATGAAAATCACACTTGCACGTTCACTCTTGGTTTCAACACTTAGCTTTCTTCACCCTTCTTTCTTGACCTTAGAAGCTTCCTTTTATACTCACTTAGAGATCTAAGAGAACATCTTCATTGGACGGAATGAAAGGAGAAGTCTTGTTGAAAAGACAACATAACCTTTTCGCACTTTTTGAAAAGCAGACTTGTCTTCACATGTGCAGAACTTTTGTCTTTTTACCTTGTCTACTGTTGCATTGCCTTTAACTAATTTAGGAGTGTCAACTTTGCGTCTTTCTTCCTTGTAAAGGCCTATTTTGATATAAGAAAAAGGTCTGTCACCCTTTTTCAATAAACCTTTTGTCTTCATGTTACAGAACAGCGTGGGCAGGCTGAGCAGTTCTGTTTTCCACTTTGTCTTCGCTTTGTAAACTGATCTTGTAGTCAAAACAAATACATGATGACTTGGAAACAAATTCCATAAAGTGTTTACCCTATTCACAAAGAACAGGTTCTGTTCACAAAGAACAGAACACACCTTAAAATTGCCCAAGCTGCTCAACAGTGTAGAGCAGCGTAGACAGTTTATGTCCAGCCTGTTCAGCAGACAGAGCCGCTTGGACAAACTGTCTTATTGCAACACATGCAACATATAGAACAACTTTAGACTGATATTGCAAATCATTTTCAGGTTTCAATAAGCATAACAGGCCTTAAATTCAACCTTCCAAATGCATCAACAGGTGCTTATAAATCTCCCCTCAGATTAGAACAGGTTTTGACTGAGGCCTTTCCCTTGTGCCTAACAATATTTTTGTTTCTTATACATTTCTATATCTTTTATGTGATTAAACATTACATTCAATTGTTTTGGTTATTTTCATGTAATAATCTACGTAATATATGATAATTGAATTCTCACGATTTCTACGTAGATTTGCATGCCTTCTACGTATATTGCATCACATTCTACGTAGATTGCATGTATTCTACGTAGATTGCATGCCATTCTACGGATTGAATGTCATTCTACGAGATTGAATGCTTCTAGTAGAATCCTGACATTCTACGTAGATTGTACATATAATATGTTCGTCGATATCTACATAGAATATGACAGATTCATTTTTCATGTTTTATAATGCAAATATTTGTAAGATATTGATTTATAATTTTGTATAGTTTTGGATGTTTTACATGATAAATCTACGTAGATTACATGATAATCTCGTAGATTAAATGATAATCTACGTGAATTAAATGATAATCTAAATAGAATATATTACAAGACTATTGTAAAAATCACACACTAATCTAGTAGAATGTTATGGTTTCTTATTATTTCATATATTTTATGTTTTTTATACATTTCTATATTTTTTATGAGACTAACTATATTATTCAATGTCTTTTTGTATATTTATATCAGTTGTATACCAAGTGTTTGATAAAATGCCTAAAATGAATCTTTTTGTTTAATGTGTTTTTGATATATTTTATCAGGTAATCTACGTAGAATAATGATATTTGACATTCTACACGACATTCTACGTAGATTGCATGTCATTCTACGTAGAAGCATGATCTATACTACGTAGATTGTACATAGAATTGTTCTGTAACATATTCTATCAGAATAAAAATATTCTATATAACATATAATTTTCTAATAAAATACGTTATTTTTTTAGCAATATAAATAATTTTCTGTATAGAAAAAAATAAATTTTTTTATAAAAACGTTTTTTTACTTTAAAAATCAATTATAATGAAAGAAAACTAAAATGAAAATGAAAAAAAGAAGAGAGAAAGAGAAAAATGAGATTTTTTTCTTCCAAAAATACCATTTTCACACATTTTCAAGATTCTCCACTATCAAAGTTCAAAATAATTACAAACTTGCCATCCGATATATCAACCATTGATTATCATTAATCCAATGGCCATAAAAGGTTCTTAGGTTCCCACAATTTTTATGGTTCTTAGAAGAACCATCCCCATATAATATATACTAGTTTATTACCCGCGTATTACGCGGCTATTTTTAATATATATAAAATATAATGAATTAAAAGAGGTATAAATATTATTTTTTTTAAACAAAAAGTATATAAGAATGATATTATTATTTATTATGACCTATTAATTTTATATATTTCTAAATATATATGAATAGTAATTATTTTCTAATATATTTTTAAAACTTTTATTATATTATATTATATTATAATGAGTTAGCAGAATTTAGATTTATTAATTTGATTTGAATTCAAAAGTAGATTATATTAGATTTGGATAGATTTAATTTAAATTTCTCTATTATTTTTAAAACCTATAAATGCCACGTGTCGATTTATGGTGATGACACGTGGCTTCACCAGAATTGATTATAGTTACTCTTTTAATAGTATAGATAGATTTGTATTTATCTTTTAATATTTATATTTTATTTTATATTTGTAGTTATATTTTATTTTTGTATTTATATTTTCAGGTGAAACGAGGAGGCGACACATTAAAAATTGTGTTCTCCTTTATTATATATAGAGATAGATTTATCATAAATAGTAATAACTTTTGTATTTTTTAAACCGATTATAACCATTTTTGACCTACAAACCTGCTATAGCAGGTTACTATCTAATAATAGCAACAACTTTTATCTTTTTACTGATAATGAAAATGACGTTTTATCCTTTTACTGATAATAACAATAACATTTAACTTTTTATCAATAATAACAATATATTAAAACGTTATTTATCTTTAACTTATTATTATTAAAAAAAGTAAATTTATGAAATTCAAAACACGTTTAAATAGGTTTATAAGCTATATTTGTGTCCAATTTTTGTTTGAGATAGAACAAATGCAATGTGCGATAATGAGAGCGATAATGAGTAAGTTTTTTATGTACGTTAAACATGGAAAATATTTTTAATATGTCATATTGTCATGCAATGATCCAAAATATA
>JAANYP010001736.1:0-50000 GCA_020465985.1 Centrapalus pauciflorus | reverse complement strand
TGAAAATAGAGGCTATGAAGACTCACCGTAAATGTGATGGCAAAATTCGAGCATAAAAACGAAGGTTTGTGTTGTTGATGAGTGATGAAACCGGACGCGTTTAACCGAGTCCTAAATGATATGAGGGACTTAATAACTCCCATATGTATATGATAATATGCATGCATAAGGGTTTTTATGTTTTAAATCTCCAAATTTAACAAGTTTATAAATAAAACTCACTTAAAACGTCAAGTGTATATATATATATATATATATATATATATATATATATATATATATATATATATATAATTTTCCAGCTTTTTAAAGGTTCTTCGGCCTACTTTGTGGCTGTTTTTGACCAATCTCCAAAATGATTTGGGCTTTGGTTTTCATAGTCATAAAACTACTATGTACAAAGAATTTTTCGAGTTAAGAACAATCATTTTTCGAGGTGTTTAGGTTAGGGAAAAGGTTCGTGAAAAACCCTATGTTGGCCATTTTTTAGCTGTTAACCTTTCGGGTTCCCAAATAATATTTAGAGGTTCAAAACTCCTTATTAAATTGTGAAAACCTCCAGATATTTAGTTTAGACATAGATCTAACTTCTAAAACAAGTATCAACTTATTTTGTTCAGTTTTGAATTAGTTATGATTTTTTAAAGTCGATGTAATATTTCTGCCGAAAATCCGGATTTCATAATCTTGAAACAACTTGTGACTCTTGTTGTTTATTCAAAAACCACATGTCTAAAAGGTTATGAAACACATTTATATAACTTGTTTTCATATTATTTATACTTACATTATGTGTTTATATATTTATAAACACATACATTTGAAGAAACCAACTTTAAAATAAAACTAGTGATTTATAAACTTGAGTTTTTATGAAACTTGTTGTTGTTGGTGATTATATACATTATGCAAGACTTATAACAACTTAAATAAAAGAAGTAATAAGGTAATTTTTACTTACTTTGATGTATTAAAAGAATGTAAATGAGTAGGAGAATTGTTCTTGAACTAGATGCACCAAAACTTCCTTGGAAAAACTTGAAGAACAAAATGAAAAGAACTTTGGTGTTCTTGAGAGGCCTTGGCCGATTCTTGGAAGAGAGAAAGGAGAAGGATTTTGCTCTTGCAATTGTGTGGAAATGAAATGAAAGAGTTCTTTATTTATAGAGGAGTTTGCGTCTTGCAAATGATGAAAGAAAAAGTGATGTTTAATACTTTACCAACATGTTGGAAAAATAGAAAAAATGAATGTTTTCTTTTCAGTATTTTATAAAAAGTCAAAGGGACACAAAAGGGTTGTGTAACCCCTTATGTGGCCGGCCATGAGGCCTTAGAATTGATGGATTTTTGTTTTTATTTCATGTATAAAGGTATTTCAATGTATTTCTCGTGTATTTTCCTTTTTATGTATTTCTATAAATACTTGTGAAATACACTAGTTTTGTGTAATTGTTTTTGTCTTGCATAATTAATGTTATGTAAGTTTGTTAATGCATGATTAGTGTCACTAATATTAAATTAATTATGTACTTGGTTGAATTAATCCATCATATCGTAAATCGATCATATTAATTAATTTGTTTGCGATGAAATTCTTTCTAATTGAAATGAATTTCCTTATGAAATTTGTTAATCACTTTGATTAATTACCACTGATCATTGATTTAGCTATAAATGCTAACCTGATTTTGTGCCGGTTGTTACAGTTTGGAAAGGTGGAATTATTCGAGTGTTTAAGGATGGTTCAGACATTATGTGGGCAAATTGAAAACCTCAAATATGATTAGTCTCGTCTTTGGCACCTTCTATTCGGTAATACGAGTTTTCATGACATGTCTGAATTGAGCCAAATAGGATTACTTGGAGGACAAAAAAATTATGGAGTTAGAGTTTTGTGAAGACTGTGTATATGGTAAGCAAAAACGAGGGAGGTTCATGAGTGGTATACATACCACAAAAGGACCACTTGATTATATTCACTCGAATTTATGGGGACCGACAACAGTTACATTGAAAGGTGTAACTTCTTATATGCTTACCATCATTGACGACTTCTCAAGAAATGTATGGTTTTTCTTTCTAAAGCATAAAGGAGATGTTTTTTATTATTTTCAGAGATTGAAAAGTGCACGTTGAAAAGCAATTGAGTTTAGAGGTGAAGTATCTTTATATGGATAATGGACTTATGTTCTGTTCAGAAGATTTTTATGCATATTGCTGAAAGGAAGACATCACTCGACATCACACGATAGTCCATACACCCTAAACAAAATGGTGTAGCCGAAAGAATGAATCACACTATTATGGAGAAAGTCTGATGTATGCTTTCCAACTCCAAATTGCCAAAGTAGTTTTGGGCGGAGGTTGCTTTGACTGTGTGTTAGTTATCAACCAATCACCCTCATGCGAATGTGAGAAAAAGACTCCCCTTAATTTACGATGTGGAAAAGCTTTCGACTATGTTGATTTAAAACTGTTTGGTTATCCAGCGTATGCACGAGTTGACAATGAGAAGTTGTAGCCGAGAGCAACTAAATGTGTTTTTCATGGTTACAATCAAGGGTTAAAAGATACAAGCTATGCTGTTTTGAGCTGAAAAAGGTATTACCTTAAGAGATGTTACTTTTGACGAGACAACTATGATTCACTAATTTCATGACCCATCTGATACAATGGAGGACTCATCTGAAGCAAGTAAGGAAAAGACTCATGTGGAGTTTTCAGTATCACCTAGCACTATTTTAGACATCACTGAGCGACTAAAAATATTTCTCAACTAAAGAGCATGTAGAATGTTCATCTTCTTCACAACTACAAGCTCCTACTCAATACATTGCTAGAGATAGACCAATGAAACAAATTGTACCTCCTAGAAGGTATGCTCAAGCTGACTCTATTGCTTATACTCTTATTGTTGTTGTGGATATTGAGTCAAAGTTTGAGCCTATGTGCTATGATGAGGTTATCAAGTTTGCCGACTCAAGTGGATAGATAGTGGCAATGTATAATGAGATGGGATTTTTGTAGAAGAATGGTTCTTGGGATTTAGTTCCTTCTCCCAGGGATTGATTATATTGACATTTATTCTTCAGTTGTTAAACATGCTTTTAGTCGTGCATTGTTGGGATTAGTTGATTCAAATGATTATAAACACAGAGCAACTTGATGTTACTACAACTTTATTTAATGGTGATCTTGAGGAGGAGATATTTGTACAAAAACTTGAGGGATTTGTAGTTCCTAGCAATGAGGACTATGTGTGCAAGTTGAAGAAATATATTTTTGGCCTTAAGCAATCTCCTATACAATGGTGTAAGAGATTCGATTCATTCATGACTAGTCACGAGTTTAGAATGTACACCTATGATAGTTGTGTTTACTACAAGAAGTGTGATGATGGGTCAACGGTCTATTTGCTCTTATACATGGATGATATGTTGATCCTAACAAAGAATATAAAGGAGATTCAGTAAATCAAAGACCAGTTTTCAACTGAGTTTGAATTTAAAGACTTGGGAGCCACAAAAAAGATATTAGGAATGAAAATTGTGAGTGATAGGGTGCTAGGATCTTGCATCTTTCTCAAAGGATTTACATTGAGAAAGTCCTACGTCGTTATAATATGCATGAAGCAAAACCTGTTAAAACACGATTTGCAGCTCTTTTGAAGCTATCATGACACTTGTATCGTACTCTAGTGTCATTGAGTCTTTCATGTATGTTATGATATGCACTCACCAAGATTTTTCTTATGCCTTTAGCATGGTGAGCAGATATATGGCAAACCCAACGAAAGAATATTGGAAAATAGTATAATAGATCTTCTGTATTACATGGTAGGTCTTCTATGTGCTTATATTTTGGCAAATCTAATAATGAAGTGCTTAGATATGTTGATTCAGATTATCCCGAAGACTTGGATAAACGGAGATCATGAAGGGGTATGTGTTCACTTTGGGTGGATGTACCATCATTTGGAAAGTCCAGTTACAGTCTATAGTTGTGTTATCAACTACCAAAGCGAGCACATGGTTGTAAAAGTATCTATCACGAAAGCTATTTGGTTGAACTAATTGTTTAGAGAGATTGATGACACAATAAATATCACTACGGTATTTTATGATAATTAAAGTGACATTTTATTGACTAAGGATCAAATGCTTTACGACCAAACAAAACTCACTGATGTTTGCTACCACTTTGTGCGAGAGAAAAATTACAAATGGCGATTGTGTGGTGAGCAAAATCAATCCCAATGATAATCTTGTCGATATGTTCGCTAAAAATCTTCCAAAATAAACAAGTTCAAATTATGTTTGGTCTTGGTGGGTATTTTGATCGCAAGTGAGGTTGATGGGCTCGTGGTGGAGGAAATATTTTCTTACATAGTTTTGGAGTTTGATAAGCGGTTTTTTAATCTGATTTTTCAGTATGCTGCTGATCCATTAAGTCTCTTTGGAAGTCAAGCCGGAGATTGTGGAAATTTATGCCTTTCAAAAGTGATAAGTATTAGATTGTTTAGGGGCTAGAGTTGTCGACTGATGAAACTTAATTAAAAGATCACGTTTCATAAGGCATTAATTGCTAAATGTGAATTTGAAAGTAAGGCTGTGTTTTCGTTTTCACTACAAGAAAAAGGGTCAATAGCGGCGACACCTTTAGCAGCGACAAACACTTTAGCAGCGACACCCAAAATACGCGGACACATGTCGCCGTTAAAGCCTTTAGCAGCGACATACTGTCGCCGCTAATACCCAAAAAAAAGGCGCCTGACTTGCCGCCCCCTTTTCTCCCTTTTCCACCTCTCTCTCTTTCACTTTCACCTCATACGGCTTCTTCTTCTCCATTCTGCGATTTTAGGAGTATCCAACCGGTAAGCACCGATTTTTTGGGTTTTTCTTTGTGTTTTGTGTATTTTTTACATAAATATATGTAATGTGTGGGTATTGATGTGTTTGGTGTCTCAGATCTCATCTCTCTTGCTCTCTCGCCGCCGGTGGTGTCTCTCGCCGCCTCTCGCCGCCGGCTTTCTCTCTCGCCGCCGGCTCTCTCTCTGTGCAAGGTATGTATTTTGTTTGTAATGTATTAAATTAGTGTGTATTTGTATGTATTTTGAGTGTTAGTGTGTGTTTTTAATTTGTATGTATTTTGTGTATTAGTGTTAGTGTTTGTATATTTATGTATTTTGAGTGCTAAAATGTGTATTTGTTTGTCTTTTGTGTATTTATTATATTAATGTATGTATTTGTGTGTATTTGTTTTTGGATAAAAGTTTTAGATTGATCAAAATTAGGTTATTGTAACGAGTCTTGATAAGTTAGTATAAGACATATATACTTGTAATTGACGATGATAGGTTGTTTTAGTTATATCTAGTTCTTATACGCCATGATGAGTATGTATAACTCGGTATTTGCTATAAACAGTTGTAACGAGTCTTGATAAGTTAGTATGAGACATATATACTTGTAATTGATGATGATGGGCTGATATTAGTTATATCTAGTTCTTATACACCAATTTCGATGAGAGCTAATGTATATATTTTGTAGCCGGAAAATTTCGATGCTGTCTATAACAACCCTCAATTTAAAGATGCGATGATGGAACTCTATCGAAAGTTCAGTACTCAAAACGATAACGACGAGCATGACGAAGACAACGACGACAACGAAGATAATGATTAGATTATTAATGTTTTAGCTAATTATGTAACAAACGTTATTGTAACGTACGTTGTTTGTGTATATATATTATTATGAATTTTGTAGCACGTATTGTATATATTTAAACAAAATAGCAGGTTACAAATATATATATATAAATATATATTAAATATAGCAGGTTTATTATTAATTACTAAAAAATATTAAAAAAAAAATATATAAGTATTACCAGCGACGCTATTAGCAGCGACAATAGGCAATAGTGGCGACAGGCTTTAGCAGCGACACAAATAGCAGCGACAGTCGACTTTTAGTGTTAAAGCAATAGCAGCGACTTTTTAGCAGCGACATGTCGCCGCTAAAGGCATTAGCAGCGACAAACACAGGCATTAGCAGCGACATTTGTCGCCGCTAAAACCCTATTTTCTTGTAGTGTTTGTTGTATTGTGGGTTCGACATCACAATAAAAGAAAATAAGGGCATACGATTAGTCTTTAAACCCTAATCACAAATTACTGTAAAGACTTATTGTAATCCCTTTGATCAAGTTCTCTGTAAATGTTTCATATGATACTTTGCTTCATCCGTCTCTAGTGGCGGATCCAAGAATTTATTTTATAGGGGTCGGAATTTATCACGCTACGACAAACTGTAAAAGTTTTTTAAACTTCAAAAGTTCGGGTCGGTTCATCTCAATTACATAATAAAAGAAATATGTAAATCCTACAACTCATTAATCGTTAAAAACTAAAAGAAATTAGATTCCACAGTTGTCCCTTACGATTTTTCATCTATTGAAAACGAGTTATTAGCTATTAAATCATCGTCTGAAACATTGATTAATTCTTTTTCTATGATGTAAATGCATCAGTCACTCAACCATTCATCACCAATTGTGCACTTAATTGTGGAATTTGTGTTGAAGTTTTTTTTTAGATATTCTTTCACTTGATGGAAATTCAGATTATAAGATTTTTTTTTTCAAAAATTCATATTGTATAATGAAATAAAACACTTAAACAAATGTAACTTATTGTTAATGGTAAACACTTAAAGTCTTAAACAAATAATAATAAGCTAAAAGACTAAAACAACAATGAACATTCCTATAAACAAGTAACAATAAAACTTACAATATAGTCCTAGTCCAGACCCAAAGATAAAATGTCCAACGATAAATTAGCCCAATAAATAAATCTTCGATAGACATGTATTTTTTAATTATTTGTTAAATGGGTAACAAACTATTAGGTTTTGATATATTTTCTTAGATTTTGTAACAAATTTTTTTATATGTGAAAAATTTATAAAACCTAACAAGGATATTAGAGTCGCAATTAGAATTCACAGGGATCAAAAATTTTCGATTATATATATAACACGTAAAATAGAAAAGTCATCGGGGTCGTTTGACCCCTAAAATATATACATAAATGCGCCCTGTCCGTCTCTGGTTTTTCTCGTTTCGGGTTATTCATGTAAATCTCCATGTCTCCTTTATTTTCAGCTTTTACGATTTTATCAATGTGATTGATTGTTATTTCATATATACTGATCCTATTCCGCATTGAATCAATATTGTTCTAATTTATTCGGATTCTTGGGACGTGTGGATCAACGTATTCACATCGTTCGTTTTTTACTTTATATATATGAATCATGTTCAAAAGAGTACCCTAAATAATCGAGAGTACTGGACGCATTCCAGTGTGAATGATTATTCACAGATTTTTTTACATAAACATGTATAAACCAAGATTATAACGTTTTTTTTATCAAAACAATCATATCTTTATACATTAAGATTCGAAAAACAAATCTTGTGAATGGTTAAAAAATGTGAATGACCATTCACATTAATATATATGACCATTCACAAAAGTTTAAAAACGCAAAATTGATGAATGTATCTGAAATTTACATATCATGTGTGTAACATTAATTTAAACATAATAGTGAAAAAAAATATTTAAATTTTTTTAAAGCCGGTACCCTCGAGTGCACTCGATTTTGAGTAGACTTTTTTGAACCTAGGTCATATATATATATATATATATATATATATATATATATATATATATATATATAGAGAGAGAGAGAGAGAGAGAGAGAGAGAGAGAGAGAGAGAGAGAGAGAGAGTGTGTGTGTGTGTGTGAGTGTGAGAGAGAGAGAGAGAGAGAGAGAGATGAGATCATTGTAGAACCTAAATTTAGTGTAGAACTGGAGAACCAATATTGTCCATATATCAAATTAATCTAATTGTCTTGATTAAAAGGACCAAATGTTGAATTAGTGAAAAAAAGATTGATATTAGTGATATTTTAATTTATTGAAGGGGTAAAAATGGAAGGAGAGTCGTTAGATTCAAGTGCATCATGCGAGGGGATTGTGCATCACGACCACTTGCTGGATCATATAATCAGTTCAGTCTAAAGCTTTACATATTTACGGGTCTGGTAAATCGAAGTCGATATATCATTTTTATGCTTCATTTACAAAAATAAAAGATTAAATTCATTAGCTGAGGATCGAACCTAAAACCTCTAACTTCAAAAACAAAAACTTACCCATTGAGCTATAGAACACTTATGTTGTCAAGACTTGTTTCTTTTAATAACAAATATACTTTTTAATAAATAAACTTAATAAAACATTAGACTTACTGGAATCAAACATAAGATATTAGTTCTATAAATCAATACCAAATTTTATTCATCACTACGATGCACTATGATGCATCATGTGATCGTGTTTTCCGTTGTGATGCATTGTGATTTGACTTGGACTGACCATTTAATGCATCAAACAATAACCGATAATGATGTATAATCCTTACCGCGTGATGCATAATCCTCCGTTTTTGGGTGATGCATTATACATTTTCCTCCACTGCACAATAGTTTTCAATGGTTTTTCATTGAACCCCCCCCCCCCCCCCCCCACCACACACACACACACACACACACACACACACACACATATATATATATATATATATATATATATATATATATATATATTGGAGAGTTCAAGGGAGAACCATAATGCATTAGAAAACCGAGAACCAATTTATAGCCGTTAGATCACGTGATGCATCACGTGTGAATTTGATGCATCATGTGGTAAAAATGATGCATTACACGGGAATTGTGATGCTGTTTTGGTTCTCCCTTAGTTTTTCGATGTATTATGGTTATCCATTGAACCCCGATTTACATACACACACACACACATATATATATATATATATATATATGTGTGTGTGTGTGTGTGTGTGTGTGTGTGTGTGTGTGTGTGTGTGTGTATGTATGTATGAGTACCAAAGTTTTGCAAGGTACTGTGTGTACCATGTGAACACACGTGTTTCAAGTGTAAACATGCTGTGAATTTTTTATATATTCATTTAGATACAAATAATAGATAATCAGTGTCAACATCAAACAACGCTGAAAATAGATCACATAAGATTTTTTTAATCTATTGTGCAAACATGTATCTACGAAAATCTTTTTAGTCGCTTATCATTTATGTAAAAGTACAACACCTAAGAGTTTTGATTAAATTAAACTCTAATATATCTACACTATTAAATGAGTAACTAACAGCTTTATCCATTGTAGGTACATCTCATGATCCCAACACTGCTGAGCATACTTAGGGGTTGTTTGATTGCATTTTTTGTTAATATCTGTCTAGATTAAGTTGTCTATCTGTATTAAGATTACTGTCCGAATAAAGTTGTTTGTTTTATGTACCGAATAAATTGTATGAATTAAAAAAATTACAATTTTTTACCCTTTAATTATCAATTTGAATTAAAATCAAGAACCCATTGACCACATGAATTGCAAAATTAAAGAAATATACATATACTCTCTATCTATAATTTATACACAACACATGAATTGCTCCATGTTCAAAATTACTAACCTAAAATTAAGAACCCAATTTCCAGATGAATTTCTCCATGTTCATACACAACAAATAATGAAGAGGCAGAAGAACCTAACCCCCTGATTCAACAAAATGACCAGGTCGACACATAACGAAGAGGACGAAGAACTCAATGAGGAAATATTTGGAAGCTACCCAAAAGCTTGCAACATCGAAAACTAGATTCTCACCACTATACCTATCAAAATGTAGGTGTCATGCCCAAAATACTGCACCATATACCCATTAAACAGCAGGAGCTTGACAGGTAACATCATCTGGACGCAAATAGCAAAAACTCAACAAATCTCAACGGTTGTAATGGATATACTGAATTTTGGAGGAGAAAGAAGGTTGGTGATGGCAGAGGTGGGAATTAGTATTATTGGTAGTCCGAGATTCATCAAAGAAGAAGGTTGTTATTTGATGACAGGAGAAAGAAAGAAAAAAGGGTAAAGAATGAATAAACATGACTGAATGTGGATAACTATGGTCTTGTAACTTATCCATTTCACTGACCGAGAGGATTAAGTGATTGATTAAGTCACTTGCCAAACAACAATATATTGAATGGGCTGACCGTTTCTTTTATAATTCAACACATTAAGTTATTAACAAACAACCCCTTAGGCTGAGTCTCATAGACTTACATCATCTAAGGGAGAGGAACTCAGGCTATTGTAAAATATTACATTCATTCACACATTCTAGCAACTTAAAACTTGAAAAAGTACAGTGACTACGAACATACGTTATATCAGTACAATGACTGTGAACATGTACGTTTCACATGGTTCTAGTATGTGTTTTTGTATTTTTTTTTTGCAAGTAGTTTTATATTGTTTATGCAAACATGATTATAATTTTTTTTTTTTCAAAAAAAAAAAGAACAACTTTAGTAAGGTACTTTTAGTATTTCGCAAAACTAGTGGTACTCTCTTGAACGAACACGCACACACACACACACACACACACACACACACACACACACACACACACATATATATATATATATATATATATATATATATATATAGAGAGAGAGAGAGAGAGAGAGAGAGAGAGAGAGATTCAAGTTAAAAGAAGGACCCCTCAAAATTAAGTGCACTTGAAGGTACCACCTTAAATTTTATTTTCATAATAACGTTTAAATGATGTTATACACATTATTTGCGAATTTCATATACATTCAGACTTTCTACGTCCTTACAAATTATGCGAATGTTCATGCATATTTATGTGAATGGTCATCCAAGTGAATGATCATTCAGACATTTCACATGATTCATTTTTTACCATTCACAAAATTTATTTTTTGAATATAAGGTTTGGTCCTTTTGATGAAAAAGCTTACAATGTTGGTTTATACATGTCTATACAAAAAAATACGCGTGAATGATCATTCACAAGAGGTACGCTGGGTACGTTGGATATTAAATGGTGCTTAAATGATTATCATTGTGTGTGTATATATATATGTGTGTGTGTGTGTGTGTGTGTATGTGTATATATAATTCTTAGAGCAAAAGGTATATATATCTTTCCGAAATTCATCTTTCTGTACACCTCAGCGCCACATCAGCTTTTCTCTCTCCACCTTTTCCCATAATTCTAACTTAGAAATACCCATCTTTCTATACCTTTCCATCTTTCTTAATTTTTAAGATAAATTCATTTTAATTAACAAAACAATTAAAACTAAAATACTTATTTCCATAAATATTTAAAACTATTACATAACTAAAAATTAAAAATTACCGAATTAAAAATAAAAAATACATAACAATAACTAAAATTACGAATGAACATTAAAAAAAGACAAACTAACCGTCTAAATTTGGTATTTGGGCAAGTGCAATATGTTCTCCACGAGATCTGATCGAAGGTTATTGTGTGTTTCTCGATTACGAAAGTAAAATACGAAACTGTAAAAACGAAACAACAATTACGAAACTAAAATAAAAAAAATAAGAAACAACAATATATATATATATATATATATATATATATATATATATATATATATATATATATATATATATATATATATATATATATATATATATATATATATAATCAGGTTCATCAGCGTACCTATGAGATTCCAACGTACCCTAATGTGATTGATCATTCACATATATTTTTTTGAATAGACATGTATAAGACAACATTATAAGACTTTTTTCATAAGGAGCAACATCATAAATCTTGTTACCAACCTTAAAAAAACTTTTAAATTTTTTTTTTTCACATAAACATGTTTAATTTAATGTTATACGCATGATATATGAATTTCACATAGATTCACACTTTCTGTGTCCTTAAAAATTATGTGAATGCTCAATGCATATTTATGTGAATGGTCATTCACATGGATGACCATTTAATGACCATTTACATAAATATGCATTGAGCATTCACATACTTTTTAAGGACACAGAAAGTGTGAATCTATGTGAAATTCATATATCATGCATATAATATTAAATTAAACATGGGTATGTGAAAAAAAAATTTTTAAAAAGTTTTTTAAGTTTGGTACCTTCAGGTGCACTTGATTTCGAGAGGTACTTATTTGAACCTGACTCTCTCTCTCTCTCTCTCTATATATATATATATATATATATATATATATATATATATATATATATATATATACAGGGGTGGGTTCAATGGAAAACCACTATGCACGTGAAAACCATGGAAACCTACACAAACCGTCCGATTTGGTGCATTTAATGAAAAACGCGGTGGCATGATCGTAAATAAGGTGATGCATCACGCGGGATTTTGATGCATCATGCGAGAAATTTGATGCATCACGCGCGATTTTGATGCATCACGCGGGGAATTTGATGCATTTGTAGTGGTGCAGTGCGGTTTTCACAAGTTTTCAGGTGCATTGTGGTTTTCCATTGAACTTCCCTCTATATATATATATATATATATATATATATATATATATATATATATATATCGTGTGTGTGTGTGTGTGTGTTTGTGTTACAGTAAACAGAAAAAAAGGAAAAGAGGGGTGAAGCAAGCAGGCCGTGCGGGGAGCTCAAACCGAAGACGGGACCTTTTTGGGTGGGGCCGGGCACCGGGGGTGGTGTTCCTGGCGGCTTGGTGCTATTTTGGCAAGGTCGCGCGGCTTCGGCTAAGATATACCGCTTGCTCTTATGTGAAAAAAGTTAAATTTAATATCTAAAATAAAATACAATAGAATAACAAAAAAAGGAAGAATCGTAGATTAATATTAAAAGGCTGTTTGTTTTTTAGAGGTAAAATAATTAAAATATGATGAACTTCTTATTTATACAATATTATGTTAAAGTCTGAAATTCGAACGAATAACATTAATAAAATGTCTGAAAATTAATTTAATTTTTGATGGTTTTAAATCTCTTTTGAGTAGTAATAAATCATATATTAAAAATTAATAATACATAAGATATAAAAAACAAATAACCATAATTATATCTCTCTAAAGTTGTATATATAATGCATTCTTTAATGATTATGGTCACAATCTACATATATTATGCCCTCCCTTTATATCATACATAATTGGCACCATATATCACCACAAACGCAAAGAAAACTCACTATTGATTCTCGCACTATTGTAGTACTTCTTGCATGCATGAATAATGTATCATTTTCCAACTTTTTTAAAGACATTTGTTCTTGATGAATTTGGTCTTCAACTCATATTAATAACCGAATCCTGAATTTCCTACCATTTTAAACCATTACTTGTTTATTAATTATATACAACATGAGTACGTTAATTAAATATTACTTTTTAAAAAACTGTTAATCTGAATTGAATTCAAACATGAAGTCTTTTTAGAATATGACCGTACTTTGTGTATGTATGTATGTTTACTAACGCTCGTGAAACTCGATTCCTCATGAATTTATTCGCCTTCGATTTCATGTGGGTGTTAAATAACTTTATTAATGATATATGGCTCTATGCTAAAATCTGAAGTTATATTTATTTATGTTTTTTTTTTTTTTTTTTTGTATATTACACATGTTATTCTACAAGTGATAATTAAGTATGAGTGTGAATCTTAACATAATTTGATGTTACACCGCTGATAACAACGACATAATTAACCTTATGATTTTTTATTTTCATGGTTTGTTTTTTAGTATTTGGTTTTCAATTTCATCAATATTTATCATTAACTTAATCAGCTGTACGCTGCTAATACCCTATTCATTTTTGATGTGTTGTTATGTTTGTGGTGACATGATCTTGCATATATGTTTTATAATTGTTGGATATGACTTTAGAGTGTTTTTAAAATGTAATCAAAGCAACGTCGATGTCGTTGTCGTTTTTCATGTGAGTTGGATTATATATTTATATGTGTTGTCTTACATATATATATATATAAACCCAATACATTGACATGCTAGCCAATTGTTTGTGTTAAAGTACTTAAAGTAAACTAACGTTTTTTAGATGCACACAAAAGATTATAACTTCTAAAGGAAGGAAAGAAGGGTGCCATTAAAGAACAAGACCAGTTGGTCTATAAGAGACATGTTTTTGTCTTTTTGATTTGATATTTTTTAAATTTCCTTAAAGAATTGAGTGTATGCTTTGCTTTGGTATATCAACAAAAAAAAGTGAGTGCAATAATTTTACAATTATTTTGTGATATATTTGTGAATGTCTTATTTGCAATGAAGATTTTGAAAATCAATTTTTTTATTTCCCAGGAAAAGATGAAACATACACTCAGTTTTGATTTTAGTTTGTATCTCACAAAATGATTATTATTTACTACAATCCCAACATACACACACATCAAACAAATTTTGTATGTATACATACAAAATTTGTGTGTATGAATCCAATCGCAACATACATACACTCGATTTTGATATTGATTTGTAAGAATCAATAAACTTCCACCATCTTTTTGATGTATACCTGTATATAGGGTTTATTATGAAAAACCAACATGTTTTCACGTTTTTTGCGTTTTCGTCCCTACATGTTATTTTTTTCCATAAAAAACCTCAAGTTATTTTTTTTTCTTTTTGGTTTAGTGAAATTTGGACATTAGATCCGAGTTATAATTTGTGAATTGGGGTTTTAAAAACTAAAAAACCGGGTTCTAATGTCCAAATTTCACTAAACCAAAAAGAAAAAAGTAACTTGAGGACTTTTATGGAAAAAAATAACATGGAGGGACGATGACGGGCCGTCGTTGTGACCCGCAAAAATAATCCTTATATCCACAGTTTAGCTCAGAGAAGTAAGGGTCGAATCCACAGGGAGTGAATTTGTAATTAGGGTTAGGTAATTAGCCTTATAAGTTTTATTGAAAGCACCTTAAATTGGAAAGTGTGGATTTGAATGATTTGTTTAGATCAATGACTTACGATTACTTTGTGACTAAAATTAGTGGCAAAATAACTAACGTAGTAAATTAACAATCAAGAGACGAATAACCATTCACGGGATCACCACGACATAAGTATTACTCACTCTAATTTCATGCAACAATCACATAGATATAATTAATTGCGCGAATAAATTACTCAAACATGTTTTAACCAATAAATGTCGGCATAGCGTATGCAATACTCACGACTTGTCTTAATCCCCAAGCTAATGGACTCGACACAAATAATAATACCACTATAAACTATGTTGCTTTTACCAATCAATACATACAATCATAATCATAGTCGAATGCTTATCATTTGCATACACATAATAGATCTCAGTCAATACAAATACATCAAAACATAAGAAATCAAAGTAGAGTAAACCTTAGCTGTAGATCCCCGCAAACGACTAATGGGATTAGCCACTCATCGTATGCTCTTCAACAATGTAGATATGAGACATATCGTAGCTTGCGAATCACCGTCTTCGTTATTGTATCGTAGATCCACTTCAACAGGGCTTCGCCAACTCTTTCACACACGTCAGGACTTCTCTCCAAGGCTGCCATCGACCTCTATTTATAGTGGAGTCGAGATTAGGGTTTCACAGGCTGGAAACGCGTTTTTGCGCCGTTCCAGCGCAGGCCTGCGCCCCCCTGCGCCCGGGGTACCGCTAGGGTTACGCTGGTATACGCTGGAATGCATCTGGACAGCTGGATCTTTCTGTTTTGGAGCGCAGGGTGGCGCAGGCCTGCGCCCCCTTTGGCTCGGTTTGCTCTCAATTTTCTTGAGTTGCTTTCATTTAATCTCTTGACCCTGAAACACAAACTTAGAGTAATAACATGGAATTTACGAAGTTTCGATGCTTAAAATGATCATAAATGACTCTGAAACATATAAATTTATAGACTTATCAAAGCTCCTCAACTTAACTCTTGGTCGTCCCCGAACAAGCTTTTGGAATCAGAATTAACTATGTAACGAGCATGTATTAGCAGCGACTCTAGGAATTTTAAGTTAAGCTAGCCTTCGCACTAATGCATTAAAATTTTTATCATGTAAATCAAAAACATTTTCATTTAAAAATGTATCTCTCTTAGAATTTATATAATGCATCTCACTTTTGGAAATACCCTTTTAGCTCAAGGTTACGATACTTAAAACATGTGGGTCATTTGACAATCTTTTCCTCTTTGCATATAAACTACAATTTTATTCTTTTTAACACCATGCTTCTATCTATTTTCTTTTCAAACTAGATTAGCTAGATGGTCCATGTAACGAGATTTCGGTCAACCACTCCCAAACCAGATGGTTTTAGGGGATTAGGCATGAATAGTATCCCTACGGACTTAGTTTCCCGAACCATCTAGACTACAATTAACTCATTTTTGAGGGTAAAACATGATTAAGTTCTCCCTCTTATTGCATGGGTTTATAAAATCTTTTGATACATTACTTATATTTAAGCCCAAATACATTTTAACGTACTTAAATTCATTTTACATGGCAAAAGATTTAAATATTACTACGACTCTTTTCTTAATTATAAAATATCCTGTCAACATTAGCCAATTCCCTCGTACATGTATTTTCTATTTATCATCATGTTCCATAGCCTGATCGGCAAACAAGACTCGATTGGGGAAGATATGACAGACTATTTAAACATTATAGCTCTAATAGGACTCGGCTAAGACTAAAAATAAATAAAAACTACGATAAAGAAATTAAATGCATAACAAACTATAATAAAATAAAATACAGAAAAGTAAAGAATAAGGAACTGTTGGGAATTCGTATCGTTTTTCATAAAAACATAAACTTTTAATCATATTAAATGCACAACCGAAGCCATTTAAAGTCACGAATTTCGTACACGGATCATCAAGTATACATATAATAAGTAAACTAGAAAGCAATAAAAATCCGTACCTTTGCATTCAATAACAAGAATGCACGAATGAGATGATTTCGGTATCCACCGGTGATGACACGATCGAGCGGCGCCAAGTTTGCAATCAAACACACGAAGAACGGGAAAACCAAACGCGATTGTGGTTTGGTGCGCGCCGTGAATCCAAAAAACCCTTAGGTCACTCACATATTTCCCATATATATATACATATATATATATATATATATATATATATATATATATATATATATATATATATATATATATATATATATATCTTATATGTATTCTTTTGACTCGGCCGCGTTATGTGTGTGTGTGTGTGTATATATATATAATTAAAAGTTTTAGGGTGCGTTTAGTTACCGAAAATTTCTAAAATTTCCATCTCATTTTTCAAAAAAAAAAAAAAAACGAAAACTTGTTTACTTAACAACAATTTTAATAAATTTTCATTTCACTTTTTAAAATACCACTTTTCATATTCTCTCTCTTACTTTTCTATTCCTATCTTACACTCTCTTTCTCTCTCTTACTTTTCTATCACCTATCCTATTTTTCTTATTTTATAATCACTCATATTATTTTTCTTAAAACTAAAATTTCATCATCTAAACAAGTTTTCATTTTTTATAGAAACCCTTGTTTTTTTGCGAAAACTATAACTTGAAAACTAAAATTGAAAATTGACTAGTTTTCGTTAACTAAACGCAACCTTAGTTTTAATCAAACTCTAATATAATAATATAATATATATCTTAATAATTATCTTTATTATTTAAACCTTATATAATTATCTGTATAATTAGATTCCCTTTAAATAATACTAATCTTTTATATATTATCTAATAATATATAAATGACTAGATAATTATATATAATTATCTCTTATTTATTTGTTTATAATTATCCAGCCAATTATCTAATAATAGCTGATAATACTAATTCAAATAAATCAATCTTTTATTTAATATCAAATAATAAATAAAAGATCAGATAATTATTTAATTATCATCCAATGACAATCAAATCACTACATATCCAATATTGTACTTTTGGTCCCCGTACTTTAAGATATAATTAATCATCCATTAATTTAATCTCAATGATCATTTCGTGTCGTAAACAATATCCAATATTATTTATTCAATAGTTTAATTGCATCTGCTTAGTTGTGCTCATCGGTGTGACCCTCAAGTGTTTTATGAAATCAGCCATGATGCAATAGTAATGTCATCTTTACACACCATATACTCCCACTTGTGTAAGACGACATAATGTCCTGCAGCATGCGCCTAAAGGAGGTCATGGCTAGACACTTTAGGCAACCAAGGTCATAAAAACTCTGACTCTCATTCGGGCATTCTTGTTGAAACAGCCTTCCAAAAAGAAACTTAGGTTATATCCCATGCATCACGATATTTCAATGTGAAAGCTAGGCATGGATTAGATAAACCGTAGAAAACACGATTATGCTTCTCGACTCCCTGATCTCATACTGAACTGTAACAGACAGAGTTATACACAACAGTTCTGTCCGAGCATGGCCATGCGTTTCTGTCAGTATCGATCGTCTAGGGGCCCAAAATTATCTCTTCTTAGTGAAAAGAAGGTGCAAATCCCATATTGACTATCTAGGCCTCCAGCACGACTCCCACTGCACCCAGCCTCAAACCGTTATGATCACCCAGTTACGGATGACGTTAGGGTAGGCCAAATGTACAGCAGCACCCGCACTAAAGTACGTAGACATCTCAGGTACTAAGGATTACCTTTTTGAGACGACTCATGACTATGATCCACAAAGTGGTCTCAATCGGTGGGTCAATCCAATATATGTTCGCAACAAATGCCTGTGAATCTGGTCTAACCTTTGCTATATTCATCACCCACGAATATCAACCAAAAACCACAGTAGCCTTTTAATTCTCGTTGTGGTTCCCATGACAACAAGCAGCTATGGAATACTTTTAGAATAACTTCATTTTTATTCTTGGATTTCTAAAACATACAAAATAGAACGACATTAAAGATATCATGTTGATCTCCTTTATCTCAATAAACACAACATGACTTCCATCAATTTAATGCTACTGTTCCTTTATCAAATGTAACGGTAATACGATCTATCGAAAAATTAATTTCAGACATGATCTTAGCGGGAGTGTTCTCTAGTTAACTGACTTAACTTCCATTACCGTTTATCTTTGAAAAATTACACTAGTTCTTTATCACAACTTTTTGTAATATTATTCAGACTCATTCTGAATCTCCTTACAAATTTATATCCATTATCTTTAGAGGAACTGGTAAACCACTCATAAAGACACCAGGATTAAAATTTAGGAGCTCTAGCAATTCAGATTTATTGCTACTAGTGGTACGTTTAGATGTTTAGTCCTGAATCTGACAGTATGCGGTTTATCTATATCTTAACAAGATATCTTAACTTAATAACATTGTGTTCAAATTTGTGATATGTATCCATAACCACCAGAACCTGATTATCTACAACATTTCGTTGTGGTGTTCCATCAAGTTTGCCGACGAGTGTTTAAACAAGTTAAAGGCTATTACTTGATTAACCATCACACAAGTTGTATACATTTCACATGTAATTTTATAAAATGCGATTACTTATTGTCTAAACAATCCTGACTTCTCAAGTCTTTAATTGTTTCTAACAAGTTAAGTGAATTAAGCTCCATGTAACTCATTTACATTTAATTCTGCATTTTATTAGTTTCTATATAATCATGGATGACTGACTATCCAACTCATATAATCTCCTGGACTAACTTTCAAGAATTAATAAGTTCAATGAAACTGTATTTGAACACTTGAACAATTTACACAACAATATGGTAACCCTTTTCATCTGAATATGACTACTAGCTTGTCCAATCTCCATTGACAAGTTACTATTCAAGCTCCACTTGAATCAATAGTCTATAATCATGGTTTAGTAATATTAAACAATAGGAATTTCAAGCAATAAATTCTCAACTCCAAAAATTTCTTTATTTATCCCAAAAATATTTGCAAGAAGTTCAACTACAAAGTGGTTTACTACACCATGATAAACTATTGATGACATGTAAAATAGTGTCTAGCAGAGTATTCTCTAAGATGTCTCTATGCTCCCACTGAACCTGTCATCTCTTTTCACTTCATTTTAGTCATTGCAGACATTATGCATAAAACTCTGTTCAATTGGGTATCACATATCCAAGAACAATAGAAGTGAATGATTCAGATACACGAAGTCTCAATGCGGTCAACCTTGACTGTTTCCAAGTACTTGAGACAATTCCTTTCCCAGTGCCCAGTTTCCTAGCACTCAAAGAATTTGTCATCCTTGGATTTGACTTCTCTGGTTCTAGGTTTTAGCTACTTGTTAGCTTTAACCTCCGGCTTGGAAACTTACTTTCCCTTCCGTCTCTTTTCCTATCTTCTCTCCTTAATCTTCCCTCAGTAGTCTATAGCATTTGATGCAGACCACTGATCATCTTCTCTGTGCATATTGTAACAAATTACAAATTGCTAAAATTCCTTCAATAAGGAATTGAGAATCAGATTCGTGGTCATGTCCTGTGTCACGGGATACCCAAGTCTGCTAAGATGATCCAGATAACCTTTCATCTTCAGTAAATTGGGTCTAACAGTTGTTCCTTCTACCATTATGCAGGAGCTCAGAGCCCTAGTTGTATATGTTTCTCAGTCCGAGCCTAGGTCTAGAACATATCCTTTAGCCGTCGATACATCTAGCAAGCTGAGACGTCCATAAGGCTAGTCCGCAGCTCAATATGTCATGGTCGCTAGCATTAGACAGGCAACATTGACCGAATCTTTAGAGTGCTTCTTGTGGATATTTCCCTCCTCAATTGTAGCAGTCTCTGCAGGAGCAGGTTCTGGTGCCCTTTCCAGAATATACGACTTTCACTCTGTACTCAGAACATTTGTCAGATTTATTCCCAGTTCAGGAAGTTGCCTCTTTAGAGTTCTCCATATCCCGAATCGACCTCAAAGTAGCAACATGTGATTTTGGGGAGGATTTTCAAGTGAGGGAAGGATATTGACGTTATCATTGTTGTTGTTACTGTTATTGTCATTGTTATTATTAAACCGCTTCTACCTCTGTCTTTTTCAACCATCTTAAACAATTTTTTAAAAAATTAGTATTTGATTAACCATTAATAAATCAATAACCCAAAATTTAGAAAATGATTTATTAATCCTAAGAACCATTTTACTTATTCATGCACCCAACGGAGGCTGAACCTACATGAATAAGCTACTCAGGTAGGCAACTTATTACCAATTACAACCCCTTTGCAACTCTTAGATCTTATGAGATTTTCAATTTCTTAAATTGATCATGTTTAATTTCATCAACACCTTGGGCAACAGTCTTACTGAGGAACCACCACTGACACACACCATATAACAACTGCAAGTCACTGGCCCACGTCTCACTTAGGATCCGCAGTCTTACCTCACAGCTCTCCGAGTTTGCGGCATAAGCACCCAACGAAGGTTGAACTACTTATGACGATCGGTCACCGTGAGTGCCACTATATGGACGGTGTGTTGTGTCAGATTTTTAATTTGGGTTTATAACCAGTCTCTTACCAAGAACTAGTGGCCAATCAGGTTAGTCAGTGGGCAGGATCCTTTCGGTTCTAAACCTTTTGGAAATTCCACAGCCCGAGCAAGACTGTCCTAGACACCACCTATTCTGGTAAACAATCCAGTTAATGTACCAGTTTTAAGAATTTCAACTCTTTGATCATATGACATTTTAAAAATAAATCTCCTTTTATTTGAAAAACTAATTTCATAAAAATGTCATATCTAACACCTGACAAAATAATTAAAGTTTCCAATTTAAACTTCCTTTTAAATACTTTAATTTTTTATAAAAAATGATTGTAGTTTTAATTTCTTTTATTTATCTACTTTGTCACCACAACCACACAGATATAAATAATGCATAAAGAAATAAAACATACAACCCACGGTGACATAGCCTTGCCAAAAACTAAATTGGTTTCCGAGAGCCATACAGACAATCCGATTAGGTCAAAACCTAAGGGACAAATCAACACACAAGGCAATAAGGTTGAACTCTTTCAGCTCCCACTAGCCTCAGCATCCGATGATGTCTCCGAGCGTCCTTGATGGATGACCTCCTTCTTGATGGACATCTTCGCCAAGATTTTTTTGCATAATTTTAATCTAAATACGTTTGCATATTTTCAAACCTATTACAGATTACATCATAAAACCCGGGATTCCAATGGCACGCAGACCTTCCCAATATATAACCAATAATAAAATAGTAAAGATTGAGATTAAACAAACAACCATCACAAACAAGGGGTCTCAAGGCTCGGCTATGTCACAAACATAAATAAAGCAGTAAAACTTGTAAATAATCCAGAATTCATTTTCATCTTGACATGAAAATAATTCCAAAACCAATTAATCACCATTAATTGAAGTAAATATGTCCAATATCGTTCTTAAATTAAACACGGTTCGTAAACTCGAAATTTAGGAACACTTTCCATAATTAGAAACTTTTTCCCAAAAAATTTCAAATTTAATTCCATCTTTGCATTATCTTTGGATTCATAACTATACTTTTCTTAAAATATTCAATTAACAATTCAAACACCTTTGAAACTTAAACTTACTATTTTAAGAAACTTTTTATTAAACAACCTTTAATAAATATAGTTTTATTTTCAAATAATATTGATAAATAATTTAAACTTCCTTTAAATAATCATCAATTAACTATTATTTAATTGAAACACTTTTCAAAATATATAACTAAACTTTATTTAAACGTCAATTTTCTAGATAAACAATTTACCAAAATTTGATCATCTTTAAATAACACCAAAAACTTTTCTTTATGGTTTTAAATGATTTCTACCAAAAACGTTAATGTGGAGATCAAATCTCAAAACATTAAACCATGACCGAACATGAAACTCAAAGTCAATATTTCATCAATTTGAAAATAGAATCCTTAAATTAAACTCTCTTTAATTTAATAATGCATTTTATGGAACTAAATATTAAATGCATTAATTAAATCTAGTTTATAAATTAAAATTACCATTAATTTTAATTTCAACATTAAAACATAACATTTAATTAAAACCGATTAAATTTAAACGACGAATTACCGGAAAACGGAAACGAACCAACTTAGTTAACCGACTCATGGTCGGATTCTATAACCCATATGAACCGAAAACAAGTAGGGTATTAAACCCTTTGACAGCTGAAATTAATCGAAGCCATTAATCAACTCACTTTGATTATTTCGATTTCCATATTCCAATTAATCGTTTAATTATCGAATCGAATAATGTTTAAACCGATTTGCGAATTTTATAAAAAAAAACTAATAAAGTCTCCACTTTAATTTTATAAAACCGAAAACATATTTACATATATTTTGTCACAAATGTCTAAACATTAATAACCAAACACTTTTGATTTATTGATTCGATTTTAACGCATTTAATTTAATCGTTCGAGTTTAACCGTGAATTAAACGACATGACGGAAACAAATAATCCATCACCTCGGTTACCACATCACAACCGAGAGGTCATGGGTCTCAACCCATGGCCGAAATCTCTAGGTTTGATTTCGCGAACCGAAATGTTTAATTTTTGACTTTAATCAATTAAACACTTTTAAACAATCAAACATCAACTAAATAAAACGAACTAAGGTTTCAAAAACCCGAGCTCCTGTGAACTCCAAGGTTGGCCGAGAATCACCATAAGGTTTCCAAAACCTTTGGTCGATTTTCTCCAAGCCAAATCAAAACCTTAAACGTTTTAAGTATCGATTTCGATTGTTTAAACAATTTTAATTATAAAAATCGAAACTTTAATAACATTGGACATAAATACTCGAATAATACTATCATTATGTTACTTGAGGTGGCTCTGATACCACTGTTGGGAATTCGTATCGTTTTTCATAAAAACATAAACATTAATCACATTAAATGCACAACGGAAGCTTTTTAAAATCACGAATTCCGTACACGGATCATCAAGTATACATAAGATAAGTAAACGAGAAAGCTATAAAAATTTGTACCTTTGTATTCGATGACAAGAATACATGAATGAGATGCTCTCGGTATCCACCGGTGATGACACGATCGAGCGGCGCCAAGTATATAATCAAACACACGAAGAACGGGAAAACCAAACACACAATCGTATGAGTTTGGTACGGCCGAGTTGGCCACCACACACACAAACACCTTCAAATGTGTGTGTGTGCCGAATCCACACATTAGGTCACCACCCACTTTCTTTTATATATATATATATATATATATATATATATATATATATATATATATATATATATATATATATATATATATATATATATATATTATATGTATTCTTTTGACTCGACCGTGTGTATATATTATTATTATTATTATTATTATTATTATTATTATTAATAAGAGTTTTAGTTTTAATCAAACTCTAATATAATAATATAATATATATCTTAATCATTATCTTTATTAATTAAACCTTATATAATTATCTCTATAATTATATACCCTTTAAATAATATTAATCTTTTATATATTATCTAATAATATATAAATGACTAGATAATTATATATAATTATCTCTTATTTATTTGTTTATAATTATCCATCCAATTATCTAATAATAGATGATAATACTAATTCAAATAAATCAATCTTTTATTTAATATCAAATAATAAATAAAAAACCAGATAATTATTTAATTATCATCCAATGACAATCAAATCACTACAATATCCAATATTGTACTTTTAGTCCCCGTACTTTAAGATATATATAATCATCCATTAATTTAATCTCAATGATCATTTCGTGTCATAAAAATATCAAATATTATTTATTCAATAGTTTAATTGCATCTGCTCAGTTGTGCTCATCGGTGTGACCCTCAAGTGTTTTATGAAATCAGCAATGATACAGTAGTAATGTCATATTTACACACCATATACTAACAGGAAGGATAGTACCCGATCATTCGAATGGAGGAGGCGGCAAAAGAGGACCGAAGACGTTGTTGAAGAAGTCGGTATACGGGTTTTGGCCGGTGGTGAATTGTGCTGTCGGCGGAACCAGGTGAGGAGGCATCAGGTCTGGTAGGTCCTGCCAGCCATGCGCCGGATAACGCTGATAAGAGTATACGACAGGGTTGTAGGCCGGTAATTGGGCATCGTATAATCATCATAAGACTGATATGGCATACCGGTTACGGAGTCCGAGGTGTCGGACTCCCTCCTAATATGCCCAGTTATGGTGCTGGTAATAGGCATTTTGGTATGTCAGGGCTCTCTGCCCGTCCTGAAGCTGATCTACCCGACCCGCCAAGTGATCGACACTCTCATAAATATGGGTCATACGCCCATTCATCTCATCTAGTCTCTGGGTCACATCCTCTCGGAACTCACCCTGACCTACTGCTAAATCCTTTATCCGCCTCATCATGCGGTCAAAGTCAACACCGTCATTACGTCAACTGTGCGAGGTAGACGCCCCTCGGTTCGGCTCTTCATCCCGAACTCTCGCCTCATTAGCGGCCTTCTCCTCTCTCTCTCTCACTCTCCTCTCATCCTCAGTGTAGTCCTCGATATACGACCGATTTGTTTCCTTGTCGAATATCTCGAACCCTTCATCAACTTCCCTAAAAATCAAGGTAGGGAACATGACGGCCGTAATGAACGTCGCCGAAACAGGGGAAAGCAGGGAATCGGGTGAAAGTGAACCCGTCCTCTCGAGGAATTTAGAGATCAACCAAGCATGAGAGATGATTGTCCTCTCTCTAGTATCGTACATAGCCCAAATATCATTCATGACTGTCCATGCGAAGGACAGTCTGGGCTTACCCTTAAGAAGGGCGTGTAGGACCGTGATATCCCAATGTCTGACCTTAGACATGTCACTATCACGAGGTAAGATGTTGTTCACATTAATCTTGAGAAGCACCTTACACCTTGGAGTCAAAGCCCTGCGGCTATAGGAAGTGGAGGACTCAGATTCCAAAATGGATGGAACAAAAACTCTACTCACCTGCTCTGTCCACTCCCCTGACCAAGTCATGTCAGTAAAGGCCAACTGGGCCTCATCCTTATACTCATATCCCCGCTGATTAGACCCTTCGTGGCCTACCCTCGTATCTAAATCAAATAATTGGTGAAGGATTTGCGCATCCATCGCCATGTCCCTACCATGGACGGTACCTATCAATCTAAAGTTGTTCCGTTAACGACCCGTCTCCCTTCGTTGGGTAGACATCCACTCAACCACATCAGCCTGAAAAATCTCGGGGCCGCCCAAGTCGAGCACACCTTCTGAACAAAAATAGTCATAAAGGTACGGTATCCCATAGTCCTCAAAACTCCTCTTAACCCTATTTTCAGCTAACACCTTATTCGAATATTTTCTAGATAAAAACAAGTGCGTCCTAACATGTTCAGGGTGTTGTGACAATAAGAGGTTCGGAGACCAATCTATCGATATATTAACATTGTGAGTTCTTTGTCTCGTTTTCCTCGACATCTACAATTGTGCCAACCAACCACAATATGTATGAGATAAATCAAATAATGTAACCTATAATTACATTTTACACAATTACGCTCACTTGAAAAATGCATATAGACACACACACACACACACACACACACACATACTCTTTGATGCTCAAGTTTTGCATCCCATATATATAGTCTATAATTTTCCATTATTTTAGCACTAAACTTATATCATATATATCAATAAAATCCATTTAGCACATACAATTGATTTCTAGCTAATCACCCAAGTTTTATAATTTTAAACATTATATGCACATTTGGGCAACCAACTTTATAAATCCAAATTAATTTCTAGAATTTAATCATGGCAAATTAACTAACACATTAAGTAAACACATATCTCATAAAACATATATCAAGTCTATCATCACATTCATGCAATTTCACATACTTTGACTCTAAAAAGTCAAAATCACCATGAAAACTCCATGGATGACCATGAATCTCAAACTTTCATTTTCACTCAAAAAGTATGAAATAAGTTGCAATTACTTAATAATAACACTAACCTTAGTGATTGGAAGCTAAACTTGGCAAAAATCTAGCCTTTTTCTTCACCACTTTCTTCACCCAAAAATCTTTCAAAATGATGAATCTACCCACAAAGAGGTAATTTCTAGCCTAGATCTTTGATATTTATGAAAATGTGGATGTTTTGGGGCTTAGATTTGTAAATTTTTGGCACAAAAGTATGGTTTTTCGAAGGTAGCTGCACACCCAATCGTAGCCTAAACTTCTAGGGTTTGTGAAAATGGCAAGTGAGGCTCAAATCTGGTTTTAAGCTCGATGGGACGCAGGGCCAGCGCAGACCTGCGCCCAACTATGCTAATTTTTCAGTTTTTCATTGTTTTGGTACGCGGGGCTATAAATCTCTCTAATTTTTGATATAGAATGTAGTCTAAAAAATTTTGTGAGGGCTAAATTAATTAATCTTATCGTTATTAACCTACCCTCCCCAACTTAGGCTTTTGTGATGTCCTCGTCACATCAAATTTAATTTATCGGATAAGAACATAGAGAGATAGATCAGTACATATACCTTACTCATAACAATTAAATTTAAACAAACAAATAATAAACAAACAAAATTCAACTTTTATAAATTCAACTTAAAATAAAAACACCACACTTTTAAAAATAAAAATTAAAGTACGATTATAATCCAGATAAAATAAATAGACAAACCAAACAAACCACCACATCAGAAATAAATTAAACCAACTTAAATGTTTAACACACACAATCGACCATAATACTCAAATTATAAAAATTAATAGTCTTTAGGTGGAGCGACGATCTCTTCCAGTTCACCAACTGTTATCTGAATGTTGGTGAGCCAATCAGAATGCGTTCGAAACAGTTGATCATTCTTCTTTTGGTTTTCCCGAAGCGTCTGGATTTCTTTGAGCATCACATTGTTTGTGTTCACTAAGTCTCCAACGATCTCCCTCAGCTTATGAACTTGATCCCAAACAACATCAACAGTCTCGACCCTCTTCCATGGCCTCTGATCTTCCTCGTCGACTTCCATTCTAGCTTTTACTTTATTGTTTTGTCCTTCAGGCACCGGTTCAGGGGCTTTGAACGGGATCTGGGCCACTTTAGCAGATTTAGGACAACGAATTTGGAAACCTCTCTTAGTACGCTCAAATACTAGCCCTACCATAGTAATCCTTGTAAACCATGTGGTATTCGGGTTAAGGATCCTTATGGTCAACTCCTTGGACACTGCCTTTTCTATTACGAACAATTCAGTCAACATTTTACAATGAGGGTAATTTATTTCGTGACCTAAGACATGACACTCCCACAGATTCTGCATAATAATATACCCTAATGATACGGTCGGGTATCCGGTCATTAATGCGTGAACTAGGAGTATCTCCTGGGGTTTCACGTGTGTGGTGTCTTGGTGACGTGGAAGTATGTTAAAAATAACAAGCTTCCACATGACTTTGGCTAAAGGGCACAAATCACCTCTATTGAAGGCGGTGTAAGTCCGGGCAGTTCTAATAAGAATTCCAAAAACGGTATATATCATGTGATCCCATTGATTAGTCCACTTATTAACCTTACGCATTCTATCCCGCTAGGTATTAGTCGATGGCCAGAACTCCCTAGGACGAGGTGTCTCAGTGTCAATAAGGAATTCATCATACAATTTTTCTCTAGAAATTAACACCTTTTTGTTTCCCACCATCCTCACTAATTCGAAATTGTGTTCCTCAAATTTCTCAATCCTACGCATCGTGGCGAACCACTGTTGGATTAAACTAGTATGGATATATGACAATTCCCACATGACAGCCGTAGCCCATCCCAAACGTTCAAACGACTAAATGATATCAAAATCATCAAAGTCAGACTCTTTCAAGGTACGTTCTATGAGAAACCTAGGGGGTTTGCCATTATTGGTATTTGGGGGAATTTCAGGGAATTCCGCATTGAGGGGTTTCTCAAAGCGGACGTTCTTAGGGTCGTGGGTTCTCATCCTAGGCTTTTGGGAATTTGCAGGACGGTTACCGTTTGCGTGAAATTGGGTTGACATCTAAAAAAATGCAAAGACAAAGGATTATAAAAATGGAGGTTTTCTACATAAATGATGCATGACAATTAAACATCCTTTTTCAATAAAAATAAACTAATCCTAAGTCTCACAACAATGTGAGCCCAATCTAACCCTATCAAATGCATGAACTTTAATAATTCAATATTTTAACAATTTAAGCATAACCTTTAAGACAAAAAGTTTCAAAATATAATAAAAATGGAAAAAGCCATAATTTTTATAAAACTTTTGCAAAAATAAATTTATATTAATTAAATGAATATTTAGAAAATTATTAATAACCATTTTTTCAATAAAAATCATGTAACACCCAAAACCTCAACGCATGCATGCATGATAAAACTACACGAAAACTAGCGTAGAATGAAGCTAAAGGGGTTATAGGGAGTATACCTTGCTAACCTTTGAGAAGAACTAACGTCGGATTGAAGATTTGACGTGGAAAAGATGAATTTTTAGAGGTTTTTAGGCTTAGAAATCGAAATCTGCCGTTTCTGGAACTGTATATTAGGGTTTAGGGTTATGGGGATGATCAGTACTGTTTTTATAAGATTTTAGGCGCGTCGGGCCGCAGGGCAGTGCAGGCCTGCGCCCCCTGCGCCCGGGCCTTCGGATTTTTAATCTGGGCTGTGCATTTGTCTGGAAACCTTATTTCTCCAGTTTTAAAATTATACAGGTAGTCTCCTCAACTTACGCTCGCATTATCGGGTTAAAATATTTCTGCTACGTGCTTAAAATCTTTATTTTCTGATGTGGAATCCTAAATCTAATTTAAAACCTAATTTCTAAACACAACTAAGTTCAGGAGGTTAATCCTTCCCAACGTAATTGGGTACACATAATTAACACAAAAACAGACTAAAAAAAATTAAATTGAAATAATCAAAAAACTCTGGGTTGCCTCCCAGAAAGCGCTAAGTTTTACGTCTTCAGCCAGACGTACTGCTCCTAAACTAATTAATTAATTTAAGGATATTGTAGTCTGATTAATTCCGAGACTAACATATCATTGGTGGCCCATTGAACATATAATTTAAGTCTATGTCCGTTTACTTTGAATGGCTCACCACCTTTTAGGTCCTGTAATTCTACCGCACCATGTGGGTAGGTATTAGTTACAATGTATGGACCTGTCCATTTACTTTTTAATTCACCGGGAAATAGTCTAAGTCTTGCAATAAATAACCAAACTTTATTTCCTTTAGTAAATATTTTATTTTTAAGCATTCTGTCGTGGAAAACTTTAATTTTCTATTTATAAATTCTTGCGCTTTCGTAGGCTTCTCTACGAATTTCTTCCAGCTCATTTAATTGAAATTTCCTATCAACACCGGCATCATGTAAATTAAAATTTGTGTTTTTGATTGCCCATAGAGCTCGGTGATCTAATTCCACTGGAAGGTGATAAAGCTTACCATAACAAGTCGATAAGGGGACATACCGATTGGTGTTTTAAAAGCGGTTCTGTATGCCCATAGAACATCCTCCAATTTTTGCGACCAATCTTTACGATTAGGTCTTACAGTTTTTTCAAGGATTCTCTTAAACTTTCTATTAGAGATCTCGACTTGTCCGCTGGTTTGCAGATGATAAGGCGTTGCTATTCTATGAGTAACTCCATATTTCTAGGAGTTTAGCAAAATGCTAATTTTTAAAATGTGACCCTCCGTCACTGATGATAGCCCTTAGGATACCGTGTTGTGCAAAGATATTTCGTTTAACAAATTTACACACAACTCGGTTATCATTATTGCGTGTAGCTTCTACTTCCACCCATTTGGAATCATAGTCTACTGCAACTAAAATATATTCATATCCAAATGATTTATGGAAGGGTCCCAAAAAACCAGTGCTCCGTACATCAAATATTCTTACGATTAATATTGGGGTCATGGTCATTTCATCTCTTTTTGCGATGCCACCAGTTTGCTGGCATCTTGTGCACCCTTTAACAAACTCGTAAGCATCCTTAAATATTGTGGGCCATGTGACCAGTTTTCTTTGCGCTGAAATGGCCACCGCATGTATATGCATGGCAGTGTTTAAGAATATCCTCGTGTTCCGAATTAGGGACACATCGTCTTATTATTTGATCCGCTCCTTTTAAATAGATCAGACTCATCCCAAATGTATTGCCTTGCTTGAGCATAGAAATATTTTCTTTGTTGTGAGTTCCAGTGCTCTGGCAATCTTTCTGATACGAAATAATTAACCAGATTCGCAAACCAGGGAATTTTAGATTTCGATAATAATTGTTCATCAGGGAAGGAGTCCCTGATTTGATCAGTTGAGCTTGTTGGGATTAATTGAACCCTTGATAAATGATCGACAACAACATTATCTGTGCCTTTTTTATCCTTACAAAAATGACCTATGGTCACGGTTTTGTCCAAACTGCCTAGCCACAGTTTTTGTTATTGACGTGACTAAAGGGTCATATATGATCTTGTATTATTATGATAGCCACAGTTTATCTCAATAACTGTGACCATTGCAAATCACATTCAAACCTTAAGCCACGGTTTAACATAAGGATCGTGACAAAGACTTGTCACGATTGCCATATTGTTACCAAATGTCATCGTTTGTCACAGTTATTTGTTTGATATCTATAATAATCTTGTGATGGTTATTAACTGTGACGATAAATATGTATATGGTCACGAAAATCTCTTTCGGTGACCAAAGGGACACCCTGAAGTCTAAATGTATGAGTCTAATTATATGGTGAAATTAGTCACATGAATAAACTGTGACAGAAGGCTAACTTATATGGTCACGAAATCGCTTTGTGTGACCAAAGGGTGGAGTTCATTAGCCACGTAGGGTAAAAGAAAAACATTGTGACTATAAGTGTTTAATGGTCATGATTGAGTTCATTAAGTGTGTCCAAAAGTAAACAATTGTCATGAAATAAGAAAATTATTGTGACTATAAGTATTTTATAGTCACGGTTTAGTTTCTTATGTGTGTGTAAAAGTATTTTATATTCATGATGAAAGAGAAAAATGTTACTAAGTATTTTTTTCACGATTTAATTTCTTTTATGTATATAAAAGTATTTAATGATCACGGTTTAAGAAAAAAAAACACATCACCATAATTATGTTTCGGTCACAGTTTAAGACACACAAGCATGTGACTATTAATATTTAAAGGTGACAGATTAAGTTTTTATGTGTGTCTAGATGTAAACAATAGTAATAGTAAAATGAAAAAGATATGATTATAAGTACATTCAAGTCACGATTTAATTTGTTTTGTAACTAAAAGCTATCAATCTCACATTAAAAAAATCAATATAAGGGGTTTTTTTTGTCACGGATTAAGCAAACTTGTGACTATTAATATTTAAGGTGACGGTTTATTGTTTTTCTGTAACTAAAAATAAACAATAGTCATGACAAAAAGATGTTGTGACTATATTTTTCTAATGATCATGGTTTGTTTATTTCTTATTAGTATGTAAAAGTAATAATTTTCATGATAAAAGAAAAAAACAGTGACTATAAGTACTTTATGGTCACACGAAAAATTGGTTTGTGTGACTAAAAGTAATCGGTGGTCATGGTTTAAGGGGAAAAAAATGTCCCTATAAGTATTTTATTGTCACAGTTTAATGTATTATTGTGTCTGAAACTAAACATTAACCATGATAAAAGAACAAAAATGTATTTATAAGTATTTATGGTCACAATTTATTTTGTTTTGTGTGGTTAAAGGTTATCAATTGTCATAGTTAAAAAAAAACTTGTTAATATGAGTATTTTGTGGTCATGGTTAATTGTGTTATGTGTGTCAAAAACTAAACATTAACCATGATAAAAGAAAAAATATCGCGACTACAAGTAGTTTATGGTCACGACTTATTTTTTTTATCAGTTGCTAAATGTTATTAATTGTCATAATAAAAGCAGCAAAATGTGGCTATATCTACTTATGGCCACGATTTAGTTAGTTTTGTGTGGTTAAAGGTTATTAATTGTCACAACAAGTATTTGATGGTCACCAAAGGGCCTTTGGCCTGGCGGTAAGAGGGTGGAGATAAAAGTGAGAGGTCACGGGTTCGACTCCCGTCGGAGACATGTTGATATTTAGGTGGTGAAAGTAAGTCTTGTGGTAATGAGTAGTTTAGGAGTAGGAGTAAGAGTAGGAGTAGGATAGTTTGTCGTTAAAAAATGTATTTAATGGTCACAGATTGTATTGTTGCATGTGTCTAAAAGTTACCAATTTCCACGATTAGGAATAAATAAGTAACTATAAATACTTTATGGTCACGGTATTGTTTATTATATGTGTCTAAAAGTAAGCAATTGTCATGAATAAACGAAATATTATGTGACTAAAATAATGGTATGGTCACGGTGTAATTATTTTTGTGTGTCAAAATGTATCAATTGTCACGGTTTAATACTTTATGTATGTCCAATTGCAACCAATCGTCACATTTTAATAAATTATGTGTGTCTAAGTGTACCCTACGGTCACGGTTTAATTGTTTATGCATGTCTAAATGTAACAATGTTCACACCACTTAATAGTTTATGTGCGTTAAAATATTACCAATTGACACGGTTTCATTCATGTGGTGTGTTTAAATGTCTCAAATAGTTATGGTTTAACTGATTATGTGTGTATAAATTTATCCGATGGTCACGATTAAATATTTGTGCGTCTTTAAATATACCAGGTGGCCACGGTTTATTTGTTTATACGTGTCTGTAAGAATGTTAACGCCACTGATCAATTGTTTATGTGTGTCTGAATGTATCCAACTGTCATGGTGTTAAAATAAATTGTGACTAAAAGTATTTTATGGTCACGGTTACTAAAAAATATAGACTACAACTATATAGAAATTGTTACCATATAGCCACGGTTTTATGCTATGGCCACGGTTTTACATGTGATTTAGTCACGAATATTAAATGTAGCCATAAGGTACCAAAAGTGATGCGACCTTTGGTCACGATTTGAATGAAAAATAAAACTGTGGCCAAAGGTCTATGGCCACGGTTTTTTAACATGACGGAAGACATATTTTTTACTAGTGTAATTTCTAAGTCAAATTCTTGCGATAGAAGGATCCACCGAATTAATCTAGGCTTGACATCCCTCTTTGCCAATAAATGTCTTAAAGCACTGTGGTCTGAGTACACAATTACTTTTGCCCCCCAAATGTATGATCTGAATTTATCTAGGGCAAACACTATGACTAATAATTCTTTTTCCGTAGTGGTGTAATTGATTTGTGCCTCATTAAAGGTTTTACTTGCGTAGTAAATAACCACTGGCTTTTTATCAAATCTTTGACCTAATACAACACCAACTGCGTAATCACTAGCATCGCACATGATCTCAAAAGGTTGAGACCAATCTAGAGATTGCAGAATTGGCGCTTCCGTTAATTTTGATTTAAGCTTCTCAAATGCCTTCATACAGGCGTCATCAAAATTAAACTCGGCATCTTTTGATAGAAGATTGCATAACAGCGTTGAGATTTCACTGAAATCCTTAATGAATCGCCGATAAAAACTAGCGTGGCCTAAGAATGATCTTATTCCTTTAACGCTGGTAGGGGGTGAAAGTGAAGAAATTAATTGAACTTTCGCCTTGTCTACCTCCATTCCTCTTTCGGACACAATGTGACCTAAGACTACCTCTTCATTCACCATAAAATGGCTTTTCTCCAAACTTAGAACTAAGTTGGTTTCAGTGCATCTCTTTAGGACTTTTTCTAAATGTGTTAGACAATCTTCAAATGTTTTATCGAATATGGAGAAATCATCCATAAATATCTCAAGAGAACCATCCAGCATATCTGAAAAGATAGCCATCATACAACGCTGGAATGTGGCGGGTGCATTACATAGTCCAAACGGCATCCTTCGGTAAGCAAATGTGCCATATGGACAAGTAAATGTAGTTTTCTCTTGATCCTCAGGATGGATTGGGATTTGGTTAAAACCAGAATATCCATCAAGGAAACGTAAAACTTTTGTCCTGCTAATTTTTCCACTATTTGATCTATAAATGGTAGCGGAAAATGGTCCTTCGAAGTAGCAGCATTGAGTATTTTGTAATCTATACAAACTCTCCACCCAGTTACAGGGCGAGTAGTTATCTTCTCTCCTTCTTAGTATTGATTACAGTAATTCCCGATTTCTTGGGTACAGTTTGGGTTGAACTTACCCACTTACTATCAGATCTGGGATATATAATTCCAATGTCCAACCAATTTAATACTTTTTCTTAACTATATCTCTTAAATTAGGATTCAATCTCCTTTGTGCATCCCGAGCTGGTTTAGCTTCTGGATCAGTGATGATTCGGTGCATACACAAAGTGGGACTGATTCTCTTTAAATCAGCTATCGTCCATCCTACTGCTTCTTTATATTTTACTAATACTTGCAGTAGACCTTTTTCTAGCGCTTCAGTCAGATCTGATGAAATTATGACTGGCAAAGTGTCATTCTGATCTAGAAAAACGTATTTTAGATGTGATGACAGCTCCTTCAATTCTAGAACAAGTGGTTGCTCTATTGAAGGTTTGGCTGACTGAGGTAAATCAGTAGGTAATTTTCAGTCCTATGGGTCCATGGTGGTTGTTTCGATTCTAATGTGGATTCCATGACTACTTTTAATTTATCACACTCAGTAGGATTCAGTTTGGCTAATTCATTCTCAGCAAAGAATAACTCAGTAGTATCTTTGTTGTTGATTAACGAACTATGCTGCTGTGCAAGTTCGTCCACCATGTCTATAAGATAGCATTCTGAATCAATAGCAGAGACATTTGAAGCATTAAACACATTCGGTCTTAATTTCCTATTACCAAAGGCAATATCCACTGCTCCTGTCCTACAATTAATTTATGCATTAATCGTGGCTAAGAAAGGTCTGCTTAAGATAATAGTCGGTTGACTATCTCCTATTGAACTTTCGGTGTCCAATACTAAGAAATCAACATGATAGTAAAAATCTTCACCTTTTACTCTGACATCTGATAAAATACCTCTAGGGCACTTGGTTGACCGATCTGCCAGCTGTAAGATAATATGAGTTGTCTGTAACTGGCCTAGATCATGGTTGTCAAACAAGTTTCCAGGTAAGATATTAACACTAGCTCCAAGATCAAGCAGTGCCTTTTTAATATGCACATTCCCTATAGTCACTGGAATCAATGGTGATCCAGGATCTTTCAGCTTACGAGGTAGAGAACTAGAGACTACTGCACTTAACTGTTCAGTTAAATTGATCTGCTTTGGAGCGAGACCTTTTCTTTTCTGAGTGCATAGATCTTTCAGAAATTTGGCATAAGAAGGAATCTGTTGAATGGCCTTGATCAAAGGAATATTGATCTTAACTTGATTGAACAAGTCCCACAGATCCTCTGGTTGTGGGCCTCTTTTTCCATAAGGGGAAGACTTTGAATTTTCTAAAGCAGCAGGATAAGGAGGAGGAATTGAAGTGTCCTGGTTCTTATCCGCCTCCCCAACTTTGGGAGTTGGGATATTTGCTTTAATTGGTTCTTTAAAAGAAACTTTCTTAGGAATATCCTTTTTTGGATCCTCTTTCTCCTCATACACGACTTCAGTGTTGGTATCGTCTTCTTCTGCCTCTTTTCCTTTAGGCATCTCTATCTTATTGTCTACCTCTTTACCACTTCTTAATGTGGTTATCTTAGATACTTCATTAACTTCATTTATCTCATGTTTATTATCTTTGTTATGATGAGCATGTGAAGGATTGGGAATAGTATTGCTAGGAAGCTTCCTTTCCTCACGTCTAGTAAGCGACTCAGCTATCTGACCCATCTGGCGACTTAACATCTCCATGGTCTTAGTACTGATAGCTGATTGCTGCTTCATAAATTCAGCAAATTTTGAGAACTGTGAGGAAGTCATATTTGTTTCCACTTGGAATTGTGGTTTATCACGATGATTTGACTTATAATATCGCTCATCCTTAGCTGCGGAAGTAGAACCATATTGATATTCTCTTTTTAGTGGTTCGTATCTCGGTGTGGATTGATGATCGGTAGGCTGATCATTTTTCCATCGAAAGTTGCGATGGTTTCTCCACCCCGGATTGTATGATTCCAAAATTGTATTATCCCTCTCTCGATGAGCTCTAAAACCATAAACTTTGTTAGCGAATTCCTCAATGGATTGCACTTGAGGGCATGCTTCGGAATGATGCGATGGATCACCGCATGTATCACAATTAATTGATGCATCAGGGTTTGAAAGACCCTTCATCAATTGATCCATTTTCTTGCCTAGTTCTGAAATTTCACTTTTAACCTCACGTTTCCAGGCATTATCTATGCCCATAACTTGAACTGCTATGCTGTTTTCAGAACCAGCTTGAACTTTAAGACCTTTACCGAGTTGACTAAGCAACTCTCAAGCTTCGTCGTTTTCTATTGCTAAAAATGTGCCTCCGGTGGCAGCTATAATCATATTATGACTTTCTTGACTCACACCATCAAAAAATGTTTTGATAAGCATCCATTTGGGTACCTCGTGGTGTGGACAAACTCTCAATAATTCATTCATAAGATCGAAAGCTTCGTAGAATTGTTCGCCCGGTTTTTGTTTAAATCCGGTAATTTCCTTTCTTTTCTCAGTTGTTTTACTAATGAGATAATATTCATTCAGGAATTCTCTTTTCATTTGATCCCATGTTGTAATGCTATGGGTCGGTAAGGATACGAACCAATTCTTCGCTTTCTCTTTCAATGAGAAAGGAAATAATCAAAGTTTTAAACCATCGGTGGTTATACCTCAAACGTGATTTGCTTTACAAATACCTGCGAACTCAGCTAGATGTTCGTAGGGTTCCTCGCTTGGCATCCCTCGAAAGATCGGAAGAATTTGAAATAATTGAGGACGAACTTCGGGTTCGTTCTCGTTTTCGGGATAACGGATTGGAGATGGGTCGGGCACATCACCTGGACGGTAATGTGACTCAACCGTACGCCTCGCTTGCTCACCCATCCTAGCAGTTATGCGCTCGGGTTCTTTTTGATCACGATTTCGCGGCGAAATCGGAGGGCTTTCAGAATTAGGAATCTCTGAATTGGGAATTTCTAAATTAGGAATTTCTTCCTCTTGTGCGTTTGAATTTTTCGTGATTAATTGTTGTTTTTGAATCCTGACAGTCTTTCGGTTCGATTTCGCTACTCTTCGATCTCAGGTTCGAATTGTAGCGGCAATCCTCTAGCCAATCGACGTGTGTGCGTACACTAAATAAAATACTAAAATAAATTCCTTAATTAAACTAATTATATTTTTGGTGGTAAAGTAGAGGACTACAATTATCTTTTTGAATTTTTTTAATCTTTTAATTTGATTTTTAATAATGGAAAATTAAAAACTAAAAATAATCAAAGAACGGAACTAAAACTTAAATACTTAAAACTAAGGACAAAGACTAACTTCTATCCTTAACTACCGTTACAGTCTCCGGCAACGGCGCCAAAATCTGACTGGCCGTCATTGTGACCCGCAGAAATAATCCTTATATCCACAGTTTAGCTCAGAGAAGTAAGGGTCGAATACGCAGGGAGTGAATTTGTAATTAGGGTTAGGTAATTAGTCTTATAAGTTTTATTGAAAGCACCTTAAATTGGAAATTGTGGATTTGAATGATTTGTTTAGATCAATGACTTACGATTACTTTGTGACTAAAATTAATGGCAAAATAACTAACGTAGTAGATTACAATCAAGAGACGAATAACCATTCACGGGATCTCTACGGCGTAAGTATTACTCACTCTAATTTCATGCAACAATCACATAGACATAATTAATTGCGCGACTAAATTACTCAAACATGTTTTAACCAATAAATCTCGGCATAACATATGCAATATTCATGACTTGTCTTAATCCTCAAGCTAATGGACTCGGCACAAATAATAATACCACTATAAACTATCTTGCTTTTTACCAATCAATACATAAAATCATAATCATAGCCGAATGCTTATCATTTGCATACACATAATAGATCTCACTCAATATAAATACATCAAAACATAAGAAGTCAAAGTAGAATAAACTTAGCCGTTGATCCTCCGTAAATGGCTAATGGGATTAGCTGCTCATCGTAAGCTCTTTAAAAATATAGATCTAAGACATATCGTAGCTTGCGAATCACCATCTTCGTTTTTTTGTCGTAGATCCACTCCGACAGGGCTTCGCCAACTCTTTCACACACGCCGGGACTTCTCTCCAAGGCTGCCATCAACCTCTATTTATAGAGGAGTCGACATTAGGGTTTCACAGGCTGGAAAACACGTTTTTGCGCCGTCTTAGCATAGGCCAGGAGCAGGCCAGCGCCCCCCCCCCCCTCGCGCCCTTGGTAAGGCTAGGGTTACGCTGGTATACACTGGAATGCATCTGGATAGCTGGATCTTTCTGTTTTGGAGCGCATGGTGGCGCAGGCCTGCGCCCCCTTTGGCTTGGTTTGCTCTGAATTTTCTTGAGTTGCTTTCATTTAATCTCTTGACCCTGAAACACAAACTTGGAGTAATAATATGGAATTTACGAAGTTCCGGTGTTTAAAGTGATCATAAAATGACTCTGAAACATATAAAATTATAGACTTATAAGACGAAAACGCTAAAAATATGAAAACATGTTGGTTTTTTATAATAAATCCCCGTATATATTGACATTTTACATACCTTTTCTATTAGAGATGAGTTTTATTTAAAACCTAGTCAAACCCGAAAAAATAAACTTAAAACGCCCCAAACTTAAGAATTAGACAGAACCAGCATTTTCCATACCTTTTGTATTGGAGATGAGTTTGTTCTAAAACCTATTCAAACCCGAAAAAATAAACCAAAAAAGCCCCAAACTTAAGAATTAGAACCGGACCGGTTGGTACCAGACATAGTTTTTCTTGACATTTACAATAAAATACTATAAAATCGGACCAAATCGGACCTTGTATACTGAAAGCTGAAAACCAAAATAAGGGAATCTTAGTAACCGAGAAATCGTTCAAAAACATGTAAATCGGTCCAATTTAGTTTAGACAAAACAGTCTTTTTATTCTTTTTCTATTTAAAAATTAACTTGATAAGTGTTTGGAGCATTTGATTCTTAATTGGTTGTATCAATATGGAAATATGATAGGGTATATATGGACCTAGGGTTCTACACAAATATGAGATGGTATGCATGTATATGGACCTATATGGATACAAGACCTAGGGTTTCTACATAAATATGAGATGGTATGTATATATATGGACCTATATATATACATTTTTTTTGTTTGGTACAATATCTGGGGCTTTAGACAAATGGTGATTATATATGTACATGCATGCGATTAGCTATGGTTTAAGAAGTATTCTTGAATTACAAACTTAAATGCACATGATTAAGCATAGGTCACACCGATCTAACTTAACCTTGTATATTCTTTATACAATTCTTGTGTTTTGCCTAACTGTTAAAATATATACATATTGATTCAAGTTATTTGTGGCTTATTGGTTCAAGTTAATTGTGGCTTTTCTACAAAATTTGTTTCTGCATGGACCATTTTTGATAAGATGATATTCTTTGAAGTTTATAAGCTGGTGCTACAGGATATAAGGAGCGGACGTTATTTCGTTGACCTAGATACATTTATTAGTGCCTCCTCTTCTCTCTTCTTGCTTTCACCTATTGTTTTAGGGTTTCTGGTCCAGTGAGAAATTTGTACACGTTTAGGTTGAATTTTTAGTTTCAGTTGTATGAGTTTGAGAGAGTAGATCACACATGTTGGTGTTTCTAATCATAGAGGGTTGTAGTGAGGTTTGGTTTGTAAGTAATAGGGTGAGCTTTATGACCGGTTGGTTTTAGGGTTTGTTAATGAAAGTTATCGTATATTTTTGATTCCTTGATGTGTTTATCTTGAAACCTGATTTCTTCATGGTATCAGAGCCCTAGGTTTTGTACGATTGAGGTTTTTCTGTTCGCTAGGATTTTGGTCGATCTTGGATGGTGTGTTGGTTGGTGGTTTTGAGTTCAGATCTTTATTGTGTTATGCTCGTGTGAGTTGTTTCCCGAATATCTGGTATCTGGTATCTGGTTCCGATAGGGTTTTGTCTCAAAACCCTAGTCATCTACCGTTATTCCGCTGAGAATCGGTAATATTCAAGGGTTTAGTATCGATGAGTTCTCTGTAAATCTTCTTTACTTCTTGTGTTGTAGCAAGTACCTGCAGTCGTTTCTATTCTGACATGCATCAATTGCCCCTACTTGTCAAACTTGGTCTATATACAAGAATTTCTGTTGTGGTTATTTTTTGTATGGTTAGTTATTCGTGTGGCATGTGAGTTGAAGATATTGACTTACTTGACCAGACGTTTGAACGTCTTAGAATCCTGTCTCTAGTTTGGTACCTTTTGCGTGAGTTTCCTTTATTTGTGGGGTTCTCTGTTATATTCTTCTTGTTTATTGTGGTTGCTGATTAAATTTTCTATGACTCTATGCTTTATTTGTGTTGTTGTTGGGTCTGTTGTGGTTTATGCTCCCTGTATATACTTTGTATTCCCTACTTGAAATGGGTGAACAAGACGATACCCTGATTAACAAGTTAGATTTTGGTGATCCTTTATATCTCCATGCCAGTGACACTAGCAGTGTTCCCTTGAATACCTTTAAACTCAAAGGAACATAAAATTATATGTCATGGTCTTGTAATATGCTGTTGTCCTTTCAAACTAAAAGTAAAGTTGGTTTTGTCGATGAAAGTTTCAAAAATCTTTAACTACTGATGTTCTTGGTAGTCAGTGAGACAGATGTAATGTTGTTGTTCTTTCTTGGATTCTTAGTTCTGAGTCTGATGAGTTGTATAATGGTCAAATTCATTCTACTATTGCGTCTGAGGTTTGGAAGGAATTAGAAAAGACATATGATAAATTAGATGGATCAGTGATTTTCAACTTGCATCACCAGATTAACTCATTAACTCAAAGTAGGTCTTCTAATTCTGAATACTACATAGACTAAACTGTATTTGGAATCGATATGACATTATCTAAAACTTCCTATGTGTGTCTGTGATTCTTCTAAAGGATTTTCAAAGTCATACAAATCCTTTGAAGCTAAGGCAGTTTTTAATGGGCTTGGATGATCTTTATCAGCCTAACAGAAGCAATATTTTGACTAGAGATCCCTTACCAAGTGTTAAAGTTTCTTTCTCGTTAGTTTTTAGAGTGGAATCTCATAGAAGTTCTTCTTTCAATAATGTTAAGTCTATTGGTTAATCTTGCTGCATTTTTTCAAACTCTTCTCATTTAAAAAATGTGTCTAACTCTAAGCTAAAGTGAAGTGTTTCAGAAGTGGGCACACTATTGACAAATGCTTTGAAATTATAGGATATCCTTCTAAAACCAATAATATTGTCAAGTGTGTTAAGTGTGGAAGATTTGGTAATTCGGTAGATAAATGCTTTGAAGTGGTAGGTTATCCTTCCACTTGGAAAAAAGAGAAGTAACAATAACACGTGTTTTTAAACACCTAGTGGTTCAAGTGAGTTCACTGGTACAATTGTGTCTCTTACTCAAGAATAACTTGCTAAATTGTTGGAGTTATTGGCTGAAAATAAAAATTCTACATCACTGAAGTCAAATATGGTAGGTAATTTTTATAACCTGATTTCCTTTTCCAAGGTAAAATTGAAATATTTGGCTGTGTTAGTTCCGTCCTAAATCCTTTCAGTTATAGTAATGGGTGGATTGTGGATTCTGGTGCAAACCAGTATATGACTTCTCCAGACAAAAATATGGTTAATATTGTTAATGTTTCAAACTATAATTGACTGTATGTCATCCTAAACTGCTTCTAAGGTTGTTAAAATTGGTGACTTGCATATAACTGACAAAGTGGTGTTGCATGGTGTCCTTGTTGTTCCTGAATACAATGTTAATCTACATCTGTGTACCATTTGGCTAAGGATAGTGGTCTGTGTGTTGTGTTTGATGAGTTATTTAGTTATATTCTGGATTCGAGGTCAAAACTGACCTTAGGGACTAGTAAACAAAGTGACAGTCTGTATATTTTTGGACAAAAATTTAAAGGTAATAACCAGAAAAGAATTCATTCAAACAAAAAACCTAAAACAACCAGCTTAAAAAGCCACCCTATTACTTTACAAAGAAACCTCTCTACAACACTCAGCGAATACACACCAACAGGTGAGTATCACATACTCAATAACAAAACAAGAACTGAGAAAGAAAACTGTAAAGGCTACCTGCTCAACAATATTATACATATATAAACCATAGCCTCCTGAATATGAAACGAGCAAGAATAATTAAAATATGAATTGATCTACCAGGGATGTTGTTTGAAGAAGTATCAGAAGACCACTCAGCCGTTGTTGATGAAGTTCTGCGTGCTGGTAGGAACAAGGTTTCCTCATGAGATATTAATGGAAACTAGGTCATCTTGTCAATTCTTGGAGCATTGACCGATCCTTCTTCCAACTGGTGGCATTCCACTCCTTTTATAACAATACCAATTTTACACTTCAACCCTCGTTTCAAATAAAACCCTGCAAAATAAGGACTTATCTAAAAATAAATAAAAGAAAAGATAACAATTAACTTGTAAAATACGAAATTAATATTTTTAACACCCCTCCTCAAGTTAATTGTTATAAACATTATGTTGGGAAATAATTTAAGTATGTTCAAACTGTTAGTTAGACTTCTCAGACTGTTAGTAGATTTTTCATGTAAATACAAAGTTCATGCTGCTAGTTGAAGAAACTCGAGCTGCCAGTGTAAAAGTTCAAGCTGCCAGAGCAAAACAACTCAAGCTGCTCAGTTCATGCTGTCAAGAGATTCAAGCTGCTCAACAGTTTCATAAACAGAAAGTGCTGATTTTCAGGAAACGATATCTACATGAAGATTCCAGCATATCTACTATCAGAAAAGTCATAGTCCTTCAAGGAAACAAGTCCAAAAATCAATTTAAATAGACAGAATAGGTTTTCTATTGAATAGAAGTTTTCTACATATTTTGAGTCCGTAATTGCTTTGTTGATTAAGTTTTCTCAAGCCTCTAAGGTTGTAAAACCCTAAGAACAGTCTGTGTTCTTCGTCTAATCAAAACAGATTAGAGGTGATTGTAATCATTGAATTCAGCAATACAAACAGTCTTGATTACTTCTTATGTTTTATGCTTCATTGGTTCTGAAAGTTTTTTGTTAAAATAATTAAGTGTTATTCCGCAAACTTCTTAATTAAACTTTGATTCAAAGCAAGATTATTGATTTATACTCTGATAAATTTCAAATCAGTTAATCTTGGTTATTCAGTTTTAGATCCTGACAAGTGGTATCAGAGCCAGGTTGTTCTTTGTTTTTCAAAGTCGAAAACTTTCTTTCAAATTTTTAATCTTTTTACAATGGAATTTGAAAATAGCAGCAATGGATCTGGGCAAGGACTCAAAGTGCCTATGCTCAAGCCCACTGAGTTTGAGATGTGGAAACTCAGGATTCAACAACATATTCAATTCATTGATTATGCCATATGGGAAGCTGTTGAATTCCCTCCTGTAGTTGATCCAGAACTTGATGCTGAGGGAAAACCAGTCAAAACCCCTCCAAAAACTGAACTTGAAAGGAAGGCTAGAATGAATGAAGTGAAAGCACTCACACTATTACAAATAGGCATTCCTAATGCTTATCAACATCAGTTCAAAAAGTTTTATACTGCTCACTCTCTTTGGAATGCCTTAGAGAAGAGGTTTGCTGGTAATGCCAGTACCAAGAGAAATCAAAAAGACCTCTTGAAACAGCAGTATGAAAATTTTTCTGGTGGCAAGAATGAAAACCTCACTCAAATCTTTGACAGGTTCAACAAACTGATAAGTGAACTGGAAAGTGCAAAGGTCAATCTGGATCAAGATGAAGTCAACAGAAAGTTTCTCAGATCTCTTGGAGAAGAATGGACAGTCTATGCTTCACAGTGGAGAACAAAAGACACTCTTGATGAGATAGAATTGGATGATCTGTATAACAGTCTAAGAGTGTTTGAGACTGAGATTGATGCTAAAAAGAAATCCTTTTCTTATAATCACAACACTGCTCTTCTGTCTTCTGAAAAATCTAATAACTGTGATTCTTTTTCAGGTGGTGATGGCAATTCTGCTGAAACTCACTATGAGGCATTTGTTGCCAATGATGGATTATTTGCTCTAAATGTTGAAGACTTGGAACAAATTCATCCAGATGATCTTGAAGAGATGGATCTAAAGTGGCAACATGCAATGCTGACTATGAGGGCCAAAAGATTTCTGAAAAGAACTGGAAGGACCAACTTTCAAGCCAAGACAGAAGGCAAACCATCTTTTGATAAATCAAAAGTGGAATGCTATAAATGCCATAAGCTTGGTCACTTTGCCAGAGAATGTAGATCTCAAGGTCAACAGCCATCAAGGACTTCACAGCCCATCCAAGCGTCCTCATCAACAGCACTTGTCTCTCAAGAAGACAATGTGTTTGACTGGAGTGATCAGACAGAGGAAGAATTTCAAAATCAAGCACTTATGGCAGAACATCAAATGTCTCCTCCACTGAACTACCATCTGAGGTAAATTCTAAACTCTGCTCTCAATCATGCAAAAATATGGTTAAAAAGTACAGAGATCATAATGAGAGCATGTGCAAAACTCTAGCTAGAAGAAAGGAGATATGAATATATGCAAGCCATAGAAGATCTGGAAAAACAGATCAATGACTATAAGGATAATGAGATTCAAATGGGGTATGATAGAAACTATCATGAATGGGAGAAAAAGGAACTCAATAAGAAAATAGAATCTCAGAAAAAAAAGGTAGAAGAAACTGAACAGAAGGTGTTAGAGGCTAATGAGAAACTGGAATCTGTTAACATAGATCTAGGTAACTTCAAGTTAGCAAATCAAAAGCTAGAACACCTAATGGAAGTTCAATTCAAAGATAGAGTCAAATCTCAGGTCAATCCCAAAGAAGGAATAGGATACAGAGCTACTCCTCCTCCATACAACAACAAGTACATACACCCAATGAGTGAGGTTGCTGATAGACTTGTCAATGAACCACTAGATGAGTCTATGACTATTGTAGATCCTATCCTTGATAACAGTCCTGAATTAAAAGAAGATAAGAGTCAAAATAGAGACTGTGACACAAAGAGTGCACCCATAGAAGTCCAAGTTCCCAGTAAGAAAGGAAAAGAGAAGATGAGTGAATGCAATGCTACTCCACAAGTTTCTGTACATTCTAACTGTAACACTGCATCTTCATCAAAAGGAACTAAAGGAGGTAAAACTGTTTCTATCTGCACATGCCAAAAGCGTGGTGTTCAAAAGTTTCCTAAACAACAGCAGGTAAGAGGAAACCAGAGAAACAAGAACCAGAAATTGACAGAAAAGTCTGGTGTTCCAATTCAAACTGTCAAAAGATGCTTTCACTGTGGAAGGAAGAATCACTTAGCCAAAGATTGTTTTTACAAACCAGCTGTTGCAAAACAGACTGTGCATCACACAAAATCAAATCCTAAACAGGCAAAGCACTCAAAAGTGAAAACTTCCACAGCAGCTCCAAAGAGAACAGTTGATCACAGATTCTCAAAAGTTAATAAAAAACAGTCCACACATCAAAAACAAGTTTTGGCAAAGCCTAAATCAAGTTTTAAACAAATATGGTGTGTCAAGGACAAATCTGTTGCTCAAACTGCTAATGCAAAAGATCAGACTGCTAAGTCAAAATCTGATGCTGTTAGTGCAAAAACTGAAACTGTTAGCACTACAAACACAGCTCAAGCTGCTGGGCATCAAACTGGAGCTGCTAGTGAATCATCTGAGACTGTCAGAAGAAAAGATGATAAAAATAGTTGGATACCTCATATTATCACTAAATACTCTCCAAAGACTTCATCAGTAGATCTCACCAAATATAAGAAGTCAAAAATAGTTTTTAGTTATGTCAATGTACAAGGCCAACCCAAAACCAATTTGGTTTGGGTTTACTCCACTACTAACTAAGCTGTTATTTGTGCAGGGCAACCACAGGTCTCCTCATAGAACAAGATGGCATCTGGACAGTGGATGCTCTAGGCACATGACAGGCAATTCTGAATGCTTGTCAAATTTCAAAGGTTTTGATGGAGGTTTTGTTGCATTTTGAGGCAACTCAAAAGGAGGTAAGGTTACAGGTAAAGGTACTGTTAATGCAGGCAACATGACATTCCATGATGTTCTGTATGTTGAACAGCTTAAGTACAATTTATTGAGTGTCTCTCAAATCTGTGACAAACAAAACATTGTTCTGTTCACAGATTCTGAGTGCATTGTTCTTTCAAAGGATTTCAAAATTCCTGAAAATCTTGTTTTACTTAGAACACCAAGAAAGGACAATGTTTACTGCCTGGACACAGCTCTCTTGACTAAATCAAATACTTTAAGCTGTTTAATATCCAAAGCATCATCAAATGAGTCTGCTCTTTGGCATAGAAGGATGTGTCACATGAACTTCAAGTCCATGAATGATTTAGTTAAAAAGAATCTGGTAAGAGGATTACCACAAAAAGGAGTTCATTTGTGATGATCATTGTGTAGCATGTCTTAAAGGTAAGCAACACAAAACTTCTCATAAGGCCAAAGAAGTAAATTCAATCTCATCTGTTCTTCAGTTGTTACATATGGATCTATTTGGTCCAACATCTGTTTTGAGTTTGAATAAAAGGGCATACTGTTTAGTCATTGTTGATGATTTCACCAGATTTACTTGGGTTTACTTTCTTAGGTCCAAAGATGAAACTGCTGAGCTAGTTAAGTCTTTTATCCTTACGATAGAAAACCAATCCAATTCCAAAGTTAAGATGATAATATCAGACAATGGAACTGAATTTAAAAATCAAATTCTAACCAGTTTCTGTGAGTCCAAAGGCATTGCTAGACAATATAGTGCACCAAGAACACCACAGCAAAATGGTGTAGCTGAAAGAAAGAATAGAACATTAATTGAGGCTACTAGAACAATGCTAGCTGATTCAAATCTGCCAATGACTTTCTGGGCAGAAGCTGTTAATACAGCCTGTTATGTTCTAAATAGGGTTCAAGTTGTCCAATCTCAAGGAAAAACTCCCTATGAGTTATTCCATAACAGAAGTCCCTTAATAGCTTTCTTCAAGCCTTTTGGATGCCCATGTACTATTCTTCACACTAAGACTCACTTAGGGAAGTTTGAGAGTAAGGCTGAAGAAGGATTCTTTGTAGGATACTCAACTCAAAGCAAAGCCTATAGAGAATACAACAGTGTGTCTAAAACAATTGAAGAAAGTGCCAATGTTGAATTTAATGAAAATACTGCTAATATCAAAGGCACTGGTCCTGATTGGTTGTTTGATTTAGATTCACTAACAAATTCTCTGAGCTTTGTTGAGTATACTGCAGAAGCTGATGCATACACGGTTGAAGCTGCTAACACGAATTCTCATGCTGCCAATACAATTTCTCATGCTGTTGGCACAAAGTTTCAGACTGCTGCAGATTCAACAAGTTGGGATGATTTCACCACTCTACCACTTCTGTCATGTGATCCTCCAGGGGTCCTGAGCACTCAACATGATGCAAATCCCGACACTGAAGTGCCATTCCCAAGTCCTGACAGCACAGCTCCAACACAAAAGGAAACAGCTCCAGTTTCTAAGCTAGCAGTCCCAACAGCTTCTCAAGCTGTTAGCCTAGAAACTCAAGCTGTTCCAGAAACTGAACCATTCACTGGTTCTGATGGAGATGACACAAACCTTGGAACGTCCTTTCAAACAGAGAGAGAGCCCACACTAAGAGTTCATAAGTATCACCCTCTCAATCAAATACTGGGTGATCCAAGCACTCCTGTTCAAACAAGGAAGATGGTTCACATTGAGACTGCTGCTGCTGAACAAGCAGTTCCTGAATTCAGTCTAGCAGCTTTTGAACATGCCTGTTTCATGTCTCAATTGGAACCTAAAAAGGCATCAGAAGCATTAAAAGATTCATCCTGGATTGAAGCTATGCAAGAAGAGCTTTTACAGTTCAAAATTCAGAATGTATGGACTCTGGTGGATCTTCCTACAGGTAAGAGAGCAATAGGTACAAGATGGGTGTTCAGAAACAAGAAGGATGAGAGAGGGATAGTCATCAAGAACAAAGCAAGACTAGTAGCACAAGGGTACACTCAAGAAGAAGGAATAGATTATGATGATGTCTTTGCTCCAGTAGCAAGAATTGAAGCCATCAGACTATTTCTAGCATATGCAAGTTTCAAAAGATTTAAAGTGTATCAAATGGATGTTAAGTCTGCTTTCCTGTATGGGACAATTGAAGAGGAAGTGTATGTGTGTCAACCTCCTGGTTTTGAAGACTACAAGTATCCAGACAGGGTGTACAAGCTAGACAAAGCTCTCTATGGTCTTCACCAAGCCCCCAGAGCATGATATGACACACTGTCATCATATCTTCTACAGAATGGATTCAAGAGAGGCACTCTGGACAAAACACTTTTCACTAAATCCATCAAAGCTGAGATTCTTCTTGTCCAGATCTATGTTGATGACATCATTTTTGGCTCATCTAATGATAAGTTGTGCAAAGATTTTGAGGCCCTAATGCACAAAAAGTTTCAAATGAGTTCAATGGGGGAACTCACATTCTTTCTAGGGCTGCAGGTCAAACAGAAGCCTACTGGTCTATTCATAAGTCAATCAAAGTATGTCAAAGACATACTGGAAAGTTTGGCTATCAAGACACAAAGGTTGCAAGCACTCCAATGGATCCTCATAAACAGCT
>JAANYP010001735.1:10748-36668 GCA_020465985.1 Centrapalus pauciflorus | reverse complement strand
CATAGGTTCCTAACAAACAATTAAGTAATCATGGAACAAGCGGCAGCTGATGTTTCCATACAAGTCAGTAACAATCACCAATAAGTACCGAAACATATGCAAGTAAGTAATGCAATCTGTCACTCACAGCGGTCTGGAGCAATGAAAGAAAAATCAAGGAACATGAAGCAGCAGTTATCCAGTTTCATCAGTGTCTATCATAGGTTCCTAACAAACAATTAAGTAATCATGGAACAAGCAGCAGCTGATGTTTCCATACAAGTCAGTAACAATCACAAATAAGTACCGAAACATATGCAAGTAAGTAATGCAATCTGTCACTCATAGCGGTCCTGAGGAGTGCAAGTAATCATGGAACATGCAGCAGCAGTTGTCCAGTTTCAGCAGTGTCTATCATACGTTCCTAGCATACAATTAAGTAATCATGGAACAAGCAGCAACAAATGTTTACATACAAGTCAGTATCAATCACCAATAAGTATCGAAACATATGCAAGTAAGTAATGCAATCTGTCACTCACAGCGAACCTGAGCAATGCAGGTAACAAGGAACATGCAGCAGCAGTTGTTCACTTACATCAGTGTCTATCATACGTTACTAGTATACAATTAAGTAATCAAGGAACAAACTGCATCAGATGTTTCATTCAAGTCAGTAACAATCACCAATAAGTACCGAAACATATGCAAGTAAGTAATGCAATCTGTCACTCACAGCGGTCCGGAGCAATGAAAGAAATCAAGGAACATGAAGCAGCAGTTATTCAGTTTCATCAGTGTCTATCATAGGTTCCTAACAAACAATTAAGTAATCATGGAACAAGCAGCAGCTGATGTTTCCATACAAGTCAGTAACAATCACCAATAAGTACCGAAACATATGCAAGTAAGTAATGCAATCTGTCACTCATAGCAGTACGGAGAAATGAAAGAAATCAAGGAACATGAAGCAGCAGTTTTCCAGTTTCATCAATGTCTATCACAGGTTCCTAACATACAATTAAGTAATCATGGAACAAGCAGCAGCTGATGTTTCCATACAAGTCAGTTACAATCACCAATAAGTACCGAAACATATGCAAGTAAGTAATGCAATCTGTCACTCATAGCAGTACGGAGCAATGAAAGAAATCAAGGAACATGAAGCAGCAGTTTTCCAGTTTCATCAATGTCTATCACAGGTTCCTAACATACAATTTAGTAATCATGGAACAAGCGGCAGCTGATGTTTCCATACAAGTCAGTAACAATCACCAATAAGTACCGAAACATATGCAAGTAAGTAATGCAATCTGTCACTCACAGCAGTCCGGAGCAATGAAAGAAATCAAGGAACATGAAGCAGCAGTTTTCCAGTTTCATCAATGTCTATCACAGGTTCCTAACATACATTTAAGTAATCATGGAACAAGCAGCAGCTGATGTTTCCATACAAGTCAGTAACAATCACCAATAAGTACCGAAACATATGCAAGTAAGTAATGCAATCTGTCACTCACAGCGGTCCGGAGCAATGAAAGAAATCAAGGAACATGAAGCAGCAGTTATCCAGTTTCATCAGTGTCTATCATAGGTTTCTAACATACAATTAAGTAATCATGGAACAAGCAGCAACTGATGTTTCCATACAAGTCAGTAACAATCACCAATAAGTACCGAAACATATGCAAGAAGGTAATGCAATCTGTCACTCACAGCAGTCCTGAGGAGTGCAAGTAATCATGGAACATGCAGCAGCAGTTGTCCAGTTTCAGCAGTGTCTATCATAAGTTCCTAGCATCCAACTAAGTAATCAGGGAACAAGCAGCAGCAAATGTTTCCATACAAGTCAGTATCAATCACCAATAAGTACCGAAACATATGCAAGTAGGTAACGCAATCTGTCACTCACAGCGGTCCTGAGCAATGCAAGTAACAAGGAACATGCAGCAGCAGTTGTTCACTTATAGCAGTGTCTATCATACGTTACTAGTATACAATTAAGTAATCAAGGAACAAACTACATCAGATGTTTCATTCAAGTCAGTAACAATCACCAATAAGTACCGAAACATATGCAAGTAAGTAATGCAATCTGTCACTCACAGCGGTCCGGAGCAATGAAAGAAATCAAGGAACATGAAGCAGCAGTTATCCAGTTTCATCAGTGTCTATCATAGGTTCCTAACAAACAATTAAGTAATCATGGAACAAGCGGCAGCTGATGTTTCCATACAAGTCAGTAACAATCACCAATAAGTACCGAAACATATGCAAGTAAGTAATGCAATCTATCACTCACAGCGGTCCGGAGCAATTAAAGAAATCAAGGAACATGAAGCAGCAGTTATCCAGTTTCATCTGTGTCTATCATAGGTTCCTAACAAACAATTATGTAATCATGGAACAAGCAGCAGCTGATGTTTCCATACAAGTCAGTAACAATCACAAATAAGTACCGAAACATATGCAAGTAAGTAATGCAATCTGTCACTCATAGCGGTCCTGAGGAGTGCAAGTAATCATGGAACATGCAGCAGCAGTTGTCCAGTTTCAGCAGTGTCTATGATACGTTCCTAGCATACAATTAAGTAATCATGGAACAAGCAGCAACAAATGTTTACATACAAGTCAGTATCAATCACCAATAAGTATCGAAACATATGCAAGTAAGTAATGCAATCTGTCACTCACAGCGAACCTGAGCAATGCAGGTAACAAGGAACATGCAGCAGCAGTTGTTCACTTACAGCAGTGTCTATCATACGTTACTAGTATACAATTAAGTAATCAAGGAACAAACTGCATCAGATGTTTCATTCAAGTCAGTAACAATCACCAATAAGTACCGAAACATATGCAAGTAAGTAATGCAATCTGTCACTCATAGCGGTCCTGAGCAATGAAAGAAATCAAGGAACATGAAGCAGCAGTTATCTAGTTTCATCAGTGTCTATCATAGGTTCCTAACAAACAATTAAGTAATCATGGAACAAGCAGCAGCTGATGTTTCCATATAAGTCATTTACAATCACCAATAAGTACCGAAACATATGCAAGTAAGTAATGCAATCTGTCACTCATAGCAGTACGGAGCAATGAAAGAAATCAAGGAACATGAAGCAGCAGTTTTCCAGTTTCATCAATGTCTATCACAGGTTCCTAACATACAATTAAGTAATCATGGAACAAGCAGCAGCTGATGTTTCCATACAAGTCAGTAACAATCACCAATAAGTACCGAAACATATGGAAGTAAGTAATGCAATCTGTCACTCACAGCGGTCTGGAGCAATGAAAGAAATCAAGGAACATGAAGCAGCAGTTATCCAGTTTCATCAGTGTCTATCATAGGTTTCTAACATACAATTAAGTAATCATGGAACAAGCAGCAACTGATGTTTCCATACAAGTCAGTAACAATCACCAATAAGTACCGAAACATATGCAAGAAGGTAATGCAATTTGTCACTCACAGCAGTCCTGAGTAGTGCAAGTAATCATGGAACATGCAGCAGCAGTTGTCCAGTTTCAGAAGTGTCTATCATACGTTCCTAGCATACAACTAAGTAATCAGGGAACAAGCAGCAGCAAATGTTTCCATACAAGTCAGTATCAATCACCAATAAGTACCGAAACATAAGCAAGTAAGTACTGCAATCTGTCACTCACAGCGGTCCTGAGCAATGCAAGTAACAAGGAACATGCAGCAGCAGTTGTTCACTTATAGCAGTGTCTATCATACGTTACTAGTATACAATTAAGTAATCAAGGAACAAACTGCATCAGATGTTTCATTCAAGTCAGTAACAATCACCAATAAGTACCGAAACATATGCAAGTAAGTAATGCAATCTGTCACTCACAGCGGTCCGGAGCAATGAAAGAAATCAAGGAACATGAAGCAGCAGTTATCCAGTTTCATCAGTGTCTATCATAGGTTCCTAACAAACAATTAAGTAATCATGGAACAAGCAGCAGCTGATGTTTCCATACAAGTCAGTTACAATCACCAATAAGTACCGAAACATATGCAAGTAAGTAATGCAATCTGTCACTCATAGCAGTACGGAGAAATGAAAGAAATCAAGGAACATGAAGCAGCAGTTTTCCAGTTTCATCAATGTCTATCACAGGTTCCTAACATACAATTAAGTAATCATGGAACAAGCAGCAGCTGATGTTTCCATACAAGTCAGTTACAATCACCAATAAGTACCGAAACATATGCAAGTAAGTAATGCAATCTGTCACTCATAGCAGTACGGAGCAATGAAAGAAATCAAGGAACATGAAGCAGCAGTTTTCCAGTTTCATCAATGTCTATCACAGGTTCCTAACATACAATTTAGTAATCATGGAACAAGCGGCAGCTGATGTTTCCATACAAGTCAGTAACAATCACCAATAAGTACCGAAACATATGCAAGTAAGTAATGCAATCTGTCACTCACAGCAGTCCGGAGCAATGAAAGAAATCAAGGAACATGAAGCAGCAGTTTTCCAGTTTCATCAATGTCTATCACAGGTTCCTAACATACATTTAAGTAATCATGGAACAAGCAGCAGCTGATGTTTCCATACAAGTCAGTAACAATCACCAATAAGTACCGAAACATATGCAAGTAAGTAATGCAATCTGTCACTCACAGCGGTCCGGAGCAATGAAAGAAATCAAGGAACATGAAGCAGCAGTTATCCAGTTTCATCAGTGTCTATCATAGGTTTCTAACATACAATTAAGTAATCATGGAACAAGCAGCAACTGATGTTTCCATACAAGTCAGTAACAATCACCAATAAGTACCGAAACATATGCAAGAAGGTAATGCAATCTGTCACTCACAGCAGTCCTGAGGAGTGCAAGTAATCATGGAACATGCAGCAGCAGTTGTCCAGTTTCAGCAGTGTCTATCATAAGTTCCTAGCATCCAACTAAGTAATCAGGGAACAAGCAGCAGCAAATGTTTCCATACAAGTCAGTATCAATCACCAATAAGTACCGAAACATATGCAAGTAGGTAACGCAATCTGTCACTCACAGCGGTCCTGAGCAATGCAAGTAACAAGGAACATGCAGCAGCAGTTGTTCACTTATAGCAGTGTCTATCATACGTTACTAGTATACAATTAAGTAATCAAGGAACAAACTACATCAGATGTTTCATTCAAGTCAGTAACAATCACCAATAAGTACCGAAACATATGCAAGTAAGTAATGCAATCTGTCACTCACAGCGGTCCGGAGCAATGAAAGAAATCAAGGAACATGAAGCAGCAGTTATCCAGTTTCATCAGTGTCTATCATAGGTTCCTAACAAACAATTAAGTAATCATGGAACAAGCGGCAGCTGATGTTTCCATACAAGTCAGTAACAATCACCAATAAGTACCGAAACATATGCAAGTAAGTAATGCAATCTATCACTCACAGCGGTCCGGAGCAATTAAAGAAATCAAGGAACATGAAGCAGCAGTTATCCAGTTTCATCTGTGTCTATCATAGGTTCCTAACAAACAATTATGTAATCATGGAACAAGCAGCAGCTGATGTTTCCATACAAGTCAGTAACAATCACAAATAAGTACCGAAACATATGCAAGTAAGTAATGCAATCTGTCACTCATAGCGGTCCTGAGGAGTGCAAGTAATCATGGAACATGCAGCAGCAGTTGTCCAGTTTCAGCAGTGTCTATGATACGTTCCTAGCATACAATTAAGTAATCATGGAACAAGCAGCAACAAATGTTTACATACAAGTCAGTATCAATCACCAATAAGTATCGAAACATATGCAAGTAAGTAATGCAATCTGTCACTCACAGCGAACCTGAGCAATGCAGGTAACAAGGAACATGCAGCAGCAGTTGTTCACTTACAGCAGTGTCTATCATACGTTACTAGTATACAATTAAGTAATCAAGGAACAAACTGCATCAGATGTTTCATTCAAGTCAGTAACAATCACCAATAAGTACCGAAACATATGCAAGTAAGTAATGCAATCTGTCACTCATAGCGGTCCTGAGCAATGAAAGAAATCAAGGAACATGAAGCAGCAGTTATCTAGTTTCATCAGTGTCTATCATAGGTTCCTAACAAACAATTAAGTAATCATGGAACAAGCAGCAGCTGATGTTTCCATATAAGTCATTTACAATCACCAATAAGTACCGAAACATATGCAAGTAAGTAATGCAATCTGTCACTCATAGCAGTACGGAGCAATGAAAGAAATCAAGGAACATGAAGCAGCAGTTTTCCAGTTTCATCAATGTCTATCACAGGTTCCTAACATACAATTAAGTAATCATGGAACAAGCAGCAGCTGATGTTTCCATACAAGTCAGTAACAATCACCAATAAGTACCGAAACATATGGAAGTAAGTAATGCAATCTGTCACTCACAGCGGTCTGGAGCAATGAAAGAAATCAAGGAACATGAAGCAGCAGTTATCCAGTTTCATCAGTGTCTATCATAGGTTTCTAACATACAATTAAGTAATCATGGAACAAGCAGCAACTGATGTTTCCATACAAGTCAGTAACAATCACCAATAAGTACCGAAACATATGCAAGAAGGTAATGCAATTTGTCACTCACAGCAGTCCTGAGTAGTGCAAGTAATCATGGAACATGCAGCAGCAGTTGTCCAGTTTCAGAAGTGTCTATCATACGTTCCTAGCATACAACTAAGTAATCAGGGAACAAGCAGCAGCAAATGTTTCCATACAAGTCAGTATCAATCACCAATAAGTACCGAAACATAAGCAAGTAAGTACTGCAATCTGTCACTCACAGCGGTCCTGAGCAATGCAAGTAACAAGGAACATGCAGCAGCAGTTGTTCACTTATAGCAGTGTCTATCATACGTTACTAGTATACAATTAAGTAATCAAGGAACAAACTGCATCAGATGTTTCATTCAAGTCAGTAACAATCACCAATAAGTACCGAAACATATGCAAGTAATAATGCAATCTGTCATTCATAGCGGTCCGGAGCAATGAAAGAAATCAAGGAACATGAACCAGCAGTTATCCAGTTTCATCAGTGTCTATCATAGGTTCCTAACATACAATTAAGTAATCATGGAATAAGCAGCAGCTGATGTTTCCATACAAGTCAGTAACAATCACCAATAAGTACCGAAACATATGCAAGTAAGTAATGCAATCTGTCACTCATAGCGGTCCGGAGCAATGAAAGAAATCAAGGAACATGAGTCAGCAGTTATCCAGTTTCATCAGTGTCTATCATAGGTTTCTAACATACAATTAAGTAATCATGGAAAAAGCAGCAACTGATATTTCCATACAAGTCAGTAACAATCTGTAACATCCGGCATTGAACCAGGTTAGCAACAACGACTTAATTAGTATTTAATGGCCAATTATAACCTAATAGGTGGTCATTAGAAATTAACCAAAGTGATTAACAAGGTTCATGAAGAAATTCAACTCAATTCGAATCAAATTCATCGGTGCGATGAATCGGGAAATCAATTAATCCGATCGAATTACGATATGAGGGATTAATTCAACTAAGTATATAATTAAATTATGATTAGTGACACTAATCATACACTAATACAATTACTTAACATTAATTATGCAAGACTAAAACAATTCATAAAACAATGCATTCAAAAGTATTTTTGAATTTACAAGAAAAGGAAAATACAAGAATACATTCTAAATACATTTATACAACAAAAAAAAAATATAAATACATCAAAAATACACCCCTAGGCCGGCCACCATACAAGGACACAAGGACCAAAAGTTTGTATTATTTTACTCAACATTTCACCATCAAATCCTCCTCTTTCCTTTCATCCAAGATTTTACAACTATTTTCATCATTTCACCACCTTTTTCTCCTCTATAAATAGAACCACCACTTCACTTCATTCTTCACACCTTCACAACACAAAAACCTCTCCTTTCTCTCCCTCTAAAACCGGCCATCAAGCCCTCAAGAACACACAAAGTGTTCTTTCAAGTGTTCTTCATATTTTTGAAGTGTTCTTGGTGAAATTTTTGAAGATCCAACCTTCTACTCATTTGCATTCCTATAATACATCAAAGTAAGTAAATACTAGCTTATATCATCTTATATTTATGTTTATATAAGTCTTGCATAATATATATAATCACCTACAACAACAAGTTTCATAAAAACTCAAGTTTATAAGTTTCTAGTTGTTATTTTTAAGTTGTTTCTTTAAATATGATTATGAACATGTAAACACATTATAAAAGTGTTAATATTATGAAAACATATGATATATATGTGTTTTTATAAGTATTATGGCTTTTATACAAGTAGTCTTTGAATAAACAACAAGAATCATAAGTTGTTGTAAGTTTATAAACTACGGATTTTCGGCAGAAAACTTATATCGACTTTGAAAAATCATAAATAATTCATAACTCAACGAAATGAGTTGATTCTTGTCTCAAAAGTTAGATCTATGTCTTAACTATAGATCTGAAATTTTTCATAATTTATTTTGAAGTTTAAGACCTCCAGAAACTATTTGAGAAACCGAAAGTTTGACAGCTCAAAAATGGCCAACATAGCGTTTTTAACGAGCTTTTTCACCAACCTAAACAACTCGAAAAAGGGACGTTCTTGATTCTAAAAATCCTTTGTATATAGTAGTTTAATGACCTAGAAAACCAAAGTCTAAAACATTTTGGAGCTTGGTCAAAAACAGCCGCAAAGTAGGCCGAAAAACCTCCGAAAAAGCTGGAAAATTTTATATATATAAACTTGACGTTTTAAGCAAATCTTATTTCTAAACTTGTAATGTTGGGTGATTTAAGACCTAAAACTACGCAAATATACATATTATCATATATTAAGTCTTTATTATCATTTAGGACTCGGTTAAACATCTCCGGTTTCATCACCCATCAACCAACGCACGTTTGCATTTTTGCGCGTAGTTTTGCCATCACAAGTTCGGTGAGTTCTCATAGCCCCTATTTTTCACTATCTATTGGGGTGGAAATGCATGCACTGTTTTTATATGGACATCAAAACTGTTTATTTCTTATATGTATTACATGTTCGGATTCCATCAGCCCTTATATCATTAACCGTTAATTGCATTTATTTGTAAGCGCGAGTATATTGTGGATAGATCTATTGGGAGTCATGTCCCCCATTCGTGTTAGCCCAGTTCGGCTAACAGCGAGTGCATATATATTCAACACACGATATTACGTATGGGAATACTGCTCAGGGCAAACTCATTCTAATTAAGCTTCGGTTGCATGATGGTTTATGTAATACATACACGGAATTTATGATTTTGTAAATTCAACTCATCTGATAATGTCCATACAACTGGTCTTTTCGCGTAAACCTATGAGCTCACCAACAATTTTTGTTGACGTATTTTAGCTTGTATTTTCAGGTAATTAAGGCAAGTGTGCCTTCGGATACACCAACTTTCAAGCTTCCGCATTTCATGGAGTCGCATGCATATTTCGAAACTAACGGAGATTTGACTGCATTATTTTTGGACGCATTAATTATGTATTAGAATCTCTGTATTACGCGAACTTCATTTCTTTCATTTTATAAAACATTATTACGTTCTTAAATTTTAATGATGTATTATTTCGAAAACGTCCATTTAGTGGTCGTTCGTTATAATTATGGTTACGCTTCCGCGACGTCACGCTTCGTTGCCAACCGGGGTAACGGGGTGTGACAGATTGGTATCAGAGCCATAGTTATAGTGAACTAGGTTGCATTAGTACCTAGACTATAACTGTTACAAAAACTAAACTTTCTTCAAGAACTGTGAACACATATATGGACCCTGATGACAATAACATATCGAAATTCACCCCTAGGGAAAGGGTGTGACTAGCACAACGGGAGTCTATCCCGGTACCTGCCCATCAGCCAAGCCCGCCGCAGTAGTAACGGGCAAGCATAGGACAGTGGGGATGGATGCCTCACACTCTCCAAGAGTGCATAAACGAGGAAGTGATCCAAAACCAGTTTGAAGTCGGAACACCATCTTCCTCTCAAGTGCCGACACTTACCCAGAAACCTACGTAACAAACGATGCCTCTGTTGGTGGCAAGGGCCGCCAGACACGTTCTCCAATTTCGACAAAATCCACCAAGAGGTCGGTGAGATCTTTGCAAGGATTAAGTAGGAGGCAATACAAACCCTCAATATACCTTGGGACAACCAGAACACCCAAGCGATTCAACAAGACGGAATAGACAAATTGTGACAGCGCCTAGCAGAGCGCAAAGCCCGTAACGTAGAACTAACCCAACAACTTAACACTTGGAGTACGAGGAAACCCCAGAAGCATCTCATACTTAGTACCATTCTACCATTTTATAGTATTTATCTAGACTATACTATCTGATATATCTTAGGGTATATAAGGCTTAAGAATTTATCAGAAAATTCTGACCATATCATATACAAAGATTAAGTATCAAGAACTTTTATGAGGAATTAAGTTTTAACTACAGCTCTGCGTAGGAGAAGATAAAGCTGTGACTATCTGCCTAAGAAATTTCAAACCCGTAGACTTATCCTCTTAGATACCACTTATGCATTTCTACTATTTGATACTCGTGCTGATAGGAGCTTTATATCCACTAAGTTCACTAAGCAGATAAATTCCATTAAGTGCTACTTATGCTATTGAGGTTGATGACAGTGAGACGCTTAAGACAAATAATATAAGTCGAGGATGCTCCTTAGAATTAGTAGGACGACTCTTTGAAATAGACTTAATACCCATCAAACTGGGAAGTGTTTACGTTGTCATAGGCATAGACTGGCTACCGAAAAATCGTGTGGAAATAGTATGCAACAAGAAAACCGTTCATATACCTTTAGCCAATAAGAAGTTCCTTACTGTCCAATGCAAAGCAAGAAATACCAAATTAAGCATCATCTCTAGCATTAGGACCCTGAAGTGTTAATAGAGAGGGAGCCAAAGGGAAAGCGGCTCGAAAATATTCTTATTATTTATGGTTACGCTAATGTTTTTCCAGAACACTTACCTGAACTCCCAACATCGAGGCAAGTCAGATAAAAAAAAAAAAAAAAAATCGGCCTAGTATCAGGTGCGGTACCAGTGGCTCGAGCACCATGCCGATTAGCCCCATCATAGTGTAAGAATAGTCCAACCAACTGTAGTAGCTCTTAGATAAAAGGTTTATCAAACCGAGTTCCTCGCTTTAGAGGAGCTCCAGTTTTGTTCATAAAGAAGAAGAATAGAACCTGCAGAATGTGCATCAACTACTAAGAGTTAGATAAACTAAAAGAACCGACACCCGCTCACAAGGATCAATGACTTGTTTGACCAAACTACAAGAATTAAGCTTCTATTAGAAGATCGACCTAAGGTCTGGTTATCATCAGGTTAGAGTTCGAAAGAAAGATGTTCCAAAGACAGCCTTCAGATTCCGTTTCGGTCATCATAAATTCCTATTAATGTCGTTGGGATTAACCAGTGCCCCAACGATACTCATGGACCTCATCGGGTGTGCAAACCTTATCTAGAAAAATTCGTGATTGTATTCTTGAATGACTTCTTAATCTACTCACGAGCAAACATTTAAGACTGATTCTAGAGTTGTTGAAAAAAAAAAAAAGAATAACTACATGCCAAGCTTTCTAAGTTTGACTTTTGACTAAGATAGGTAAGATTTCTCGGTCACGTGATCAATAGTAAAGGAATCCAAGTTAACCCCGCCAAGATCGAGACTATCAGAAATTGGTTAACTCTTAGAACCCCTATAAAGATACGACGGTCCTTAAGACTTGCCACTTATTATAAGCAATTATCAGAAATTTCTCAAAGTTCACCAGAACATGCAGTAGCAGTTGTCCAGTTTCAGCAGTGTCTATCATACGTTCCTAGCATACAATTAAGTAATCAGGGAACAAGCAGCAGCAAATGTTTCCATACAAGTCAGTATCAATCACCAATAAGTACTGAAACACATGCAAGTAAGTAATGCAATCTGTCACTCACAGCGGTCCTGAGCAATGCAAGTAACAAGGAACATGCAGCAGCAGTTGTTCGCTTACAGCAGTGTCTATCATACGTTACTAGTATACAATTAAGTAATCAAGGAACAAACTGCATCAGATGTTTCATTCAAGTCAGTAACAATCACCAATAAGTACCGAAACATATGCAAGTAAGTAATGCAATCTGTCACTCACAGCGGTCCGGAGCAATGAAAGAAATCAAGGAACATGAAGCAGCAGTTATCCAGTTTCATCAGTGTCTATCATAGGTTCCTAACAAACAATTAAGTAATCATGGAACAAGCAGCAGCTGATGTTTCCATACAAGTCAGTAACTATCACCAATAAGTACCGAAACATAAGCAAGAAGGTAATGCAATCTGTCACACACAGCAGTCCTGAGGAGTGCAAGTAATCATGGAACATGCAGCAGCAGTTGTCCAGTTTCAGCAGTGTCTATCATACGTTCCTAGCATACAATTAAGTAATCATGAAACAAGCAGCAGCAAATGTTTCCATACAAGTCAGTATCAATCACCAATAAGTACCGAAACATATGCAAGTAAGTAATGCAATCTGTCACTCACAGCGGTCCTGAGCAATGCAAGTAACAAGGAACATGCAGCAGCAGTTGTTCACTTATAGCAGTGTCTATCATACGTTACTAGTATACAATTAAGTAATCAAGGAACAAACTGCATCAGATGTTTCATTCAAGTCAGTAACAATCACCAATAAGTACCGAAACATATGCAAGTAATAATGCAATCTATCATTCATAGCGGTCCGGAGCAATGAAAGAAATCAAGGAACATGAAGCAGCAGTTATCCAGTTTCATCAGTGTCTATCATAGGTTCCTAACATACAATTAAGTAATCATGGAATAAGCAGCAGCTGATGTTTCCATACAAGTCAGTAACAATCACCAATAAGTACCGAAACATATGCAAGTAAGTAATGCAATCTGTCACTCACAGCGGTCCGGAGCAATGAAAAAAATCAAGGAACATGAAGCAGCAGTTATCAAGTTTCATCAGTGTCTATCATAGGTTTCTAACATACAACTAAGTAATCATGGAAAAAGCAGCAACTGATATTTCCATACAAGTCAGTAACAATCACCAATAAGTACCGAAACATATGCAAGAAGGTAATGCAATCTGTCACTCACAGCAGTCCTGAGGAGTGCAAGTAATCATGGAACATGCAGCAGCAGTTGTCCAGTTTCAGCAGTGTCTATCATACGTTCGTAGCATACAATTAAGTAATCATGGAACAAGCAGCAACAAATGTTTACATACAAGTCAGTATCAATCACCAATAAGTACCGAAACATATGCAAGTAAGTAATGCAATCTGTCACTCACAGCGAACCTGAGCAATGCAGGTAACAAGGAACATGCAGCAGCAGTTGTTCACTTACAGCAGTGTCTATCATACGTTACTAGTATACAATTAAGTAATCAAGGAACAAACTGCATCAGATGTTTCATTCAAGTCAGTAACAATAACCAGTAAGTACCGAAACATATGCAAGTAAGTAATGCAATCTGTCACTCACAGCGGTCCGGAGCAATGAAAGAAATCAAGAAACATGAAGCAGCAGTTATCCAGTTTCATCAGTGTCTATCATAGGTTCCTAACAAACAATTAAGTAATCATGGAACAAGCAGCAGCTGATGTTTCCATACAAGTCAGTTACAATCACCAATAAGTACCGAAACATATGCAAGTAAGTAATACAATCTGTCACTCATAGCAGTACGGAGCAATGAAAGAAATCAAGGAACATGAAGCAGCAGTTTTCCAGTTTCATCAATGTCTATCACAGGTTCCTGACATACAATTAAGTAATCATGGAACAAGCAGCAGCTGATGTTTCCATACAAGTCAGTAACAATCACCAATAAGTACCGAAACATATGCAAGTAAGTAATGCAATCTGTCTCTCACAGCGGTCCGGAGCAATGAAAGAAATCAAGGAACATGAAGCAGCAGTTATCCAGTTTCATCAGTGTCTATCATAGGTTTCTAACATACAATTAAGTAATCATGGAACAAGCAGCAACTGATGTTTCCATACAAGTCAGTAACAATCACCAATAAGTACCAAAACATATGCAAGAAGGTAATGCAATCTGTCACTCACAGCAGTCCTGAGGAGTGCAAGTAATCATGGAACATGCAGTAGCAGTTGTCCAGTTTCAGCAGTGTCTATCATACGTTCCTAGCATACAATTAAGTAATCAGGGAACAAGCAGCAGCAAATGTTTCCATACAAGTCAGTATCAATCACCAATAAGTACCGAAACACATGCAAGTAAGTAATGCAATCTGTCACTCACAGCGGTCCTGAGCAATGCAAGTAACAAGGAACATGCAGCAGCAGTTGTTCACTTACAGCAGTATCTATCATACGTTACTAGTATACAATTAAGTAATCAAGGAACAAACAGCATCAGATGTTTCATTCAAGTCAATAACAATCACCAATAAGTACCGAAACATATGCAAGTAAGTAATGCAATCTGTCACTCACAGCGGTCCGGAGCAATGAAAGAAATCAAGGAACATGAAGCAGCAATTATCCAGTTTCATCAGTGTCTATCATAGGTTCCTAACAAACAATTAAGTAATCATGGAACAAGCAGCAGCTGATGTTTCCATACAAGTCAGTAACAATCACCAATAAGTACCGAAACATATGCAAGAAGGTAATGCAATCTGTCACACACAGCAGTCCTGAGGAGTGCAAGTAATCATGGAACATGCAGCAGCAGTTGTCCAGTTTCAGCAGTGTCTATCATACGTTCCTAGCATACAATTAAGTAATGATGGAACAAGCAGCAGCATATGTTTCCATACAAGTCAGTATCAATCACCAATAAGTACCGAAACATATGCAAGTAAGTAATGCAATCTGTCACTCACAGCGGTCCTGAGCAATGCAAGTAACAAGGAACATGCAGCAGCAGTTGTTCACTTATAGCAGTGTCTATCATACGTTACTAGTATACAATTAAGTAATCAAGGAACAAACTGCATCATATGTTTCATTCAAGTCAGTAACAATCACCAATAAGTACCGAAACATATGCAAGTAATAATGCAATCTGTCATTCATAGCGGTCCGGAGCAATGAAAGAAATCAAGGAACATGAAGCAGCAGTTATCCAGTTTCATCAGTGTCTATCATAGGTTCCTAACATACAATTAAGTAATCATGGAATAAGCAGCAGCTGATGTTTCCATACAAGTCAGTAACAATCACCAATAAGTACCGAAACATATGCAAGTAAGTAATGCAATCTGTCACTCACAGCGGTCCGGAGCAATGAAAGAAATCAAGGAACATGAAGCAGCAGTTATCCAGTTTCATCAGTGTCTATCATACGTTCCTAGCATACAATTAAGTAATCATGGAACAAGCAGCAGCAAATGTTTACATACAAGTCAGTATCAATCACCAATAAGAACCGAAACATATGCAAGTAAGTAGTGCAATCTGTCACTCACAGCGAACCTGAGCAATGCAGGTAACAAGGAACATGCAGCAGCAGTTGTTCACTTACAATAGTGTCTATCATACGTTACTAGTATACAATTAAGTAATCAAGGAACAAACTGCATCAGATGTTTCACTCAAGTCAGTAACAATCACCTATAAGTACCGAAACATATGCAAGTAAGTAATGCAATCTGTCACTCACAGCGGTCCGGAGCAATGAAAGAAATCAAGGAACATGAAGCAGCAGTTATCCAGTTTCATCAGTGTCTATCATAGGTTCCTAACAAACAATTAAGTAATCATGGAACAAGCAGCAGCTGATGTTTCCATACAAGTCAGTAACAATCACCAATAAGTACCGAAACATATGCAAGTAAGTAATGCAATCTGTCACTCATAGCAGTCCGGAGCAATGAAAGAAATCAAGGAACATGAAGCAGCAGTTTTCCAGTTTTATCAATGTCTATCACAGGTTCCTAACATACAATTAAGTAATCATGGAACAAGCAGCAGCTGATGTTTCCATACAAGTCAGTAACAATGTAACAGCCCGTAATTTATTAAATATAAATTACAGCATCAAACTTTGGATAATAAGCAATTTTGTCCAATTATTAGTAATTAACCTAAAACATGAATTTTAAATAATTAATTATATTAAGTTATAATTAATTATGAAAACTTGCCCCAAATTAGCTGAAATAAAGTTAATAATTAAATTTAGCTAATTGACAAATTAAAGACTGAAAATAGCGAAATGGACAAAAATGAATAAAATTTAGTCTAAAAAGATAATTATAACAAATCTAGAACTTCTTTGCTATTATTTGCATCTGAAAATGCAAATTAGATTGTTAAGAATAAAAGTTGGTCAATTCCAGAAACTCAGTAGAAAAGCTGATTTTTCTCTATTTCCTATAAATAGAGCCCTTCCACCTCATTTCCTTGGTTTTGAAAAGCTAGAACTCTCTCTCTCTCTCTCTCTCTCTACAATCTGACTTCTCTCTAGCTTTTCTCCTAAACGGCTTATCGCATTCTCGTGATTTATACGGCATCGGATAGATATCGTCGAGCTCTACATTAATCTGTCATTGCATGTTCGATTTGGTTCCGATTTGAGGTAAATTCGACCCCTTTTTCTATCTTTTCGTTTCGGTTTTGAAGAGCAAAATTCGAATCTGCTCAAAATCTCTTCATTTGAAGCTGATTTGCTCTCGTTTAGGACCTGATTTTGCTTGGAAAACGTCTATAATTGAGTGCTATAGCTTGGACAAAGGTTAGTGACTATTACTCCCTTATTTTTGTTGAATTTCGTAGTTAAAGGCCTGGAATATTGATGAACAAGATGAACAAATTCGAGAGAAATTATGAACAAACTCGAATTCATCCTCAGATTAGGTTCGAAATTGATTACATTAATGACTTTTGGCATCCAAATCCTTTAGAATCTAATGAGCTGGGTTCGAATCTAACTCCCTGAATCTAATGAGCTGGGTTCGAATCTAACTCCCTGAATCTAATGAGCTGGGTTCGAATCTAACTCCCTAGAATCTAATGAGCTGAATTCGAATCTGACACCCTAGAATCTAATGAGCTGAATTCGAATCTATCCTAGAATCTATGCCCTAGTTCGAATCTATGCTTTAATTCGAATCTATCCTAGAATCTATGCCCTAGTTCGAATCTATGCTTTAATTCGAATCTATCCTAGAATCTATGCCCTAGTTCGAATCTATGCTTTAATTCGAATCTATCCTATAATCTATGCCCTAATTCGAATCTACGCTTTAATTCGAATCTAACCTAGAATCTATGCCCTAGTTCGAATCTATGCTTTAATTCGAATCTATCCTAGAATCTATGCCCTTAATTCGAATCTGTCCATTTAGATTCGAATTTATTCAGATCTGGTTTTGTTCCAAGCCAAAAATAATTCCTAAATCAGACTAAGTTATTGATCGGCCTTATGATATGCATAACTGTACTTGAAAACATTTAATCTGATGATTTCGAAAAGAACTCTAGGATATACCCTATGGACCTAAGGGAGTTTCTGTTGGCTTAATTGATCAATGATAATAATAGACTCACTCTGGGACGCTAGGAACTATCACAGACTCGACAACAAGATATGACAATAACCTGATTATATAACTAGGGTTATATAGATCATGTTACAAACGTGACATTAATATACCAGACTTGAAACTGAACTGCAGGAACCAGCCGATTTGACAGAGTAAATTGGACGGCTTAATTCGTTAAGCACTAACTGACTAAGGACTACTGTGAGTGACAGATTTCATTAATTACTTGCATATGTTACGATACTTATTGGTGAATGTTACTGAACTGTATGGAAACTTTGGTTATTGCTGCATGTTTCTTGAATACTTTATTGTATCATAGAGACTTACTTTTGACATTATTGAAGCTAGATATCTGAAATGCCTTGGATTGAATGTTCACTTTTACATTTTTGTAAATACTTATCATGCTTACTACTTACTTGATTGTTGATACATTTGTCTCTGCATACTGCATAAACTGATCGGACCGAATGCGAGATCTCCATTCACAGGAAGGAATTCTGCAGATTCCTTTCCTATCTGACTCGTTTCCATACACTTCCCGTAGGGCTTCGGCCTTACAGATGGGAATACAGATTGGGTTGACTCCCAAATCTTTGCCGTCTCTGACGTGTTGACTTACCGACATGAACTGATAGTATGTTATATATGTGTGGTAACTAATGGTACTCTGTTAACTCACTAAGCAATGTTAGCTTACTCTGTCATGACAACTCTCTTTACAGGAAAAACTGATAAGGCCAAGGTTATAGCAGGTAGTTCGTCCCAAGCTAAGTGAACTTTGATACTGGAGGATTGCAAACTTTGAACCTATTGCTGATACCTATTTTGTACTGATTATTGCAGTCTCGGGTAGCTTGTTCAATCTTCCGCACTCTGATTGAAGATTTTAGAAGCTAGATTAGACCACCATCATATGTTTAATATATATTTTTTAATTAAGTATCTTGTAGCTTTTTGAATCAGGTATGTGGACCTGTGGTATCAGACAATATATTTATTACTTAATGAAATGTACTTAAAGAAATTATGACGTGTACTGTTTGTGGTAACTCGGGTGTTACAAAGTTGGTATCAGAGCAGCAGTTTAATCATCGGATTGGCCACCCGATACTTAAACTACTGATATGGTATGGACTATGTGACTCTGAATTCCCGAACAAGTCACCGAGGCCTAGGGTAACCTAATTAGTAAAGGACTACCCACACAACTTGACCTAAGATAGGCAATTGATGACTGATAGGACGGGAGAAGGACTGACTGCTTGATACTGACTTGACTTGGTGTCAGCCTGATTGGCTGTTTTCATAATAATGTAATTAGATGTGATTATCTGACGTAGCCATTATGTTTCGAATTATGCTTATTTGAATCAGGAAATAATAGTTATTTCCTCTATATTTTTCAGCCAATGGCTGATAAGAATCCGATTGTTGCTGGTACCTCAACTGTTGGTAAAGCCGCTGATGCTGCGGCTGATCAACATAAGGAGTCTGTTCATGTAGAAGACTTAGGCACTGACCCTGAAAATACTGCTAATGACTGAAGCAGTACTGCTACGCCTGTGCCTCCTCAGCAGGCTCAATTAATTGATCTCGTTCATAAGTTGAATGAGGATAATCGTAGGCAAATGCAGCTTATGATGGATAGGAATCGATTGCAGACTGATATGGCGGTTGAAGACCGGTTTAAGGAAATTAAAGACTTGCTTACCAAGGGCAAAGCTGTGATGCAACCTGATGAGGAAAACCAGCGTGAAATAGACTTTAAGCGCCGTGAAGAAGAACTTAGGTTGAGAGTACTTAAGTTACAAGAGTTAGAACTGAAGTATAGGGAAGAGATGTTAGAGAAGCCCAAGAAAGACCGAAAGAGGAAACATAGGCATGTGTCCTCTGATGAAAGTGAGACTGATTCCTCTGACCATCACGTTAAGGTGGGACGAGAGTGTACATTTGTTGATTTTAAGAAATGTGGAGCTCGTACATTTGCTGGGTCATCAGATCCAGTAAAAGCTATGGACTGGGTTGCTAACGTGGAGAAAGCGTTTAAACTCTCCAAATGTAATGAAGAAGACAAGGTTACGTTTGCAACAGGAATGTTAGAGGATGGAGCTGGCCGATGGTGGAAGTCAATTACAAATCCCATGTCTGATGCAATGGAGAAATCCATTACTTGGGATCAATTTAAAATTCATCTGAAGGAGAAATACTGCCCCCAGTATGTTAAACGCCAAATGGAGAAAACTCTGCTATCCTTTCAGCAAGGAACAAGGTCCGTAACAGATTATGAGCTGGAATTTACCAGGCTCTCCCTATTATCTGATCACCCTGTCGATACTGATGAAAGACGAAGGGATTTATTTGTGGATGGTCTGGATAGAGAAATTCGAAAGTTTGTGAAATCTGGCAGACCGAGAAGTTATATTGTGTAACAGCCCGTAATTTATTAAATATAAATTACAGCATCAGACTTTGGATAATAAAGCAATTTTATCCAAATATTAGTAATTAACCGAAAACATGAATCTTAAATAGTTAATTATATTAAGTTATAATTAATTATGAAAAGTTGCCCCAAAATTAGCTGAAATAAAGTTGATAATTAAAATTCAGCTAAATGACAAATTAAAGACTGAAAATGACGAAACGGACTAAAATGAATAAAAATGTGATTAAAAGACAATTATAGCAAATCTAGAACTTCTTTGCTATTAATTGCATCTGAAATGCAAATCGGATTGTTGGGAATAAAAGTTGGTCAATTCCGGAAAATTCAGTAGAAAATCTGATTTTTCCCTATTTTCCTATAAATAGGGCATCCCTCCTCATTTCTTAAGTTTGGAAGACTAGAACACTCTCCTTCTCTCTCTAAGACCTCATCTTCTCTCTAGATTTTCTCCCAAACGATCCGTCGGATTCTCGTGATTTATACGCCATCGGTTAGATATCGTCGAGCTCTACAAGAATCTACCATTTCATGTTTGATTTCGTCCGGATTTTAGGTAAAATCGACCCTTTTACTGACTTTTAGTTCGGTTTTGAAGAGCAAATTCGAGTTTGCTCATATTCCCTTCATTCGGAGCTGATTTACTCTCGTTTAGGACCTGTTTTTGCTTGGAAATCGTCTATAGTCGAAGGATATAGCTTGGACGAAGGTTAGTGACTATTACTCCCGTATTTTTGTTGAATTTCGTAGTTAAAAACATGGAAAATTGATGAACAGATTCGAGATATTCATGTATCTCGAGTGTGTGTGAGAGTTTCGAATCTGTTATAGAATCTAAGTGTTTCGAATCTGTCCTAGAATATATTAGCTTCGAAATTATTTAGCTAGACTCGAAGGTGTCTTGAAAGTGGGTTTCGAATCTAAGAAGACCTTCGAATCTATGAAGAGAGTTCGAATCTGGATTGGTTTTCGAGTCTATGAAGTGTGTTTCGAACCTATGTCACCTTCGAATCTAATTTCTTAGATTCGAATAAGAGGATATTCAAATCTGCTCCCTTGTTCGAATCTATCTCCTAAAATTCAAATCTGGTTTTTGTTCCAAGCCTAAGATTAATTCCTAAATCAGATTAAGTTATTTAAACAACCTATTGTAATTGAAAGTATCCTTTGATTATGATAAAACTCATAACTTCAAGATGCATAACTATTTTATGCACAAATAAATTAACAGACTCTGTATGAACCCATAGACCACATATCTGTAATTAGATGGATCGTATTAATCTGATAAGAATAGACTCACTTTGGGACGATAGGAACTACCTCAGACTCGACAAGATGACAATAACCTGATTATATAACTAGGGTTATATAGATCATGTTACAGACTTGACATTAATATGCCAGATTTGAAACTGAACTGCAGGAAACCGCCGATTTGACAGAGTAAACTGAACCGCTTAATTCGTTAAGCATTATCTGACTACGGACCACAGTGAGTGACAGATTTCATTGATTACTTGCATATGTTTCGATACTTATTGGTGAATGTCCTTGACTGTATGGAAACTTTCGATTGTTGCTGCATGTTTCTTTAATACTTTATTGTATCATAGAAACGTACTTTTGACATTACTGAAGCTAGACACTTGAATTGCCTTGATTGCATGTTCACTTTTACATTTTATGTAAATACTTATCATGCTTACTGCTTACTTGACTGTTGATATATTTGCCGCTGCATACTGCATTATCCGACAGGACCGAATGTGAGATCTCCATTCACAGGAGGGAATTCTGCAGATTCCTTTCCTATATGACTTGTTTCCATACATTTCCCGTAGGGCTTCGGCCTTACACAGGGGAATACAAACTGGGTTGTCTCCCAACCTTTTTGCCGTCTCTGACGTAGTGACTTGCCGACAGGAGCTGATAGTATGTTATATATGTGTGGTAACTAATGGAACTCTGTTTACTCACTAAGCAATGTTAGCTTACTCTGTCATGACAACTCTTTTTTCAGGAAAAGCTGATAAGGGCAAGACCATAGCAGGTAGTCCGTCCCAGGCTAAGTGAATCTGGACATTTGATGAATAGCAGACTTTTGGACTTTTTGCTGACGCCTATTTTGAAAAGATGATGCGGTCTCGGGTAGCTTGTTCAGTCTTCCGCACTCTGATTGAAGATTTAGAAGCTAGTTTAGACCACCATTTGATCTTTAACTTATTGTTGTAATTAAGTATTCAGGCTGATGGACCTGTGGTATCAAACAATTAGTAATATTTATTACTTAATGAAATGAAATTTTATGACGTGTACTGTTTGTGGTAACTTGGATGTTACAAAGTTGGTATCAGAGCAGCAGTTTAATCATCGGATTGGCCACCCGATACTTAAACTACTGGTATGGTATGGACTATGTGACTCTGAATTCCCGAACAAGTCACCGAGGCCTAGGGTAACTTAATTAGTAAAGGACTACCCACACAACTTGACCTAAGATAGGCAAATGATGACTGATAGGATGGGGGAGGGATTGACTGCTTGATACTGACTTGACTTTGTGCCAGCCTGACTGACTGCCTTCATATCTATGAACTTAGATGTGATTATCTGACGTAGGAATTATAACTCGAATCGTGCTTATTTGAATCAGGAAATAATAGTTATTTCCTTTATATTTTCAGCCAATGGCTGATAAGAATCCAAATGTTGCTGGTACCTCGACTGTTGGTAAAGCTGCTGATACTGCAGCTGATCAACACAAAGAATCTGTTCATGTAGAGGACTTAGGCACTGACCCTGAAAATACTGCTAATGACTCAAGCAGTACTGCTACGCCTGTGCCTCCCCAGCAGGCTCAATTGATTGATCTCGTTCATAGGTTGAATGAGGAAAATCGTAGGCAAATGCAGTTTATGTTGGATAGGAACCGACTGCAGACTGATATGGCGGTTGAAGACCGATTTAAGGAAATTAAGGACTTGCTGACTAAGGGTAAAGCAGTGATGCAGACTGATGAGGAGAACCAGCGTGAAGTTGAATTTAGACGCCGTGAAGAAGAACTTAGGTTGCGAGAACTTAAGTTACAGGAGTTAGAATTGAAATATAGGGAAGAGATGTTGGCGAAGCCCAAGAAGGATCGGAAGAGGAAACAAAGACATGAGCCCTCTGATGACAATGAGACTGATTCCTCTGACCATCACGTTAAGGTGGGACGAGAGTGTACGTTCGTAGACTTTAAGAAATGTGGGGCTCGTACGTTTGCGGGATCATCGAATCCTGTTAAAGCTATGAACTGGGTTGCGAATATGGAGAAAGCGTTCAAACTCTCCAAGTGTGGTGAAAAAGACAAAGTCACGTTTGCAACGGGAATGTTGGAAGATGGAGCTGGCCGTTGGTGGAAGTCAATTACGAATCCCATGTCTGAAGCAATGGAGAAATCCATTACTTGGGATCAATTCAAGATTCATCTGAAGGAGAAATACTGCCCTCAGGATGTTAAGCGCCAGATGGAGAAAACCCTGCTATCGTTTCAGCAAGGTACAAGATCTGTAACAGACTATGAGCTGGAATTTACCAGGCTCTCGCTGTTATCTGATCATCCTGTGGACACTGATGAAAGGAGAAGGGATTGTTTGTGGATGGTCCGGATCGAGAAATCCGGAAGTTTGTGAAGTTCGGTAGACCGAGAAGTTATATCGAAGCGGTTGAAATTGCTAGGTGTAACATCCAAGTTACCACAAACAGTACACGTCATAATATTTCATTTCATTCAGTAATAAATATTACTAATTGTTTGATACCACAGGTCCATCTGCCTGAATACTTAATTACAACAATTATTAAAGATCAAATGGTGGTCTAAACTAGCTTCTAAATCTTCAATCAGAGTGCGGAAGACTGAACAAGCTACCCGAGACCGCATCATCTTTTCAAAATAGGCGTCAATCAAAAGTCCAAATGTCTGCTATTCATCAAAGTCCAGATTCACTTAGCCTGAGACGAACTACCTGCTATGGTCTTGCCTTTATCAGCTTTTCCTGTAAAAGAGTTGTCATGACAGAGTAAGCTAACGTTGCTTAGTGAGTAAACAGAGTTCCATTAGTTACCACACACATATAACATACTATCAGCTCCTGTCGGCAAGTCACTAGGTCAGAGACGGCAAAAAGGTTGGGAGACAACCCAGTTTGTATTCCCCTGTGTAGGGCCGAAGCCCTACGGGAAATGTATGGAAACAAGTCAAATAGGAAAGGAATCTGCAGAATTCCCTCCTGTGAATGGAGATCTCACATTCGGTCCTGTCGGATAATGCAGTATGCAGCGGCAAGTATATCAACAGTCAAGTAAGCAGTAAGCATGATAAGTATTTACATAAAATGTATAAGTGAACATGCAATCAAGGCAATTCAAGTGTCTAGCTTCAGTAATGTCAAAAGTACGTTTCTATGATACAATATAGTATTAAAGAAACATGCAACAACAATCGGAAGTTTCCATACAGTCGATGACATTCACCAATAAGTATCGAAATATATGCAAGTAATTAATGAAATCTGTCACTCACAGTAGTCCGTAGTCAGATAATGCTTAACGAATTAAGCTGTTCAGTTTACTCTGTCAAATCGGCGGGTTCCTGCAGTTCAGTTTCAAGTCTGGGATATTAATGTCAAGTCTGTGTCATAATCTATATAACCCTAGTTATATATTCAGGTTATTGTCAATTCTGGCTGTCGAGTCTGAGGTAGTTCCTATCGTCCCAAGGTGAGTCTTTTCTTATCAGATTAATACGATACCTAATTACACATATATGTGGCCTTGAAACGAGGCCAATCATATTACTAGCTAGGTGAATCATGACATACGATTTCTAAGAGTTCATTCAGTGTCTGTTAATTCATTTGTGCATAAAATAGATGTGCAACTTGAATTTGTGAGTTTTATCAGAATCATATTATACTTTTAATTACAATAGGTTGTTTAATAACTTAATCTGATTTTAGGAATTTAACTTTGGCTTGGAACTATCCCAGATTCAAAATCAGTCAATTCAAGTTTAGGGAGGCAGATTCGAAAAGATCTCATTCGAATCTAGCTAATCAGATTCGAAATAGCTTAATTCGACTCTAGCTAATCAGATTCGAATACAACTAGTTCTGGTCTAGGGAAGATAGATTCGAAGGCAATCACCTAGAATCGAAGACAACCCATAGATTTGAAAACAATGGATAGATTCGAAAATAATGCATAGATTCGAAATTAATACCTAGATTCGAAGTCAATATGTAGATTCGAAACTTAGCCCATTCGAATCTAAGGGATTAGATTCGAAACATACACACTCGAGTCTAGTGAGTTAGGATACCAAAAGTCATTAATGTAATCAATTTCGAACCTAATCTGAGGATGAATTCGAGTTTGTTCATAATTTCTCTCGAATTTGTTCATCTTGTTCATCAATATTCTAGGTCTTTAACTACGAAATTCAACAAAATAAGGGAGTAATAGTCACTAACCTTTGTCCAAGCTATAGCACTCGATTATAGACGTTTTCCAAGCAAAAACAAGTCCTAAACGGGAGCAAATCAGCTTCAAATGAAGGGGATATGAGCAAACTCGAATTTGCTCAACAAAACCGAACTAAAATCAGAAAAAGGGGTCGATTTTACCTTAAATCCGGACGAAATCTAACATGCAATGGTAGATTCTTGTAGAGCTCGACGATATCTAACCGATGGCGTATAAATCTCGAGAATCCGACGGATCGTTTAGGAGAAAATCTAGAGAGAAGTCAGATTGTAGAGAGAGAGAGAGAGAGAGAGTTCTAGTCTTCCAAACCAAGGAAATGAGGAGGAGATGC
>JAANYP010001735.1:0-10271 GCA_020465985.1 Centrapalus pauciflorus | reverse complement strand
TGCTGCTTGTTTCTTGATTACTTAATTGTATGTTAGGAACGTATGATAGACACTGCTGAAACTGGACAACTGCTGCTGCATGTTCCTTGATTACTTGCATTGCTCACAACCGCTGTGAGTGACCGATTGCTTTACTTACTTGCATATGTTTCAGTACTTATTGGTGATTGTTACAGACTTGTATGGAAACATCTGTTGCTCCTTGTTCCTTGACTACTTAATTGTATGTTAGGAACGTATGATAGACACTACTAAAACTGGACAACTGCTGCAGCATGTTCCTTGATTACTTGCATTGCTCAGGACCGCTATGAGTGACAGATTGCATTACTTACTCGCATATGTTTCGGTACTTATTGATGATTTTTTACTGACTTGTATGGAAACATCTGCTGCTGCTTGTTTCTTGATTACTTAATTGTATGTTAGGAACGTATGATAGACACTGCTGAAACTGGACAACTGCTGCTGCATGTTCCTTGATTACTTGCATTGCTCACGACCGCTGTGAGTGATAGATTGCATTTCTTACTTGCATATGTTTCGGTACTTATTGGTGATTATTTACTTACTTGTATGGAAACATCTGCTGCTCCTTGTTCCTTGACTACTTAATTGTATGTTAGGAACGTATGATAGACACTACTAAAACTGGACAACTGCTGCAGCATGTTCCTTGATTACTTGCATTGCTCAGGACCGCTATGAGTGACAGATTGCATTACTTACTTGCATATGTTTCGGTACTTATTGGTGATCATTACTGACTTGTATGGAGACATCTGCTGCTTGTTTTTCTTGATTACTTAATTATATGTTAGGAACGTATGATAGACACTGCTGAAACTGAAAACCTGCTGCAGTATGTTCCTTGATTATTTGCATTGCTCAGGACAACTATGAGTGACAGATTGCATTACTTACTTGCATATGTTTCGGTACATATTGGTGATTGTTACTGACTTGTATGGAAACATCTGCTGCTGCGTGTTCCTTGATTACTTAATTGTATGTTACGAACGTATGATAGACACTGCTGAAACTGGACAACTACTGATGCATGCTCCTTGATTACTTGCATTGCTCAGGACCGATGTGAGTGATAGATTGCATTACTTACTTGTATATGTTTCGAAACTTATTGGTGATTATTACTGACTTGTATGGAAACATCTGCTGCTGCTTGTTTCTTGATTACTTAATTGTATGTTAGGAACGTATGATAGACACTGCTGAAACTCGACAACTGCTGTTGCGTGTTCCTTGATTACTTGCATTGCTCAAGACCGCTGTGAGTGACCGATTGCATTACTTACTGGTGATTGTTACTGACTTGTATGGAAACATCTGCTGCTCCTTGTTTCTTGATTACTTAATTGTATGTTAGGAACGTATGATAGACACTGCTGAAACTGGACAACTGCTGCTGCATGTTCCTTGATTACTTGCATTGCTCACGACCGCTGTGAGTGACCGATTGCTTTACTTACTTGAATATGTTTCGGTACTTATTGGTGATTGTTACAGACTTGTATGGAAACATCTGCTGCTCCTTGTTCCTTGACTACTTAATTGTATGTTAGGAACGTATGATAGACACTACTAAAACTGCACAACTGCTGCAGCATGTTCCTTGATTACTTGCATTGCTCAGGACCGCTATGAGTGACAGATTGCATTACTTACTTGCATATGTTTCGGTACTTATTGGTGATCATTACTGACTTGTATGGAGACATCTGCTGCTTGTTTTTCTTGATTACTTAATTATATGTTAGGAACGTATGATAGACACTGCTGAAACTGAAAACCTGCTGCAGTATGTTCCCTGATTATTTGCATTGCTCAGGACCGCTACGAGTGACAGATTGCATTACTTACTTGCATATGTTTCGGTACATATTGGTGATTGTTACTGACTTGTATGGCAAAATCTGCTGCTGCGTGTTCCTTGATTACTTAATTGTATGTTACGAACGTATGATAGACACTGCTGAAACTGGACAACTACTGATGCATGCTCCTTGATTACTTGCATTGCTCAGGACCGATGTGAGTGACAGATTGCATTACTTACTTGTATATGTTTCGAAACTTATTGGTGATTATTACTGACTTGTATGGAAACATCTGCTGCTGCTTGTTTCTAGATTACTTAATTGTATGTTAGGAACGTATGATAGACACTGCTGAAACTCGACAACTGCTGTTGCGTGTTCTTTGATTACTTGCATTGCTCACGACCGCTGTGAGTGACCGATTGCATTACTTACTGGTGATTGTTACTGACTTGTATGGAAACATCTGCTGCTCCTTGTTCCTTGACTACTTAATTGTATGTTAGGAACGTATGATAGACGCTGCTGAAACTGGACAACTGCTGCAGCATGCTCCTTGATTACTTGCATTGGTCAGGACTGCTATGAGTGACAGATTGCATTACTTACTTGCATATGTTTCGATACATATTGGTGATTGTTACTGACTTGTATGGAAGCATCTGCAGCTGTGTGTTCCTTGAGTACTTAATTTTATGTTAGGAACGTATGATAGACACTGCTGAAACTGGACAACTACTGATGCATATTCCTTGATTACTTGCATTGCTCAGGACCGCAGTGAGTAATAGATTGCATTTCTTACTTGCATATGTTTCGGTACTTATCGGTGATTATTATTGACTTGTATGGAAACATCTGCTGCTCCTTGTTTCTTGATTACTTAATTGTATGTTAGGAACGTATGATAGACACTGCTGAAACTGGACAACTGCTGCAGCATGTTCCTTGATTACTTGCATTGCTCAGGACCGCTATGAGTGACAGATTGCATTACTTACTTGCATATGTTTCGGTTCTTATTGGTGATCATTACTGACTTGTATGGAAACATCTGCTGATGCTTGTTTCTTGATTACTTAATTATATGTCAGGAACGTAAGATAGACACTGCTGAAACTGGACAACTGCTGCAACATGTTCCTTGATTACTTGCATTGCTCAGGACTGCTATGAGTGACAGATTGCATTACTTACTTGCATATGTTTCGGTACTTATTGGTGATTGTTACAGACTTGTATGGAAACATCTACTGCTCCTTGTTCCTTGACTACTTAATTGTATGTTAGGAACGTATGATAGACACTACTAAAACTGGACAACTGCTGCAGCATGTTCCTTGATTACTTGCATTGCTCAGGACCGCTATGAGTGACAGATTGCATTACTTACTTGCATATGTTTCGGTACTTATTGGTGATCATTACTGACTTGTATGGAGACATCTGCTGCTTGTTTTTCTTGATTACTTAATTATATGTTAGGAACGTATGATAGACACTGCTGAAACTGAAAACCTGCTGCAGTATGTTCCCTGATTATTTGCATTGCTCACGACCGCTACGAGTGACAGATTGCATTACTTACTTGCATATGTTTCGGTACATATTGGTGATTGTTACTGACTTGTATGGCAAAATCTGCTGCTGCGTGTTCCTTGATTACTTAATTGTATGTTACGAACGTATGATAGACACTGCTGAAACTGGACAACTACTGATGCATGCTCCTTGATTACTTGCATTGCTCAGGACCGATGTGAGTGACAGATTGCATTACTTACTTGTATATGTTTCGAAACTTATTGGTGATTATTACTGACTTGTATGGAAACATCTGCTGCTGCTTGTTTCTAGATTACTTAATTGTATGTTAGGAACGTATGATAGACACTGCTGAAACTCGACAACTGCTGTTGCGTGTTCTTTGATTACTTGCATTGCTCACGACCGCTGTGAGTGACCGATTGCATTACTTACTGGTGATTGTTACTGACTTGTATGGAAACATCTGCTGCTCCTTGTTCCTTGACTACTTAATTGTATGTTAGGAACGTATGATAGACGCTGCTGAAACTGGACAACTGCTGCAGCATGTTCCTTGATTACTTGCATTGGTCAGGACTGCTATGAGTGACAGATTGCATTACTTACTTGCATATGTTTCGGTACATATTGGTGATTGTTACTGACTTGTATGGAAACATCTGCAGCTGTGTGTTCCTTGAGTACTTAATTTTATGTTAGGAACGTATGATAGACACTGCTGAAACTGGACAACTACTGATGCATATTCCTTGATTACTTGCATTGCTCAGGACCGCAGTGAGTGATAGATTGCATTTCTTACTTGCATATGTTTCGGTACTTATCGGTGATTATTATTGACTTGTATGGAAACATCTGCTGCTGCTTGTTTCTTGATTACTTAATTGTATGTTAGGAACGTATGATAGACACTGCTGAAACTGGACAACTGCTGCAGCATGTTCCTTGATTACTTGCATTGCTCAGGACCGCTATGAGTGACAGATTGCATTACTTACTTGCATATGTTTCGGTACTTATTGGTGATCATTACTGACTTGTATGGAAACATCTGCTGATGCTTGTTTCTTGATTACTTAATTATATGTTAGGAACGTATGATAGACACTGCTGAAACTGGACAACTGCTGCAACATGTTCCTTGATTACTTGCATTCCTCAGGACCGCTATGAGTGACACATCGCATTACTTACTTGCATATGTTTCGGTACATATTGGTGATTGTTACTGACTTGTATGGAAACGTCTGCTACTCCTTGTTCCTTGACTACTTAATTGTATGTTAGGAACGTATGATAGACACTGCTGAAACTGGACAACTGATGCAGCATGTTCCTTGATTACTTGCATTGGTCAGGACTGCTATGAGTGACAGATTGCATTACTTACTTGCATATGTTTCGGTACTTATTGGTGATTGTTCTGACTTGTATGGAAGACATCTGCTGCTTGTTTTTTCTTGATTAGTTATTATTATGTTAGGAACGTATGGATAGACACTGCTGAAACTGAAAAACCTGCCTGCAGTATGTTTCCTTGATTATTGCATTGCTCAGGACGAGCTATGAGTGACAGATTGCATTAACTTACTTGCATATGTTTTGGTACATATTGGTGATTGTTACTGACTTGTATGGAAACATCTGCTGCTGCGTGTTCCTTGATTACTTAATTGTATGTTACGAACGTATGATAGACACTGCTGAAACTGGACAACTACTGATGAATGCTCCTTGATTACTTGCATTGCTCAGGACCGATGTGAGTGACAAATTGCATTACTTACTTGTATATGTTTCGAAACTTATTGGTGATTATTACTGACATGTATGGAAACATCTGTTGCTGCTTGTTTCTTGATTACTTAATTGTATGTTAGGAACGTATGATAGACACTGCTGAAACTCGACAACTGCTGTTGCGTGTTCCTTGATTACTTGCATTGCTCAAGACCGCTGCGAGTGACCGATTGCATTAACTTATTGGTGATTATTACTGACTTGTATGGAAACATCTGCTGCTGCTAGTTTCTTGATTACTTAATTGTATGTTAGGAACGTATGATAGACACTGCTGAAACTGGACAACTCCTGCTGCATGTTCCTTGATTTCTTGCATTGCTCACGACCGCTGTGAGTGACCGATTGCTTTACTTACTTGCATACGTTTCGGTACTTATTGGTGATTGTTACAGACTTGTATGGAAACATCTGCTGCTCCTTGTTCCTTGACTACTTAATTGTATGTTAGGAACGTATAATAGACACTGCTAAAACTGGACAACTGCTGCAGCATGTTCCTTGATTACTTGCATTGCTCAGGACCGCTATGAGTGACAGATTGCATTACTTACTTGCATATGTTTCGGTACTTATTGGTGATCATTACTGACTTGTATGGAGACATCTGCTGCTTGTTTTTCTTGATTACTTAATTATATGTTAGGAACGTATGATAGACACTGCTGAAACTGGACAACTACTGATGCATGCTCCTTGATTACTTGCATTGTTCAGGACCGATGTGAGTGACAGATTGCATTACTTACTTGTATATGTTTCGAAACTTATTGGTGATTATTACTGACTTGTATGGAAACATCTGCTGCTGCTTGTTTCTAGATTACTTAATTGTATGTTAGGAACGTATGATAGACACTGCTGAAACTCGACAACTGCTGTTGCGTGTTCCTTGATTACTTGCATTGCTCACGACCGCTGTGGGTGACCGATTGCATTACTTACTGGTGATTGTTACTGACTTGTATGGAAACATCTGCTGCTCCTTGTTCCTTGACTACTTAATTGTATGTTAGGAACGTATGATAGACGCTGCTGAAACTGGACAACTGCTGCCGCATGTTCCTTGATTACTTGCATTGGTCAGGACTGCTATGAGTGACAGATTGCATTACTTACTTGCATATGTTTCGGTACATATTGGTGATCGTTACTGACTTGTATGGAAACATCTGCAGCTGTGTGTTCCTTGAGTACTTAATTTTATGTTAGGAACGTATGATAGACACTGCTGAAACTGGACAACTACTGATGCATATTCCTTGATTACTTGCATTGCTCAGGACCGCAGTGAGTGATTGATTGCATTTCTTACTTGCATATGTTTCGGTACTTATCGGTGCATATTATTGACTTGTAATGGAACACATCTGCTGCCTCCTTGTTCTTGATTACTATTGTATGTTAGGAACGTATGATAGACACTGCTGAATGACAACTGCTGCAGCATTGTTCCTTGATTACTGCATTGCTCAGGACCGCATGAGTGACAGATTGCATTACTTACTTGCATAGGTTTCGGTATTATTGGGGATCAACTGACTTGTTAATGGAAACATCTGCTAGCTTGTTCTTGATTAAACTTAATTAATATGTCAGGAACGTACGATAGACACTACTGAAACTGGACAACTGCTGCTGCATGTTCCTTGATTACTTGCATTGCTCAGGACCACTGTGAGTGACAGAATGCATTACTTACTTACATATGTTTCGGTACTTATTGGTGATTGTTATCGACTTGTATGGAAACATCGGCTGCTGCTTGTTCCTTGATTACTTAATTATATGTTAGGAACGTATGATAGACACTGCTGAAACTGAAAACCTGCTGCAGTATGTTCCTTGATTATTTGCATTGCTCAGGACCGCTACGAGTGACAGATTGCATTACTTACTTGCATACGTTTCGGTACATATTGGTGATTGTTACTGACTTGTATGGCAACATCTGCTGCTGCGTGTTCCTTGATTACTTAATTGTATGTTACGAACGTATGATAGACACTGCTGAAACTGGACAACTACTGATGCATGCTCCTTGATTACTTGCATTGCTCAGGACCGATGTGAGTGACAGATTGCATTACTTACTTGTATATGTTTCGAAACTTATTGGTGATTATTACTGACTTGTATGGAAACATCTGCTGCTGCTTGTTTCTTGATTACTTAATTGAATGTTAGGAACGTATGATAGACACTGCTGAAACTGGACAACTGCTGCAGCATGTTCCTTGATTACTTGCATTGCTCAGGACCGCTATGAGTGACAGATTGCATTACTTACTTGCATATGTTTCAGTACATATTGGTGATTGTTACTGACTTGTATGGAAACATCTGCTGCTGCGTGTTCCTTGATTACTTAATTGTATGTTACGAACGTATGATAGACACTGCTGAAACTGGACAACTACTGATGAATGCTCCTTGATTACTTGCATTGCTCAGGACCGATGTGAGTGACAGATTGCATTACTTACTTGTATATGTTTCGAAACTTATTGGTGATTATTACTGACTTGTATGGAAACATCTGCTGCTGCTTGTTTCTTGATTACTTAATTGTATGTTAGGAACGTATGATAGACACTGCTGAAACTCGACAACTACTGTTGCGTGTTCCTTGATTACTTACATTGCTCAAGACCGCTGTGAGTGACCGATTGCATTACTTACTGGTGATTGTTACTGACTTGTATGGAAACATCTGCTGCTCCTTGTTTCTTGATTACTTAATTGTATGTTAGGAACGTATGATAGACACTGCTGAAACTGGACAACTGCTGCTGCATGTTCCTTGATTACTTGCATTGCTCACGACCGCTGTGAGTGACCGATTGCTTTACTTACTTGAATATGTTTCGGTACTTATTGGTGATTGTTACGGACTTGTATGGAAACATCTGCTGCTCCTTGTTCCTTGACTACTTAATTGTATGTTAGGAACGTATGATAGACACTACTAAAACTGCACAACTGCTGCAGCATGTTCCTTGATTACTTGCATTGCTCAGGACCGCTATGAGTGACAGATTGCATTACTTACTTGCATATGTTTCGGTACTTATTGGTGATCATTACTGACTTGTATGGAGACATCTGCTGCTTGTTTTTCTTGATTACTTAATTATATGTTAGGAACGTATGATAGACACTGCTGAAACTGAAAACCTGCTGCAGTATGTTCCTTGATTATTTGCATTGCTCAGGACCGCTACGAGTGACAGATTGCATTACTTACTTGCATACGTTTCGGTACATATTGGTGATTGTTACTGACTTGTATGGCAACATCTGCTGCTGCGTGTTCCTTGATTACTTAATTGTATGTTACGAACGTATGATAGACACTGCTGAAACTGGACAACTACTGATGCATGCTCCTTGATTACTTGCATTGCTCAGGACCGATGTGAGTGACAGATTGCATTACTTACTTGTATATGTTTCGAAACTTATTGGTGATTATTACTGACTTGTATGGAAACATCTGCTGCTGCTTGTTTCTAGATTACTTAATTGTATGTTAGGAACGTATGATAGACACTGCTGAAACTCGACAACTGCTGTTGCGTGTTCCTTGATTACTTGCATTGCTCACGACCGCTGTGAGTGACCGATTGCATTACTTACTGGTGATTGTTACTGACTTGTATGGAAACATATGCTGCTCCTTGTTCCTTGACTACTTAATTGTATGTTAGGAACGTATGATAGACGCTGCTGAAACTGGACAACTGCTGCAGCATGTTCCTTGATTACTTGCATTGGTCAGGACTGCTATGAGTGACAGATTGCATTACTTACTTGCATATGTTTCGGTACATATTGGTGATTGTTACTGACTTGTATGGAAACATCTGCAGCTGCGTGTTCCTTGAGTACTTAATTTTATGTTAGGAACGTATGATAGACACTGCTGAAACTGGACAACTACTGATGCATATTCCTTGATTACTTGCATTGCTCAGGACCGCAGTGAGTGATAGATTGCATTTCTTACTTGCATATGTTTCGGTACTTATTGGTGATTATTTACTTACTTGTATGGAAACATCTACTGCTGCTAGTTTCTTGATTACTTAATTGTATGTTAGGAACGTATGATAGACACTGCTGAAACTGGACAACTGCTGCAGCATGTTCCTTGATTACTTGCATTGCTCAGGACCGCTATGAGTGACAGATTGCATTACTTGCATATGTTTCGGTACTTATTGGTGATCATTACTGACTTGTATGGAAACATCTGCTGATGCTTGTTTCTTGATTACTTAATTATATGTCAGGAACGTAAGATAGACACTGCTGAAACTGGACAACTGCTGCAACATGTTCCTTGATTACTTGCATTGCTCAGGACTGCTATGAGTGACAGATTGCATTACTTACTTGCATATGTTTCGGTACATATTGGTGATTGTTACGGACTTGTATGGAAACATCTGCTGCTGCTTGTTTCTTGATTACTTAATTGAATGTTAGGAACGTATGATAGACACTGCTGAAACTGGACAACTGCTGCTGCATGTTCCTTGATTACTTGCATAGCTCACGACCGCTGTGAGTGACCGATTGCATTACTTACTTGCATATGTTTCGGTACTTATTGGTTATTGTTATTGACTTGTATGGAAACATCTACTGCTCCTTGTTCCTTGACTACTTAATTGTATGTTAGGAACGTATGATAGACACTCCTGAAACTGGACAACTGCTGCAACATGTTCCTTGATTACTTGCATTGCTCAGGACCGCTATGAGTGACAGATTGCATTACTTACTTGCATATGTTTCGGTACTTATTGGTGATCATTACTGACTTGTATGGAAACATCTGTTGATGCTTGTTTCTTGATTACTTAATTATATGTTAGGAACGTATGATAGACACTGCTGAAACTGGACAACTACTGCAACATGTTCCTTGATTACTTGCATTGCTCAGGACCGCTATGAGTGACAAATTGCATTACTTACTTGCATATGTTTCGGTACATATTGGTGATTGGTACTGACTTGTATGGAAACATCTGCTGCTGTATGTTCTTTGATTACTTAATTGTATGTTAGGAACGT
>JAANYP010001734.1:180799-203751 GCA_020465985.1 Centrapalus pauciflorus | reverse complement strand
ACAGAACTGCTCAGCCTGCCCAAGCTGTTCTGTAACATGAAGACAAAAGGTTATTTGAAAAAGGGTGACAGACCTTTTTCTTATATCAAAATAGGCCTTTACAAGGAAGAAAGACGCAAAGTTGACATTCCTAAATTAGTTAAAGGCAATGCAACAGTAGACAAAGTAAAAAGACAAAAGTTCTGCACAGTGAAGACAAGTCTGCTTTTCAGAAAAGTGCAGAAAAGGTTATGTTGTCTTTTCAACAAGACTTCTCCTTTTTCATTCGTCCAATGAAGATGTTTCTCTGAGATCCTCTAAGTGAGTATAAAAGGAAGCTTCTAAGGTCAGAAAGAGTGTGAAGAAAGCTAAGTGCTTAAACCAAGAGTGAACGTGCAAGTGTGATCTTCATGCATGCAAGTCTTCTGTAAACCAGCATCTGTGTGTCTAAGCTGTTTTACCTAAGCTGTTCCTTAAGTCTTGTAAACACAGTGAGTGCTTCTTAGTGAGTGTATTCATTGTATACTAGTTCGAGTCTGTCTTAGACTAGTAAGCATACTGTTGTATCTGTCATCTCAGCTTGAACTATTCCGCATTCAAGCTTGTTTGTAATTAACAAATTGTTGATAATACATACAAACATTGATAAAAGAGTGTGTAGTTTTTAAATTGCTGTATTCACCCCCCCTCTACAGCTTATAACTATATACTTTGGGAACCTCTCGGGACCTACAAACCGATTTTGATCTTATTGCCTTTTCAGATGCTGATTTTGCAGGTTGTAGAGTTGACAGGAAAAGCACATCAGGAGGACTACAGTTCTTGGGAGACAGACCGACGAGTTGGTTCTCCAAAAAGCAGAATTGTGTTTCAACATCCACAGCTGAAGCTGAGTATTTAGCAGCTGCAAGTTGTTGCTCTCAAGTACCATGGATGAGAACACAATTACGTGATTATGGATTCTCGCTAACCAACATCCCAATTTACTGCGATTCTCGAAGTGCGATTGCTATCTCTTGCAATCCCGTGCAACACTCAGGAACGAATCATATAGATATCAGGTATCATTTTATTAAAGATTATGTAGAAAAGGGAACAATTGAGTTATATTTTGTAGGCATAGAATATCAAGTTGCTGATATTTTTACTAAAGCTTTAGACGGACCTCGTTTTCAGTTTTTAGTATGACATATCAGCATGTTGAATCCACCTTCTAGTTAAATATCCGACATTGTCTAAAACAATTCTATTTCAAACATTCATGTTTGAAATTTATTTATTTTAGAAAATATCTGTTATTTAAATTTAAGGGGTGTGTCACAAAACTAAATTTCAATATTTCCTTATCTATGTACATCTATAATAATTAACGATCCTGACAAATTGCTACATGAATTGTTCATCACTGAGTGGGTCGCAAAATTATTCAGGTTTGTCTGTATCTTTAAGGTTGAAAAGGTTCAAGAAATTTATCAGAAAAAGAAAAAGAAAAAGGATATGTGTTTATTTGAGGGGGATATAAATAGGATGTTAGCTTATCTATTTTTTTTTTCGTTTTTAACTTCTCTATAATTTTAAATTTTAGGTTGTTTAATTTTTAAATCATAAGTTTAATATAATTTGTCAGAATATCAAAAAGATTTTATTTGTTTTAAATACATCAAAAAGTCAAAAATATTTTTATTTTCTATTTTACTTTTGTCTTAACTTCATTTATAAAGAAAAACACAAAAATATTTTTATTCTGCAATTAATTTTTTTTATTTCCAAAAAAAAAATACAAAAAGATTTTTGTTAAATTTAATTGGGCTAACTTTTCTTTCATAAAATTTGTTTTATTTATATTTTTTTTGTTAAGGCCCAAATTTTTTTCCAATAAAAAACTGGTTGGCCTTTCACAATTGTTTTTGGACGCGGACCCATACCAGCCGACCCGACCCGCCCTTCATTTAAATAGGCGGGTCAAAGGTCAAACCTTCACTTCCTTCTCCTTTAACCTTTCTTTCATCTTCTTCTTCTCTCTCAACCACCGTCGACCACCATTGTATTTTCCTCCATTGTTGTCGATCAAGCCACTCAAGCTATCGTTCCATTGATAATCAAGAGCTTTCTTTCGAGTTGACTTTAATCCTTTTCTAAAACTTTAATTTTATGTTTAAGAACTTTCTTAGGAATGTAAAGGTGAGGGATTGGTTTGATTGGTTCTGCTTTCATTTCAGCTTCAGAATAACTAGACAATAAGTCTTCTTCAAGCGTGGGTACTCTATAAGGATAACTCTCGTTTAGTTCTTCTTATTTGAAAGATATTTCTTTTTCTTTATTTTCATTACGTTTCTCATCCTCTTTGGTTAAGACTTCTTTTGATGATTCGAAAAAGAAGGATTTAAGCCCAGCACCCATGTAATTCACGTCATAAAAAAGAGGTAAAACTTGTTGAGCCTTTTCCAAATACTTAGGATTTTTAAAACCAATTCATTGTTTAGAATGGTAAAACCTAGTCTTTTTGGGCTTGTTCAATTGAATTGTTTATTCTATTTGACCCCGTTTTAAAACTTCATCATCAAGGGTCTTTATTTTAGAGTACAAACTTATTCTTTCTTCTTCTATTATTTTTTATTATTCTAAGCTCTCTATGTTTTTCATACTTACTGTCTCTAATTATTTTGATAGAACAGATATTTCTTCTTTTAATGAGTGTTTTTCATTTGACAACCTATCCATACAAGATTCTAGATACGTATTCCTATACTGATCATCTACCTTTTCAATTAGCATCTGTTTTATCACAATATGATTAGTTAACCACTTCGACTAATATAACTTAGATGACTCATTTAATGTTTGGGCTAGATGTTCAGCCTTGACACACTTTTCCGTTTCAACATTTAATCTGGCTTCTAAAACAAGTATATGTGTGTGTGCAAGTTACATTCACTATAAACAGATCAATTATTTACATTCTTTGGAATGTAAAAGGAATGTACCTCAGGTGCCTCAGAATTTGATGAAGAACATTGTGGATACTCGGATCTGGCCATCAGAGATGCTAGTGGATTTTGTGGTGTCTCCCCCTCAGCAACATTGTCTGAATCAGAATCGGACGTTGTGGCGTAGTCAGCCAATCCATTACGATCCTCCATGTTGGTACATCCCGTGTGACGATAGCAGTCTAAGTTGTCTTACATTGTGATTTAGCATATGTTTGGTATATATATATTATGTATGATTGATGATTATCAGTGTTTGTATGTTTGAACTTGATGTAACGTATTACAAGAAGTTCAAACATAAAGCTCAAAGATAAAATCAGTCATAAGGTAATATCATAAGTTTCAAACACTTAGTTGTATATGTCAAAGGCTAGATTCGAATTGCATAAGAGGATACATTCGAATCTGTGATAGATTCGAATGAGACCTTAGATTCGAATATAGGATAGATTTGAGACTGTCATGTTGGACAGACTCGAATGGGCCTTGGGCCAGATTCGAGTCTGACCCACATCAGATTCGAATCAGGGTCTATAATTAGGGATAGACTCGAATGATTAGGAGACTTTTTGCAGAATTCGTGAGGAATTAAGCAAGAGGCGATCTCGAGTTTATCAGCTAGGTGAGTGCCGTTTCGGAGAGAATTAGTACGTAGGATCGTTCGTGTGTCGTTCGTTCAGCGTCTAATAGTCTCCGTGTTTCCGTTGGTTGAGAGTTGTCCGTCTGACCGTCAACGAGGATTCCGCACTCGTTCACGGATCCGCGTCTAGATAGATCTTGCAGTCGTAGACCTTACAAGTGGTATCAGAGCCTACGTAGTGTTCTTGGTGTTCTTCGTGTTCATCAGATACATTCTAGGTTTCTTGACGCTAGTTAGACGGTTTTGCTCTCAAAAACGTGTTTTTGAGCTTAGCAAATTCATATTCGGGAAACACTTTGTCGTTTTTCACGTTTTTGATCGAAATCATTATTGTTCGTTTGAAAAATAGCGATTTAATCTGTAAAACGTCAAAAAATCAACGTGTTAGCCGTTTTTCGAGTTTGCGGCGCTCGAATCTATAGGGGTAATTAGGGTTTTACTTTATTTTCGAGTCTAACCTAAATACGCTCCTTTCGAGTCAATTTCAGAGAGTTTCGAGTCTACCTTGTTTCGAATCTGTTACTTCATTCGAATTGGATCTCGAGTCTATATTGTTTCGAGTTTGTTTCGAGTTTGTTACTGTTTCGATTCTGTGCTTCGAATCTGCTGACATTCGACTCTGCTGTGCCTTCGATTCTAAGGATTTTCGAATCTAAGGAGGTCTTCGAATCTGACATAACTTCGAATCTAAGGAGTTGTTCGAATCTGACATTATTTCGAATCTAATTGACTTTTAAGACTTAATCGAATTTAATTTCAAAAGATTTAATATAAATTAGTTTCGAATCTATCTAGATTCGAATAAGTTAATCTAAATCAGTTTCGAATTAAATTAATTAAGTTCAAATTCAATTTCTTTCAGAAAAGATGTCAAACCTTCAGAAATTCCTTGAGATGGATCACGAAGTTGGGAAGGCAAATGCACCGCCAAAGCTGATGAAAGTTGAGGACTATTACTGGTGGAAGGACAGATTTACGGATTTTGTACGATTCAACGATATGCGCATGTGGGTGTGCATAGATGAAGGGTACATTCCACCAGTATCTGAAGTTGAAGGCCGTCAAAAGGTTTTGTCATACCAGATGATGAAAGAGGATGACAAGAAACTATTTGAAGCTGAAAACAAGGCTTTCTCCATTATCCGTATGGCTTTACCTCAAGATATCTTACACACATTTCGGACTCAAAGGACGTCGAAGGAACTTTGGGAGTCTCTCCAGAAAAGGTGTGAAGGTAATCCACGGGTGCGTAGAAAGCGTACAGAGCTGTTGACCCAACAGTTTGCGATTTTCAAGGCAATTAAGGATGAACAGTTGGATGATATTATCACAAGGTTCTATCATCTGATAACGGAACTTGAAAGTCATGGAATTGAGTATTCGGACACTGACAAGAACAACAAGCTTCTTGATGCCCTACCAGCCAAATGGGCTATGTACGTAGCAATGATTAAGCTTAATGAGGACAAATATTATGCTCAATCACTTGATGACATTGTGGGAACGTTGAGGGCATATCACTTCGAGATGATTAAGGCTGAGACTGATTACGAGCAAGTCCAGAATCCGGCTATGTATTTTGGAAAGACATCTAAATCATCAGTGACAGCTGAACCGAAGAGTGCTACAGCGTTTTTCACCGGAGAAACGTCATCGCCACCAGAGTCCGAAGACTCACTGAATCGCGCGTTCTTAGGGTTAGGAAGATCGGAAGAACCGCAACCTCAAGTCCAACAGGCATCGACCAGTCAGAGCTATTCGAAGATGCCCATGAGCGCAAAGTCAGCGGAAGAGCATCTGAATCTACTTGCTTCGTTTGTGGCCGCTTATGGAAATTGTGTTCAAGGGAAGATCAATGATCCGGCTCTTTGGGATGAAGATTACGATCAGGTCGACCCTGATGACTTAGAGGAAATGGATCTTAAATGGCAACTGGCCATGGTGACCCAGAGGGTAAAAAGATTCATCAAGCGAACTGGGAGGAATCTGCAAGTGAACAACAAAGGGATAGGATTTGATAAGTCTAAGGTCAAATGCTACAACTGTCAGGGATTGGGACACTTCGCCAGGGAGTGTCAAAGACCGAAGGTAGAGACATACCAAGGACAGAGTCAGCATCGAGGACAGTACCAAAATCAGTCCCAACAAAGATACCTTCCGAGTTCCTCATCTGGTCAAGCCAATCTAGCGGGTCTACTATCCAATGTCACCTCTGACAGACAGCTAGATGGAACCTATGACTGGAGTTCACATCCTGAGTCCAATGCTAGAGCTTTCATGGCTGAAGTTACGGAGAATGGTTGTGAAGAAGACGAGCAGACCACAAGGGACAGCAGTCCGATGTGGGTAGAGAAAGCGAATGATAAGACCGTGCTGGAGTTTGCTGCTCAGATGGCCAATGTGGAATCTGATAACTCTAAGGTTAGTCTTTCTTATTCTCTATTTTCAGAATTATGTGCTTTGTGTGCTACTTCTAATGATAGGTTAAATCTAGTCTTAGAATCACACAAAACCATCTCTGCTCAAAATGAAAATTTAAAAATTGAAAACGCTAGCCTAAATGATATAAAGCAAGATTTAAAAGAAAAGCTTAAGGCTGATGCTCAAGACGTAATCGTTCTAAAAGACAAACTGAGTGAGCAGTGTGTTAGGATAGAGCTTATGTATGAGCACGTAGAGGCCTTGACCAAAAGTCTGAAAGATAAGGACATAGAGCTAGCCGAGACCAAGGTTAAGGTAGCAGAGGCAAATAGCAAGCTGGAAAAGTTTAGGAATTCGAGCCTAAACCTAGGAAAAGTCTTAGATGCCCAAAGACAGTCTAAGAAGCCTGTAGGTCTAGGTTTTCACGAAATTCCTCCACCTTTCAATGCAAACTATGTGCCTCAGCCTCAGGAGAAAACTGACAACTCAGTAGACTTAGAGGACCTACCTGAACCGACACCTGAGCCTATAGTAGAAAATGCACCTAAGGTGGCTGACTCAACCGTCAAGGTCAAGAAAGTGAAATTTGTGTCTTCCTCCAGTGAAACACCTGCAGGAAAACAGAAAATTTCATGGGCTGACCAGGTCGAAGAGACAGACACTGTACCAAAGGATGTACACACTAGTGAGACAGCTAGATCTAAGGGACCAACCAAAAAGTCCATGGATAAGATGTCTTGCTTTAGATGTCACGCGAAAGGGCATGTTGCTTCTCACTGTCCAAATAGGAAAGCAGATGTTACCCCTAAGACAGTGAACCCAACACCAGTTAAGCCCTCAACAAGTGTGGCGAGCACGAGTCGTTCTCAGAGTACCGAGAAAATTGTGCAGGCCGCACAAAAACCTGTTGTGAAACAAACACCGGTTAAGGTTGGACCAAAAGAAGTGGTTAGGACAAATTCACCGAATCGTGTCATTAATCAATCTAGGTCAGCACCTCAACAAGTCTATAGGAGCACCACACCTAGCAGGTCACACACTCCAGTTAGGTCACATACTCCCGTTAGACATTATGTTCCGGTAAGAGCTCAGGGATCACAGTCTGAAATGCAGTATAATAAGAGTTATTCTAGAGCACCACAACAAATGCCTACTCAAAGGCAAAGAGTGAATCTAAATCACTCGGCACCACAACAGAATTCAGTTCAAAGGCCCAAGTCACCTGAAAGGCGAGATGGGTACTTGAAAGAGTTCACGTATGTGGACGAGAATGGTATTACCAAGTCAGTCATGGCTTGGGTTCCCCGTGATAACTAACCTATTTTCTTTCATGTGCAGGAGATAACTACCGGTCCAAACAACAAGTGGTTCGTCGACAGTGGTTGCTCCAGGCACATGACGGGGGAAAGAAGTCTACTCACAGACTTCAAGGGGGGTAATAGGGGATTCGTATCATTCGCGGGTAACAAGGGTGGAAATATCACTGGAACTGGAGAAGTCACTAATGGGACGATTACTTTGGATCAAGTTTATCACGTTGATAAACTGGTTCATAATCTCATTAGTGTCTCTCAAATCTGTGATAAGAAGAACTCAGTGTTATTTACTGACACTGAGGCATTAGTGCTAAAGCCTGGATTCAAGATACCTGAAGATTGGATATTGATGCGGGCGCCAAGGAAGAATGACTTGTACATGCTCGATATGAACAAGCCAGATACTTCGATGGGTCCGATCTGCTTACTATCAAAAGCTTCAGAGACGGAGTCCGTACTGTGGCATAGACGCATGGCTCACCTGCACCTGAGGAAGATGAATTACATTACGAAGCATGGACTGGTGCAGGGTGTGCCCATGAAAAGTTTTCAGTTCGAGGATAAGTGTCTACCTTGCATGAAGGGCAAACAACACAAGAAGACACACAAATCCAAGAAGCAGAATTCCATAGCCTCAACATTCGATCTGTTGCACATGGACCTTTTCGGCCCAATCAACAAAAGGAGTATTGGAGGTAGTTGGTACTGCTTAGTTATCACCGACGATTACTCACGTTTTTCTTGGGTTTTCTTTTTAGGTACGAAGGACGAGACGGCTGCAAGGCTCATCGGGTTCTTGGACCAAGTGGAGAACTCATACGGAACTAGGGTTAAAAATATTCGTAGTGATAATGGAACTGAATTCAAAAACACTGTAATTGGTGTATATTGCCTATCAAAGGGCATAGTGCATCAATTCAGTGCACCATATGAACCTCAACAGAATGGGGTGGCCGAACGTAAAAATAGAACTTTGATTGAGGCTGCAAGGACTATGCTTTCGGATTCAAAGCTTCCTACCATGTTTTGGGGGGAGGCAGTGAATACCGCGTGCCACATTTTAAACCGAGTTCTTACAGTCAAATCATTGAACAAAACATGTTATGAAATTTTGAATAAACGGCCACCTAACTTAACTGGATTCGAACCGTTTGGAGTACCATGCACACTTTTAAGAACAAAACATCAACCGAAGTTTGGTGAAAAGGCCGACGAAGGATACTTCCTAGGTTATGTGCCAAACTCACCAAACAAACGGGTGTTTAACAAAACAACTGGTACTGTGGAGATTGTGTATAACATTGAAGTCACAAGTTATACACATGAACCCCAAACTGGTCCGGAATGGATATTTGACTATGATAAGTTATTTGAGTCATTTAACATTCCTCTGGATGATAATGCAGGTACAATCGAGAAGGACTTGGCGACGTTGCATCTGAACGACGATGGCCAAATCTTTCCAAGGACCACGTTCGAATCTACGTCCGAGCCTACTGCGACTGGAGATAGTTCTCCAGAAGTTGCTGATCAAGAGGCACCTAACACTGAGAATCAGACTCAAGCATCAAGTTCTGCCTCTGAGGAAAACGTCCGTGAGGAAGAAAATGTGGAAGCTGAGCCTGTTCCCCCTTTAGGTGAAATAGGATCTAACTTAGGAGATAATCTAAGGGTTGATGAAATAGAGACCTCTAGGATTAACAAGAACCATCCAATAGATAGCATCATAGGAAATCCTAACGAGGGTGTGAAGACTCGGAGTAGTGTAAATAACAACACCGTGTTGTTGTCGATGATAAACGACTCCGAGGCATATCACACATGTCTTTATTCATGTTTCATATCGCAAGTAGAGCCCAAAAATGTGCAAATGGCACTTAAGGACAACTCCTGGGTTGAAGCGATGCAGGAAGAACTTTCACAATTTAGGAAACTAGAAGTGTGGGAGTTAGTTCCGTTACCTCGAGGGGAGATTGCAATAGGAACCAAATGGGTTTTTAAGTGCAAAAGAGACGATCGGGGTATAGTCACGCGCAACAAGGCGAGATTAGTTGTAAAGGGTTTCAACCAAGAGGAGGGAATCGATTACAACGAAGTTTTTGCACCAGTAGCAAGGCTAGAAGCCATTAGGTTGTTTCTAGCGTTTGCCTCCTTCAAAGGCTTTAAGGTATATCAACTAGACGTTAAGAGTGCTTTCCTGTATGGGAAAGTGAAGGAGTTGGTATATGTAGAACAACCGCCCGGATTTACAGATCCTAAATATCCTGATAGAGTATATCGCTTAGATAAGGCTCTTTACGGATTACATCAGGCACCTAGGGCGTGGTATGAGACTTTATCCAACCATCTTTTAGAAAACGGTTTTGAAAGGGGTAGGATAGATAGTACTCTATTTGTGAAGAGGAAGGGTGAACACTTTATCTTGGTACAAGTGTACGTCGATGATATCATTTTTGGATCATCAGACGAACAGATGTGCAAAGATTTCGAAAAGGTGATGAAGTCTAAGTTCGAGATGAGTGCTATGGGGGAGTTGAATTTCTTTTTAGGGTTACAAGTTGACCAAAAGAAGGAAGGGATGTTTATCCATCAAACTAAGTATGTCTATGACATATTAGAACGGTTTGGGATGGAGGGAACTTAGTTGACTGCCCATTTCAGCACGCCGCACTACAACAAAACGAGCCTATTGCAACATTGGCAAAATGTTGCATTTGACCTTAAAAAAGTTACATTATGTCTAAAGCAACCATTTCACAAGAGTTGCATTATGTCCTCTTGCATTAGGTCTAAAGTAACCTTTTTGGTGTAATACGCAACCTTTATTGAAAGAGTTGCATTTATCATAGAATTGCAACCTTTTTAAAATGCAACTTTTTTATACTCAAATGCAACATTTTTGCAAGCAAATGCAACTTTTTTTATACTCAAATGCAACTTTTTTTCCGATCAAATGCAACATTTTTCAAACTCAAATGCAACCTTTTTTACACTAAAATACGACTATTTTTAAACTCAAATGCAACCTTTTTTATGCTCAAATGCAACATTTTTTAAATTCAAATGCAACATTTTTTAAATTCAAATGCAACTTTTTTAATTTTTAAATGCAACATTTATGAATTTAGTTACAAAAAGTACAACCATTTCACACACGAATACAATAAATAAGCATCACCAATTACCCAAAAAATGTTGATTACGATAATTAAAATAGATCAAAATCCTTCACCAATTACACAAAAATCTCAAAAAACAATATTCCATATAATAATTGTTAATTATAATGACAAAGGGGTATCTAAATCCTCCAAAAAGGGTATCTAAATCCGCTAACTACCATCCGATGTGCTCGTGAAGAGAGACCGATCCGATGCGTGGCTGCTCGACTGCGATGGTAAACTGAAATCATTGGTTGTCATTTGTTCAATAGTGTAACTGCAAATGTTACGAATTGGATATCGTAAGAGGGTTAGATTTCTTCGAGCCGAAAAGCCTCATCACAACTCAATAAATAGTGTACATACCTTCCTTTTGGGAATACAACAACACATTTGTTCCAATGGTTGACTTATAGTAATGAAACTGCATAATACAAACATTTTTTAATAGAATTTATGAATTTCTTCTACAAGTGGTATGGAAGGATATGCGAACCATGAAAAATTAATGGCTTATCTTTAGAGAGAAGATGTAAATAGTTACATACAATGTGTCTAAGGAACCTAAATTCCCCTGCAAGAACAACTACCATCAAACGTTCAATTTTAACCTGCCAATGTTCATTAGATAGAGAGTAGGAAAACCCCTGAAAATTGATAAATAATATACACCACAACGTGAAGCAATAAGTCAAACTCAACTTAATTATCAGTAGGATAAGCAACTGCATAGAAATATATAGTAAGCATCATCATTTAGTCTATTAGATGGTTAAATTTTTAAATATTGTTGGTGCTCATATCCGTGATCTTGAAAAAAAGGCAGTTATGTTAAAAATAATTTGAAATGGTATAGATTCAAAAACCCAACTAAGAAATAAATAATATGCTTTAGGAACAAATAGAATTGAAAAGGAAATTACAAAAAATAACCCAAATATAAAAACTGCCATCATATGAGCTTGATGGTCCATTCCGATGATCGTGCAAATGGCCTAGGTGCAATTGGACAACCATATAGTAAGACTTAAAACACAAGTCCAACTTTGACATCAATAATGTCGATAACTATCTATTTACATCGAAAGAAAACAAGTGTGAAAGAAAACTATAGATCTTACCTAAGTGCACCTCCATCTTGATGAATCATCGTAGAAACCACAACATTATTGACTTTGGGGACTAAAAGACATTATACAAGACAGATGGGTGAAGTTAAGAAAACAACAACATATTAATCAGATAAGGAAGCAAAGCCATAGAATGAAACTGAAGACTAAATCAAAGAAAATTCCACATAAACATTTAAACCTGATAAAATTTTCAACATATCCTTCTTTCCTATCCTAATTCTTAAGAGCATCGACATAAGAAAACAAGAAGCCTGTTTGCATAAAAAAATTTGAATAGATTCCATATACAAATCAAATAAGTTATATAATTCGACAAAAAAAAACAACAAAAAATCGTAGATAAGCATGGTAACTAAATAAATTTGCATTTTCAGTTATGAGTTTGAATCAGAATCGAACCCTTTTCTGGACTCAACAACACGACCCCAACCATTTATGATTAAGATTTAACGAATAACAAATATAAATGATAAATTTATACACAGATTTGAAGTATTAAGCTTAAAAAAGTTAATAAATATAAATGATAAATCTACCGTCAAAGACTCAAAGTCACAACGAGCCACCATCGAGAACCACCGCCGAGTATTGAGAGACAGAACAGTGGTCGAGGCAGAGTCACAAAGAGACAGAGCAATGGTCGTCGAGGTGTCGAGGATGATTTGGATGCAGGCCGTCGAGCGAAGACGAGAAGCAATGGCTATCGCCGCCTCGCCGGTGGTCGCCCAGAGACCGAAATCGTGAGAGACAGAGCAATGGCTGTCGCCGCCTCGCCGGTGGTCGCCACCTCCCCGGTGGTTGCCGCCTCCTCGGTGGTCGCCGCCTCCCCTGAGAAGAAAGAAACCCAAAAGCCAGAAATCTTGAGAGTGACCAAAACCCTATATGTAATGTATTTATGTATTATACATTTTCTAATAATAATAATATGGGGCGGTAATTCTTAAAAAACAAAAAAAACATCTTAAAATTCTATATTTTATATTTAAGAAAAAATGATTTATTAGGTTTTCGTCCCTTTATTTTTTTTCCATAAAAAATATTAAGTTATTTTTTTATTTTTGATTTAGTGAAATTTGGACATTAGACCCTAGTTATAATTTGTAAATCGGGTTTTTAAAAACTTAAAAACCGGGTTCTAATGTCCAAAATTCACTAAACCAAAATGAAAAAAATTAACTTGAGGACTTTTATGGAAAGAAATAACATGAAGGGACGAAAACGCAAAAAAACATTAAAACATGTTGGTTTTTTTTATAATAAACCCAAGAAAAAAAAAAAGAAATTAAAATCTTTTAAAAAAAAAATTGCATTTACTTTACATATATGCAACCTTTTATAATAAAGGTTACTTTTAACCTATAACAAATGCAACCTTTCTTATAAATGTTGCCATTTTCAATTAAATTTGTAACCTTTTAAGTTAAATATTGCATTAGATCTTCTAATGCAACCTTTATTTTTTTAAACTTGCTTTAGAATCAAATGCAACTAATTATATAAAAGTTGCTTTCAAAAGGTTGCAATAGGCTCATTTTGTAGTAGTGCCGATTCAAGTGAATCACAATCTCGGGCCGGGTACTGAAAGTGATACCAATGTGGATCCGACTTTATATCGGGCCATGATTGGGTCACTTATGTATTTAACTGCTTCAAGACCTGACATAATGTTTGCTGTGTGTATTTGTGCTAGGTTTCAAGCGAATCCGAAGGAGATGCATATGAAAGCTGTGAAGCGGATTCTACGATACCTCAAGTCGAAACCGAAGCTGGGACTTTGGTATCACGCGGAGGGAGATCTAGAGTTGGAGGCGTTCACTGATTCTGACTACGGAGGATGCAGCTTGACGCGCAAATCAACGACTGGAGGTTGTCAGTTCCTAGGAGGGAGACTGGTATCCTGCAATGCAAGAAACAAACATCGGTTAGCCGTTGTCAACTGCGAGGGTAGTATGTTGCTGCGGTGTTGCTGCTCACAGGTGGTTCTGTGGATACAACAACAATTGCGGGATCTACGGTCTTTGGCCTTTACACTCAAACTCCTATAGGATAGACAAATCAATCTACAATTGCTATAACTAATAATCCATTAAACACAGTTAAACAAAGACACATAGACATAAGGGCAATCATTTTATTCGTGATTGTGCTGAAAAGAACTTAATCAAACTGGTAAAGGTGGCAACAGAAGATAATAATGCAGATTTATTTACCAAAGCGTTTGATAAGTCACGGTTTGAGTATTTAATTCAACTGAATGGAATGCGCAACCCAGAGTAATTTGACCTTAGTAGTATTTTATTTCCTTTTATAGTAGTAGTGTTTCTTTCTTTTTATAGTAAGTCTGCTAATTTAGGAAAGTTTCTATTTTTAGTAAGTTTCTATTTTTAGTAGGTTAGTAGGTTATCATATTTTTATTGCTATTTCTTTATGAAAAACAAAAGAAAAAAAGAGAAAATTACAAAAATACAAAAAAAGAGAATATCAGAAAAGGAGTTAAGTCTTAGATTCATAGGTTCAAAGTGACGAAAATTAGCACCGTCGTTACAGACTCTAAGTATTTAGGCTTTCACACATAATGCAACTAAATTCTAAGTGTTATACTTTATTTAGTTTGATGTGTTGGTAGGCATAATACATATAGGGAATCTCAAGGCTAATAAAATATTCTAGAAAAAGTCAAGCGTGTCACTAACTTAGATGTACGACCAATCGGTCTTAATTTTTATGTACAAGACATACAAACATTGAGTCTAAATGAGGTATGCAAACTTTCTGGGGATGTATGGCAACATCAAATACATCTGAAAATGGAAAGAATAGAAATATCATGTAAAACTGAGAGTCGAAAACATGCAACTCTGTTGTACGTAAGTACAGACCTGTTGTCTCTGTTTAGATTCGGGTTAGCAGACATGTCGCTTTGTTGTACGTCAGTACAGACCTGTCACCGCTATCTGCTAACTTTAAAAAATAAACCTTAAGTCGAACTAAGACACTTTGTTGTATGAGAATACAGACCTGTGTCCGATGTTTGTCTTTTAAAGAAAGTTTGCAAATACCAACAAGTTAGAATCTTTGTCTGTGTGCCTTGATCATAAAAGTATGTCTATGTCTGAGTCACGTAAGATAATTTCCTGATAAATAAAAAGGCCAAGGGATATTCCGAAATGTAGAATGTTTAACAGGGTAAAATACCAACAATTGGCTAAATAGGTATGTCACAACAAACAATCAAAGGAATCAAAAATTCCTAAGTGTGAAAGTTTAAGTACTGAAAGTTAGTATCGGACATCGCTATCTGATGGAACCTTTCTTAGACTATACTCATCAAAAATGTTGTTAAGTATTTAGCTTAGATTGTAAAATTTTTCTTAAGTCTAGATTAAATTTTTTGGTCAAAATTTTATTTTACTTTATTTTATTTTTACCTTAGTTTATTTTATTTCATTTTAGTTTAGGTAAAAGGTCAAAAGTTACTGAGGGTGCATTCAAAGTTGGATAAAATAAACAATGCGTGAATTATCTTGAGCTTAGGGTAAAAGAGTTGGCATAGTTTATCTGGTTACACGATACCGTAGAAAAAGTTGGAAATGTTGAATTTATTTCAAAATTTTCGAAAATTTTCTAAGTATTGGAGGTTTCGAATCTAAGACAGACTCGAATAAGGAGTACTTCGAATCTGTCAGTAGATTCGAATCTATGCTTAGACTCGAGGGTTGGTGGTATAAATAGGTTAACAGTGAAGTCATTTAATACTTACTGTTGTCGAATCTATACTCTCGAATCTATATTGGCGATTTCGAATCTGTTCTCGAGTCTACCGTTTTTCTCCTAAACGACATTTTGTCGACTTTGAAGACTTTGTGTTCGATTCTACAGACACTTCTAGGTATAATCAACCGGATTGTACAAGATTGGTGTAGTTTTATACACAATTTTAAGCTAAAACATCAAATTTTGAAGCTTTATAGGTGAAAATAGGGTTTTGCTAAATAAACTAAGTTAGGACCTATAAAAGATCAAATTAAAGACATAAATCAATGATTAGAACCTACTTGAACTAATGTATGTGATTTAACAAGTTCAAAATGGTTAAAATCTTGGATTTTTGTTGAAAAATCAACAGTCGGGGCTTCGAGTCTGTTCATCGACCTTCGAATCTGTTCATGGGTTTCTCGAATCTATCATTAGATTCGAGATGACCATGATATTCGAATCTGTCCATTAGACTCGAAATGGTACTCTTCGAATCTGTCCATTACACTCGAATATGGACACTTCGAATCTATTGCTTTCGAATCTGTACTTTATTTACTTTGTTTAATTTAAATTTTATTAAACTTGTGGAAATTTAATTGTGTTGGATTTTGTATTTAATCAAGTACAAAATTAAACAAATTTTGAATTTAAACAAGTTTATTGATTTTTAATGAGTCTAACAGTTTTATTTATTGTGCAGATATGGCAGTTCGCGCTTTTGTCCCGAAGCATAATATGGTCCTTAATCCAGTTAATGATATCCCTGAGGCGCAGGGTTTTCGTGAAGTTTTGGACTTCCTAGCTGAGTCTAGGATTAGCTATGCTTTATATCATAACATTCCAATTGTAATTTCGTATGTACGCCAATTTTACGATCACTTACAGGTGGACTGTACTGTCACCCCGACAGTTATCAGAACCAGAATCGCTGGCCAACCTCTAGTCTTCTCAGCAGATATGTTGCGCCAAGTGCTACAGTTGGGTTCACAGGAACAAGAAGACGGGCCTATAGACTTTCCATTGAGTATTAGGCAAGCCGCGTTTCTGAGAATGGGCTATAGTCTGGACGTTACGAAATCATCTTATATGAAAAGTGGATTGATAGGGCAGTGGCGATTTCTGGTCCACGTGTTCATGGTTTGTTTTGCGCCAAAGAAGGCTGGTTTTGATTACATCGTCTCAAAGATCCAATCAGGGGTGATTGCGATGGTGTATAATAGGAAGTTCAGCTTCTCGCAGTTGTTTTTCTCGGAATTCATCCATCAGATTACAGCTCCTGAAAGAGAAAGATTCCTTCTGTATCCAAGATTTGTGATGATGTTGATAAGGCACTTCTTGCCAAATTTGCCACAATCAGATGACACTTTGAGCGTCAATGTTATGGATAAACGCATATTTGCTGATTGTTCCTCACATCGAGGAAGGTTAGCGGTTCCGGTGGCGCGTCCATTATTTGGAGCAATTGTAGACAGGGAATTTCAAGCCCCAGGTGATGCCAACTGGGCAGGGGTAGTTGATATTCAACCGCAGCAACAGCAACAGCAACAGCAACCGCAACGCCAACAACAGCCGCGTGCTAGGCCGCGTGATCCACGACGCCAACAGCAACAACCTGCTAGTCAAATTCAGGCATCCAGGCCTTCAACAAGTGAACAACCACAGGCACAAGAAGCAGGGACTTCAGGTGCAGTCCCCGAATCTGAGCAGATTGCTCAGACCTTGGAGGAAATATGGTCTTCTGGTCCTAATGCAAATGAAGATGTGGCAGCAGCATTAGTGGGTGAGCTGCTTAGTCCGCCTGGAGATGAAGATGATATATTTCGTGATGTTGACGAATACGAACCAGAAAGGGCAGATGACGCATTAATATCTTCAGAATCCGAATCAGATTCAGAGGAAGTTCCTGCAGCTGCAGTTCCTGAAGTTCAAATTGGAACTTATGGTTCGCGATTGATTGTCAATGAAGGTGGTTCGAGGAGGCGAGAGGCCAGGGAATCGGAGGAGTCAGATTTTGAAGAAGATGAGACTGCTCAGTTGGTGACAAGGCAACGGGCCAAACGTCACAGGTTTATGCAGGGGACTTCATCAGAGTCCGATGCACAACCTCAGCCTCAAACCCAAACCCAACCCCAAGTTACAGCTCCACCATCACCGCCACCTTAGCAACATGAACCCTACATTCCCCAACCATTCAATCCTGCTCCCATTCAGTCCATCCCTTCTACATCAGCAGCCTATACCGACACTCAACGAATCATGCAACTCAAGAGTCGTGTCGACTTTCAGAACGTTCAAATCATAACTCTCACAAAAGCAGTTGGTGAACTCCAAGAGCATAACTCTAATCTTGATAAGGAGAATGCAGAACTGAGAAAGATTGTTGAAAGTGTTAGAGACGAAAACACGGAGATTAAATCATTTGTTGCTGATCAATCGTCTGAAATCCGAGCAATGCGGTCCCTCCTAGAGCAACTTATGAAAAATCTACAAACTCAGGGGGAGACGAGTTGTAAAGATCAGGAAGTACAGCGAAAAGATGATGATAATGAAGGCAATGATCCCGGTGCGAATAAAGAGATTGAGTCTGTAGATTTTCCTGCAGCTCAAGTTATACAAGTTCAGGGGGAGCCTAGTCAAGGCGAAGGAGAAAGGGGTGAAGCTAGTTCATCTAAACAGCCTTCAGACTTTGAGATCAGTGAGATGATTGAAGCACTCATGGATCTTGATGATGATACACTGGATGGAGGTTTTGATTATGAAGATGAAGAGCTTGAAGAAGGAGAGTTTATTCCGGAAGAGATAGTAGATTGGCAACCTGAAGATGAAGTAGTAGCTGATGAGGATGATGAAGCTGACGAAATAGTTGTACAGCAGAATCCTATCACTGACACTTATATGATAGATGGAGATAGAATTGTCGATGTTGACATAGTGAATGCTGCCTTGAATCCTAAGTCATCGACTGAAGAACCAGCAAGAGAGCTAAGTAACGAAGAAAAAAGGAAGCTATGGTTCAGAGCCGAAGAGAAGGAGTTAGCAATTAGGAGATCAATGAAAGTGCCTGGTACAGGGAAGCTATCTGAGCGAATCTTAAGTTGGTTCTTTGACAGAGATCTTCAACTTTTTATAATTAAAAGAAAAGACGGGCTACAGTACTTAAGGCGAACATTGAAAGCATTCAACACCCTTCCAAAGATTGAAATCACAGCGCTTGCATGGAAAGATCTGATAAATATTGGTGATGATCCTTATGCGAATGTAATTGAAAGAATAATAAGAAAGGAGGGGAGATCTAGGAAGTTTGAACGGTTGAGTCCAAGGGTCGGAAGAAGAGTCGAGGATAAGTCACGTATAGATCCTCTTACAGGCCGACCTTGGATGAGGATTCAGTACAAACCAGTGAAATGCCTGAGGAAGGTACCTCTGAAGAAAATGCCACAGAATGTTTTGTGAAATCTACATTGGTGGTATGCTGATACAGAGACCGGGGAAGCAGTCATGGAATATTTTGAAGAGAAGGTCATCCTTAAAGTCTATGACCCGCTTCACCTGGTGAACCTATCTAAAGAAGACCTGCAGATTTTGTATAACTGTAAGATTTCCAGTGACGCACATATGGATACTGAAGCTAGTAAGTATGAAAATGTGGTCAAGGTATGCGTTGAAAAAGGTCTGTATGCTGGTAGTGTTTTGAATCAATAATAAACCATGTTCTCAAATCAAATGTGTGAATTATTAGAAGCTATCGTCAAGGGGGAGTCTGTTGGTACATCCCGTGTGACGATAGCAGTCTAAGTTGTCTTACATTGTGATTTAGCATATGTTTGTATATATATATTATGTATGATTGATGATTATCAGTGTTTGTATGTTTGAACTTGATGTAACGTATTACAAGAAGTTCAAACATAAAGCTCAAAGATAAAATCAGTCATAAGGTAATATCATAAGTTTCAAACACTTAGTTGTATATGTCAAAGGCTAGATTCGAATTGCATAAGAGGATACATTCGAATCTGTGATAGATTCGAATGAGACCTTAGATTCGAATATAGGATAGATTCGAGACTGTCATGTTGGACAGACTCGAATGGGCCTTGGGCCAGATTCGAGTCTGACCCACATCAGATTCGAATCAGGGTCTATAATTAGGGATAGACTCGAATCATTAAGTAGACTTTTTGCAGAATTCGTGAGGAATTAAGCAAGAGGCGATCTCGAGTTTATCAGCTAGGTGAGTGCCGTTTCGGAGAGAATTAGTACGTAGGATCGTTCGTGTGTCGTTCGTTCAGCGTCTAATAGTCTCCGTGTTTCCGTTGGTTGAGAGTTGTCCGTCTGACCGTCAACGAGGATTCCGCACTCGTTCACGGATCCGCGTCTAGATAGATCTTGCAGTCGTAGACCTTACACTCCATGTAGCAGTTCTTACCCATTTCATCGTCTTCATCAGTATCCGCATCATCCTAATAATCTTCTTGGGCAACCAGAGCCATAGCATCAGTCCTCTTCTTGGCGGCCTCCAGCTTCCTCTCGTAATAACCAACGCCACTTTCATACTTATTTTTGCATTCCTAAGCAAAGTGGCCCGGTTTGCCGCCCTTGTAGCACACACGTTCTTCATTCCCCTTAGGCTCTTCAGCTCTTGGCCTTTCATCTCTCCTCTCAACCGGCCTCTTGTCAGCGCGACGAGGTTCTCGACTGTCGTCCCTTCTGTTGTCCTGACGATCATAGTCCCTTCGATTGTCACGTCGGTCATCCCGTCTATCCTCCCGATGATTATCTCTACAGTCATAATCGCGTCTATCATCCCTGTGTTCATCTCTCCTATCGTCTCGCCTTTCATAACGGCGGTCATCCCGATAGTCCCGTCTGTCATCTCTGTCAGCCCTCCGATAATGATCCCTTCTGTCATCCCGGCGATAGTCATCTCTCCGATCATCTGAATACCTCCTCAGGCCGGTGTCGTAGCAGAGCTGTTTGTTAGTCTTATTGGAGAAACGTCGTTGTTGTAGACGATCAGTCCATAAGGCTATTTTTTCTTGAATTGCGGCTTTTTCTTCTTCTAAAATCTCACGAGGAGGAGAAGCATATTGGCATTGGGATGATGATGATCCTTGAGTATAGGAGGTAGTAGGGAGGTTCTTGTTGGATATCAGGGCCAGAGAATCAGTTGGTTGAATGCCCGTATTGGCCGATAGTAACAAGGATGCTAACTGATTGGCCATATGCTTTTTATGGTCTACGTCACCCTGAACTTTTTCAATTCTTTAAAAACCACATTGATAGACACATTGAGGATGTCCAACACTTGTCGCGTGGCTCAACTTGCAATTTGCCATACAGGGGCTAAGGCAACAAAGAACTAGATGTTGATGTCATCCTTGTCTTTCTTTATGTGCAGTTTGTTAAGTTCGTTTAGAACTGCAAAGAATATGGTGAACGTGGCCTGTAGTGACTCCCCGTCTTTAGCCCTGAACTCGGTAAACATGGCTTTTACCTCCTCAATCTTGACTCTGTCGTCTAAGTCAGCCCCTAGCATCTGAACCTCTAGTTCTTCCAACATTTACTTAGCGGACATCTTGCTGTCTACACCTACAATGATATCAGTGGGCAGGGCTTGGTAGATTGGATATTCAGCCCTTTCGTCAGCATGTTTCCTGTCTCTTTCTGCCTCATTTACAGGTTCACATTCAACTTTGGATGCGAGAACAGGTGGGTCGGCTTCGGGTCTTGCAGCAATTTCCCGATAATAGATAACTAGGCCTTCGGAAATCGATTGGAGCATAAGGTTGTCATTTGGTTACATACCGACAAACTTGAGAAAACTGGACTTCCACTGCTCATATTCATCCGGATACAGAATAGGTGGTCGGTTCTCGGATCCTAGGACAAGGGCTTCTCTAGACATGATTTATAGTGCTGATATGAAAGAATTAGATCTCGTAGGTGGAAACTGGATTCAGATTTGCTGAACTTCGGATGAACAGTACCTCAGATGGTACGAAGTTCGGATGAACAGTGATTTCAGATGGGACCGACTTCGGATGAACAGTGACTTCAGATGGGACCGTTTTCTGTTTGACCAAGATCAGATGGACCGAATTCGGATGAGTGGAATTCAGATGAACAGTGTAGACTGCGGATTGACACCTAGAAAATTTTTCAAAAGGAAATACCGAATTCGGATTGAGACCAAAGTTCGGATGGTCCGAAATGAAAGTATAAGTGAAAGCACAAGTTAAATTCAGTTTTTTAAAATTACGTGATCAGAACTTCGGAGGGTCCGAATTGAGGTCTGAATTGAGGTCCGAATGTAGGAAAAATTGGTCCAAAGAGCACCTAAATGTGGTCCGAAGTGGACCGAAGTAGGGTCCGAAATGGTCCGGAATGGGGTCCGAAAAGGTCCGAAATGCAACAGTTACGAGTTTTTACTGAAATTTTCCAGAATTACAACTAGCAGATTTTGGCCTAAAAAATAGCTTCTAAATGATTGGAAAATTATTATAAACACTTTTAAGTCTTTAAAATATACCAAAACACGTAAAAATCATTCAAAAATGGACAAAAGCGAGATGAAAACCCATGTTTTTCAAGACTAACAATCTGATTTATATGGACAAAATCTTGTAATGATTGAACCTAAATAGCTCTAAATCACTAGGGGATGTAGACGAGATGATTCTAGGAATAAAAAAACACGAAAAACAGAAATATATTTGAAGAATAAAGATCAAACCGTGAACGATGGTGAAGAATAACGAAGAACATTAGCAGTATCTGAGAAAATGAAGTTGAAATCCACCTCCTAAGCTCTGATACCAATTGTTATGAATGATTCCCATATATAATCAGCACTCAATTTGTATATAAACACACAAACAATCACACACAAAAAGAATATTGACTCAATGATTGTGTAATGATGAAGAGAGAAGACAAAGACAATGTTTTTGAATAATATGCGGAGGCTGAGAATGATTTACGTGAATATTTAATTGTCTGTTTTTTACACACAACCCTAGGTCAATAAATACCTAGGGTAATAAAAGCAACTTTAAAGAAATTACACAACCCTAGGTCAATAAATACCTTGGGTAAACTAGAAATAAATTACAAGTAAATTAACAAGAAATATTTATTACAAAATAAATCCCCAAGATCGAAATTAAATATCTAACAAAGATCACACGTTCCAGGCTCTGACATAACCTATTTCTACAGCGTCGAATTGATACCGTGAACTTTCCAGAGCTAGCAGATTATGAAGACTTTGTATCCGATGAAGCGCTTGTTCATTGATAAGTCTATAATTTATATGGTTTCTGAGTCATATTATGATCATTTTAAGCACCGATACTTCATAAAATCCATATTATTAATCCAGGTTTGTATTTCAGGGCCAAGATGTTAAAAAGAAGCAATCCGAGAAAATTCAGAGCAAATTGAGCTAAAGGGGGCACAGGTCTGCGCCACCCTGCGCTACACATAGAGTCCCAATTGTCTAGATACGTTCCATCACTTGGCAACTAAACCCTAGCCGCATCCGAGCGCAG
>JAANYP010001734.1:72500-177308 GCA_020465985.1 Centrapalus pauciflorus | reverse complement strand
GAAATTGGGACACTTTCATTTCATTGCATGCATTTTCACAAGTCAAAATCCGAATTCGGACCATGTTCACACCACAACCGAATTCGGACAACCATCCAATCATATCATGAACTACACTTCGGACCATCATCCGAATTCGGTCCCACTCACTTCATTCATGCATCATTCCATTTCGGACTGATCCGAATTCGATGACACTGTTCATCCGAATTCGGACCATCCGAAATCCAACACTTAGGATTTTTTTTAAAATTTTCATTTTTCATGTTTTCCATTTCTGCATTTTCATATAACTTAAAAAAATCACAAAAATAGTTCCATCCAAGTGCATCATTGATTAGAGTTAGGATCAGTGTTTGAGTGAAACGGTCTCATCTAACATCGGTCTCTTAACGATTGACTTTGGACTTTGTTAGTAGAATTTTCTTCTACTAATAAAGACCCGATGTTAAACAGATCAGACAATTTCTATTTCACACTCATCTAGACTTCACATCAATGCTTTATCATATCAAGTCTTATGATTCTAACTTTGTTGCACTTTGCAGGAAAATGGATCCCGCAATTGTTCTTACCATACCCCATCCTCCTATCCCTAACAACAACGCTCAGCTACCCGAGGAAGCCATTCTGCCGAGTGCCGAGTTTGTCGAGTTTATCCCCCATAACTGGCAACTCGACGTCTCTATCCTCCCAAAAGAATCCCAAACCCTTGCCTTTGACATTCTCACCCGCCATCCCATATATTATGCCCTTTCAACAGCCATAGCCGTTCCCCAGATCTACCTACAACAATTCTGGAACAGGCTTCAATTCATAACCGACCCTGAACCTCACTTCACCTCCACCATTGACTGCGTTCCAGTCAAAGTCACAACCGCAGCCATCCGTCACATCCTTCGTCTTCCCATACAAGACTATATTCCTTCCATTGACTCGTTCGATCCAAACCCATCCGTCTCAGCAGCCCTATCTGAAATTCAAACCCTAGGGTATGACGGCCCTCTCACCAAACCTTCCGACTTCCGCACCAAAAACCTTCAGTCCCACTGGAGGATTCTCTTCGATGTGCTCAACAAGTGCCTAACAGCCAAGCATTCCGGTCACGACTCAACGTCGGCCCAGGTATTAGCCATGTTCACTGGCTTTGCCTTCGACCGACACGTGGACTATGCGGCTTTCATTTTTGAAGAATTAAGAAGAGTCCACGTGGAAAGAAGCACAAAGAAAGGACGCAAGTATGTCCCCTATCAACGATTCCTTCAGCTCAGCATCCAGTATGCGAAGGATCAGGACGAAGACATTCATGAGCGTCCAGAAGCTGATGTCTACCCCACCGTGGCTATCCAGAAATTGACTTTGCCAAAGGGGGCCCCGACAGTACAGGTGATGAAAATTCCATTATCGACTCTAACAAGGTCGAGGGGTACAGATCGGGTAAGGGAATATATGAGAGAATATTATCCGGATGAGTCTCAGTCTGAATCGACTGAGACTAACCAATCCGAAGGTGAGCAACAAAAGAGTGAGAACGAGGGAGAAAGGATGGATGTACAACAATCACTGGGTTATGGTGAGAGGGAGGCTGAGAGTGTAAGGGAGGGAGCTGTAGGCGAGCTGGCAGAGACGGCGGATTCTGAAAAAACCGTCTCTGTCGTAAGACCGAGGGATATGCAATCTGAGGGTGAACCAAGCCCTATCAGCCGGACACCCACTCAAAAGACCGTTAGTCCAGCGGTCGAAACAACCCCAACCATCCACTTGGTTTCCCCTCAAAGGGAAACCACTTCATTCCACGGGGATCTTCCACACACGCCATCGCCCTCTCATTCGGAGAGTGGCGGTGTTGAAAGAGGTCACACTCCTCCCCACGTGACCGACCTTCCTTCGCCCACGATTCCATCCCCACAAATTGACACCGTGCACGATGCCTTTGTGGCATCCCCAAGAGCTGCCTCCGTGGCAGCTCCAGAAACTTCCAGATCTGAGCATCCCGTAGTGGAGCCAGAGATGACGGAAGGAAGACCGGGAGAGGCTCAATCTACGCCGTCCACTTCCGGCCATCTCCCCATCAATTTGGAGATGTTAACGGCAGCATTACGTGCTGCCGGAGTTATCACCCGGGCTGACATGGACGCCCAAAGGGAGGCAGCTGAGGAACGACACACCGCCCTTCTTTCTCTTATAAAGGGTAAGGGTGTCGCCTCCGAAGCCGGCCCCTCACCAGGATCCCATTCAGTCCAACTTCAAATGGCGGAGCTCTCTGACAAACTGGACGCACTTAATCGCCTAATCCTTCAAGTCCAAGAGCAGCTCAATTCAAGGATGGGTCGCCTTGAGTCGGCGGTTATAGATCTTCAGTGCCGCACTCAGGCCGAAGCCCCCAAAAGAAAACATGACGACCAGGACGACCCTGATCGTCATAAGGGGGAGAAGCGCAGAAAAGTACAATTTGAGGAGCCCATGCTGGGTATAGGGGGAGCAGAGACCGCCGAGGGGTCTGAATTTCAGGGGTCGGGGGAAAAGTCATAGGAGGCTCAGGAGTACATGCTAATAGAAGACGAGCCGATGGTCGAGGGTCCAGCTCCACTGGATCCAATGACAGCCATGGTAGAATTTGAGGAGCCGCACGAGAAGGTTGAAATCATATTAGTTTCTGATTCAGATTCTGATACCGAGGACACCCAACCACTTTTAACTCCTAAGCCTGAACCTGATTCTCCAACCAAAAAATCCTCATCCTCTTCCTTCGATTTCCTGAATTCACCACCCAGAGCCCAACAGGAAGACATACTCTCATCCATCCAAGCTTCCCCATCACTAAAAGAATCCCACATTACAGTCAGCCCACCAAGATCCCCAAGCCCTCCACCAGTCCAACAAACCCAACGCTCAGGTCCCTCCCCAACAAAAAGGGTTGACTGCTTCGATGAGACTCCGGAGGGTCCTGGCGTGTACAGAAAAGATGATTTATTCTGGGTAGACCACTACACCAAAGGAAAAGTTCATACACTGCCGCAGGAAGAAAAAGACCAAATGCGTCAAGAACGGCGGGGGACAATTATAAGGCTTCTTGATGTCAAAAGATCTGAAATCGAAGAACCCCCCGTCCAAGGCCTGAAAGAATTTCTGCAAAACTTTCCCCCGGAGAGGTTTCAAAATCCATATCTTGAAGAAAGGTTCAAGATGGTTTTCAGAAAGAAGCCTGGAGCCTTCAGCAGACGCCTTCTCATGGAACTTACGAATGTCTCCAAAGCTAAACAGGCTGAATACTACCAATTAATGCTCCGGGAACAAAGGTCTAAGGTGTCAAAGTCAAAGATCAAAAAGCTCAAGACAATCACGATGTGCAAAAGAGCCAGAGTCTTCTATCCCTCCTACCAAGTGGAAAGAGAAGATGGGACTGGAGATAACATCTTCGAGTATGATCTTGACTTCATAAGTGCAGATGACGTTGAATTCCTTCACAATAGTCTGAAAAATCGCATCAGCAAACGTCTAACACACATGACCGCAGTAGGAGCCCTAGTACGAAGCATGAATCGCCGATCGATAATAATGTGCCTAAGAGATTTTCAGATGGCGATCGAAAGTGCTATGGTTAAGGTAGGGCTACGTGCACCGGAACAAGACAGCTTTCTCCTAGCCCACCACCCGGCCTACAGAGTTATACTTAAAGGAGATCCGGGTGTTATTTTTGTGAACTACAAGGGCTACAAAAGGTATATGCGCTTTGAGGATCTACCTTGCTATTCCGATGGTACACTTCGACTGGTTCGAGCTGCTCTCACAAAGAAAGTACAAGATTATGATGCTCAACCAGATCCTGAACAGAGATGCTCACCTACGGAGATACAGAATACACTCAGCGGCATAGACTACCTGAACGAGCGGCTACATACAAGACAAGTAACCAGACGATTCGACGTCATACTTGGTCTTCGTGAATCCACAGATCATGCCCGCGTTCCAGGACCTCCTAAGTGATCGAAAAGGGGGAGATTGTTAGATTAATTATTTCGATCCTAGGAGTTATTTTGTAATATTTATTTTCATTGTAATTTGTCTTGTATTTATTTCTATGTATTTCATGTCTATGTAAAAGTGTAGGGGCCATTGTTGCCAAGTGTTGTAACTTAATTAAAGGAGCCTATAAAAGGCTCCTAGGGTTTACTTTTGAAAAAAACACGGTTGACTACATTTGAATATTCTTAAGAGCCGCCACTGTTCCATCAAAGCTTTAAAAACATTCATCTTGTCTTCTTCTTTATCAACACATTTATTGAGCTAGTTTTCTTCATGTGTTTGATGAGAAAATCATTAAGGTGCTGAATACATACGGGATTTCATATTAACATATATGTATATATATATATATATATATATATATATATATATATATATATATATATATATATATATATATATATATATATATATATATATATAGGGAGGTTCAATGGAAAACCAACATTCATCGGAAAACTTTGGAAAACCACCATGCACCACCACAAATGCATCACAATTCCCGCCTGATGCACCAAATTCCCCGCTTGATGCACCAAATTCTCGCGTGATGCACCAAATTCCCGCGTGATGCATCGACTTTCTGCGTGATGCATTACCTAATCCAATGGCTATAAAGTGGTTCCCGGGTTTTCCAATGCATATAGGTTTTCCATTGAACCCCCCTATATATATATATATATATATATATATATATATATATATATATATATATATATATATATATATATATATATATATATTTATATTTATATAAACTTTTATAATTTTTTTTCACATAACCATGTTTAATTTAATGTTATACGCATGATATATGAAATTTCACATAGATTAACACTTTCTGTGTAAAATTATGTGAATGCTCAATGCATATTTATGTGAATGGTCATCCATGTAATTGACCATTCAGATGATCTTTTTTTACCATTCACAAAATTTATGATGTTGCTCCTTTTGAAAAAAAAAATCTTATAATGTTATCTTATACATGTCTATTCAAAAAATATATATGTGAATGATCATTCACATTAGGTACGTGATGAGTCTATAATTTATATGGTTTTAGAGTCGTTTTATGATCATTTTAAGCACCGATACTTCTTAAAATCCATACTATTACTCCAAGTTTGTGTTTCAGGGCCAAGATATTAATAGAAAGCATTTTGAGGAAATTCAGAGCAAACTGATCCGAAAGGGGCGCAGGGCTGCGCCACCCTGCGCTCCACAAAGGATTCCAGCTGTCCAGATACGTTCCAGCGCATGCAAGCAAAACCCTAGCCGTATCCGGGCGCCGGGGGGGGGGGGGGGGGGGGGGGGGGGGCCTTGGCCTGCACTAGAGCAGCGCAAAAACGCGTTTTACAGCCTGTGGAACCCTAATGTCGACCTCCCTATAAATAGAGGTCGAGGGCAGCCTTGGAAAGGAGTCCCGACGTGTGTGAAAGTGTACCGAAGCCCTGCCGGAGTGGATCTACAATACGAGAACGAAGACGGTGATTCGCAAGCTACGCAATGACTCAGATCTACATTGTTGAAGAGCATACGATGAGCGGCTAATCCCATTAGCCATTTGTGGAGGATCTACGGCTAAGTCTACTCTACTTAATTTCTCTTGCTTTAATGTATTTGTATTTAGTGAGATCTATTATGTGTATGCAAATGATAAGCATTCGGCTATGATTATGATTGTATGTTTTGATTGGTAAAAGCAAGATAGTTTATCATGGTACTATTATTTGTGTCGAGTCCATTAGCTTAGGGATTAAGACAAGTATTAATATTGCATACGCTATGCCGAGAGTTGTTGGTTAAAACATGTTTGAGTAATTTAGTCGCGCAATTGATTATGTCTATGTGATTGTTGCATGAAATTATAATGAGTAATACTTATGCCGTGGTGATCCCGAATGGTTATTCGTCTCTTGATTGTTTATTTACTACGTTAGTTATTTCGCCACTAATTTTAGTTACAAAGCGATAGTAAATCATTAATCTAAAGAAATCATTCAAATCCACGAATTCACAATTTATGTGCTTTCAATAAACTTATAAGGCTAATAACTTAACCCTAATTACGACCACACTCCTGTGGATTCGACCCTTACTTCTCTAAGCTAAATAGTGGATTTAAGGACTAAATCTGCGGGTCACAATGATGGCCCGTGAGACTTTTGGCGCCATTGCGAGGAGTGTAACGGTAGTTAAGGTTAAAGTTAGTCTGTTGCCTTAGTTTAAGTAATTTAGTTTAAGTTCCCTTCTTTGGTTATTTTTAGTCTTTATTTTATTATTACTAAAATATCAAATAAAAAATAGGAAAATTCAAAAAGTTAATTGTAGTCCTCTACTTTACCACCAAAAATATAATTAGTTTAATTAAGTATTTAATTTTTAGTAGTATTTTATTTAGTGTATGCATACACATCGATCGGCTAAAGGATTGCCGCTACAATTCGAACCTGAGATCGAAAAGTAGAGAGATCGAACCGAAAGACTGTCAGGATTCAAAATCAACAATTAATCACGGAGAATTCAAACGCACAAGAGGAAGAAATTTTAGATTTAGAAATTCCCAATTTAGAGATTCCTAATTTAGAAAGACCTCCGATTTCGCCGTGAAATCGTGATCAAGAAGAACCTGAGCGCATAGCTGATAGAATGGGTGATCAACCGAGGCGTACGGTTGAGTCGCATTACCGCCTAGGTGATGTGCCCGAACCGTCTCCAACCCGTTATCCTGAAAACGAGAACGCACCCGAAGTTCATCCTCAATTATTCCAAATTCTTCCAATCATTCGAGGGATGCCAAGCGAGAAACCCTACGAACATCTAGCTGAGTTCACAGCTATTTGTAAAGCAAACCATGTTCGAGGTATAACCACCGACGGTTTAAAACTTTGATTATTTTCTTTCTCGTGAAAAGAGAAAGCGAAGAATTGCATCGTATCCTTACCAACCAATAGCATTACAACATGGGGTCAAATGAAATGAGAATTCTTTAATGAATATTACCACATTAGTAAAACAACCGAGAAAAGAAAGGAAATCACCGGATTTAAACAAAAACCGGGCGAACAATTCTACGAAGCGTTCGATCGTATGAACGAATTATTGAGAGCTTGTCCACACCATGAGGTACCCAAATGGATGCTTATCAAAACATTCTTTGGTGGTGTGAGTCAAGAGAGTCGTAATATGATTATAGCTGCCACAGGAGGCACATTTTTAGGTAAAGAAGACGACGAAGCTTGGGAGTTGCTTAGTCAACTAGGTAAAGGTCTTAAAGTCCAAGTTGGTTCTGAAAATAGCATAGGTGTTCAAGTTATGGGCATAGATAATTCCTGAAAATGTGAGGTTAAAAGTGAGATTTCAAAATTAGGAAAGAAAATGGATCAATTGATGAAGGGTCTTTCAAACCCTAGCGCATCAATTAATTGTGTTACATGCGGAGATCCATTGCATCATTCTGAAGCATGTCCTCAAGTGCAATCCACTGAGGAATTTGCTAATGAAGCTTACGGATTCAGAACTCATTGAGAGAGGGATAATCCATTTTCGGAAACATACTATCCGGGATGGAGAAACCATCCCAACTTTCGATGGAAAAATGATCAACCTACCGATCATCAATCCAAACCAAGATATGAACAACCAAAGAGAGAATATCAATATGGTTCAACTTCAGCAGCTAAGGATGAGCAATATTATAAGTCAAATCATCGTGATCAACCACAATTCCAAGTAGAAACAAATATGACTTCTGCGCAATTCGCAGAGTTTGCTGAATTCATGAAACAGCAATCAGCTATCAATACTAAGACCATGGAGATGTTAAATCGCCAGATGGGTCAGATAGTTGAGTCGCTTACTAGGCGTGAGGAGGGGAAGCTTCCTAGTAATACTGTTCTCAATCCTTCACACGCTATCATCATAACAAAGATAAGAAACATGAGATTAACGAAGTTAATGAAGTAGCTAAGATAACCACATTAAGGAGTGGAAGAGAGGTAGACAATAAAATAGAGATGCCTAAAGAGAAAGAGGCAGAAGAAGATACCGACACTGAAGTTGTGTATTTGGAGAAAGAGGATCCAAATAAGAATGAGATTCCTAAGAAGGTTTCCTTTAAAAAGCCAATTAAAGAAGATATTCCAACGCCCAAAGTTGGGGAGGCAGATAAGAGTCAGGATACTTGAATTCTTCCTCCTTATCCTGCTGCTTTAGAAAATCCAAAATCTTCTCCATACGGCAAAAGAGGCCCACAACCAGAGGATCTTTGGGACTTATTTAATCAAGTTAAGATCAATATCCCTCTGATAAAGGCCATTCAACAAGTTCCATCTTATGCCAAATTTTTAAAAGATCTCTGTACTCAGAAAAGAAAGTATAAGGTCTCGCTCCCAAAGCAGATCAATCTAACTGAACAGTTGAGTGTAGTATTCTCTAGTTCTCTACCTCCTAAGCTGAAAGATCCTGGATCACCATTGATTCCAGTAACAATAGGCAATGTGCAGATTAAGAAGGCACTGCTTGATCTTGGAGCTAGTGTTTATATTTTACCTGGAAACTTGTTTGATAAACATGATTTAGGTCAGTTACAGACAACTGATATTATCTTACAACTGGCAGATCGTTCAACCAAGTGCCCAAGAGGTATTCTATCAGATGTCATAGTAAAAGTTGAAGATTTTTATTATCCAGTTGACTTCCTAGTATTGGACACCGAAAGTTCAATGGGGGATAATCAACCGGCTATTATCCTAGATAGAAATTTCTTAGCCACGATTAATGCATAAACTAATTGTAGGACATCTGCAGTGGATATTGCCTTTGGTAATAGGAAATTAAGACTGAATGTATTTAGTGCTTCAAGTGTCTCTGCTATTGATTCAAAATGTTATCTTATAGACATGGTGGACGAACTTGCGCAGCAGCATAGTTCGTTAATCAACACCAAAGATGCTACTGAGTTATTCTTTACTGAAAATGAATTAGCCAAGTTAAATCATACTGAGTGTGATGAGTTAGAAGTAGTCCTGGAATCCACACTAGAGTCAAAACAACCATCGTGGACCCATAGGACTGAACCATAGGACTGAAAAATTACCTACTGATTTACCTAAGTCAGCCAAACATTCAATAGAGCAACCACATGTTCTAGGGATGGAGCCGCCATCTCATTTGAAATATGCTTTTCTAGGTTAGGATGACACGTTGTCTGTCATAATTTCTTCAGATCTGACTGAAGAACAAGAGAAAGCTCTACTGCAAGTGCTAGTCAAATATAAAGAAGCAGTAGGGTGGACGATAACTGATTTAACAGGAATCAGTCCCACTTTGTGTATGCACCAAATCATTACTGATCCAGAAGCTAAACCAGCTCGGGATGTACAAAGGAGGTTGAATCCTAATTTGAGAGGGGTAGTTAAGAAGGAAATATTAAAATGGTTGGACGGTGGAATTATATATCCTAGATCTGATAGTAAGTGGGTAAGTCGAACCCAAACTGTGCCCAAGAAATCGGAAATTACAGTAATTAATACTGAAGAAGGAGAAAAGATAACTACTCGCCCTTTAACTGGGTGGAGAGTTTGTATAGATTACAGAAAACTTAATGCTGCTACTTCAAAAGATCATTTTCCGCTACCGTTTATAGATCAAATAGTGAAAAAAAATTAGCAGGACAAAAGTTTTACTGTTTCTTGGATGGATATTCTGGTTAAAATCAAATCCCAATCCATCCAGAGGATCAAGATAAAACTACATTTACCTGTCCCCATGGCACTTTTGCCTACCTAAGGATGCCGTTTGGACTATGTAATGCACCCGTCACATTTCAGCGATGTATGATGGCTATCTTTTAAGATATGGTGGGTGGTTCTCTTGAAATATTTATGGATGATATCTCCATATTTGACAAAACATTTGAAGATTGTCTGGAACATTTAGAAAAGGTTCTAAAGAGATGCACTGAAACCAACTTAGTGTTAAGTTGGGAGAAAAGCCATTTTATGGTAAAGGAAGGGGTAGTCCTATATCACATTGTGTCCGAGAGAGGAATGAAGGTAGATAAAGCAAAAGTTAAATCAAATATAACTGAAACGCCAATTCTGCAATCTCCGGATTGGTCTCAACCATTTGAGATCATGTGCGATGCGAGTGATTATGCAGTTGGTGCAGTTTTAGGACAAAGATTTGAGAAAAAGCCAGTGGTGATTTAGTATGCAAGTAAAACCTTTAATGAGACACAAATCAATTACACAACTACGGAAAAAGAGCTATTAGCTGTAGTGTTTGCCCTAGATAAATTCAGATCCTATATTTGGGGGCCAAAAGTAATTGTATACTCTGACCACAACGCTTTAAGACATTTATTGGCAAAGAAGGATGCCAAGCCTAGATTAATTCGGTGGATCCTTCTATTGCAAGAATTTGATTTAGAAATTAAAGATAAAAAAGGCACAGAAAATGTTGTTGCCAATCATTTATCAAGGCTTCAATTAATCCCAACAAACTCAACTGATCAAATCAGGGACTCCTTCCCTGATGAACAATTATTATATGTATCTAAAATTCCCTGTTTTGCGTATCTAGTTAACTATTTCGTAACAGGAAGATTGTCAAAGCACTAGAATTCACAACAAAGAAATATTTCTATGTTCAAGCAAGGCAATACATTTGGGATGAGCCAAATCTATTTAAAATAGGAGCAGATCAAATTATAAGATGATGTGTCCCTAACTCAAAACACGAAGATATTCTTTAACACTGCCATGCATATGCATGCGGTGGCCATTTCAGCGCAAAGAAAACTGGCCACCAAATATTGCAGTGTGGGTTTTTCTGGCCCACAATATTTAAGGATGCCGACGAGTTTGGTAAGGGATGCACAAGATTCTAGCAAACTGGTGGAATCACAAAACGAGATGAAATGCCTATGACCCCGATATTAATTGTCGAAATATTTGATGTATGGGGCATTGATTTATGGGACCATTCTCTAAATCATTTGGATATGAGTACATCTTAGTTGCAGTAGATTATGTTTCCAAATCGGTGGAAGCAGAAGCTACACGCACTAATGATAACCGGGTTGTGTGCAAATTTGTTAAAAGAAATATTTTAGCACGACACGGTATTCCAAGGGCAATCATCAGTGACGGAGGGTCACATTCTAATAATCAGCATTTTTATAAACTCCTTAAACAGTATGGAGTTAACCGTAGAATAACAACGCCTTATCATCCGCAAACAAGCGGACAAGTCGAGATTCTAATAGAGAGATCAAGAGAATCCTTGAGAAAAGTGTCAGACCTGATCGTAAAGATTGGTCTAAAAAATTAGAGGATGCTCTATGGGCATACCGAACCGCATTTAAAACACCAATCGGTATGTCCCCATACAGACTTGTATATGGTATGCTTTGCAATCTCCCAGTAGAATTAGAATACCGAGTTCTGTGGGCAATCAAAAACACTAATTTTAATCTACATGATGTCGGTGTTGATAGGAAATTCCAATTAAATGAACCGGAAGAAATTCGTAGAGAAGTCTACGAAAGCGCTAGAATTTATAAAGAGAAAACTAAGGTTTTCCACGATAGAATAATTAAAAATAAAATATTTACCAAAGGAAATAAAGTTTGGTTATTTAACGCAAGACTTAGATTATATCCTGGTAAATTAAAAAGAAAATGGACAGGTCCACTTTTTGTAACGAATACCTACCCACACGGTGCGGTAGAAATACAGGACCTAAAAGGTGGTGAGCCATTTAAAGTAAATGGATATAGACTTAAATTATATGTTCAATGGGCCACTAACGATATGCTAGTATCTGGACTCATCAGACTACAAGATCCTAAGGTTAATTAATTACTTTAGGAGCAGTATGTCTGGCTGAAGACGTAAAACTTAGCGCTTTCTGGGAAGCAACCCAAATTATTTTGTTTATTTTTAATTGTTTTAGGTGTGTTTATTTGCTTATTTGTGTTACTTGTGTGTACCTAATTAAGTTGGGGAGGATTGTCATCCTGAACTTAGTTGTGTTTAGAAATTAGGTTTTAAATTAATTAATAGGACCCCGCATTAGAAAATAAAAATTTTAAGCACGCAGCAGAATTATTTTAACCCGATAATATGAGCGTAAGTTGGGGAGAATACCCGTAAAAATTAAAAAATTAGAAAATTAGGGTTTCAAGACCAGTGCACAGCCCAGATCACTAATCCAGAGGCCAGGGTGCAGGCCTGCGCTTGCCCTACGGCCCGACGCGCTTAAAATTTATAAAAATAGTATTGATCGTCCCCATAACTCCAAAACCCTAATTCCAGTTCCAGAAACGACGGTTTGCGATTTCTAAGCTTAAAAACCTTCAAAAATTCGTCTTTTTCACATCAAATCTTTAATCCGACGTTAGGTCTTCACTAAGAATCGCAAGGTATACTCCTCCTACTCCTCATAACTTCATTCTATAGTAGTTTTGTATAGATTTATCATGCATGCATGGGTTGAGGTTTTTGGGAGTTCCATGGTTTTTAATAAAAAAGGGTTATTAATAATTCTTTAATATTCATTTTATTAATATCTATTATTTTTGCAAAATTTTTGTAAAAATTATGGTTTTTTCCATATTAATATATTTTGAAACTTTTTTGTCGTAAAAGATTATGTTTTTATATTAAAGTTCATGCATTTGATAGGGTTAGATTGGGCTCACATTGTTGGTGAGATTTAGGATTAGTTTGTTTATTATTAAAGAAAAAGGGTGTTTAAAATTTTTATGCATCATGTACGTAAAAACCACATATTTATAATCCTTTGTCTTTGCATTATTTTTAGATGTCAACCCAATTCCATGCAATGGTAACCGTTCCGGAAATTCCCAAAAGCCTAGGATGAGAACCCACAACCCTAAAGATGTCCGCTTTGAGAAACCCCTCAATGCGGAGTTCCCTGAAATTTCCCCGAATACAAACAATGGTAAACCCCCTAAGTTTTTCATAGAGCGTACTTTGAAAACACCTGAATTTGATAATTTTGAAATTTTAGAGTGTTTTTAGCGATTAGGATGGACTAGAGCTATACAATGGGAACTTCCATATATTCATACTAGTTTGATCCAATAGTGGTTCACTACTGTTCGGAAAGCAGAAGAGGAAGAGGACCATGACTTTGAGCTCACCGGAATAGTAGGAAACAAGAAAGTGTCTATATCTAGGAAAATCCTTTGTGAGGAATTCGGTATAAACGCAGATATTCCAAGGCCTAGGGAATTTTGGTCATCTTTAAATCTTCAAGGGGGTAGAGCGAGACAAATTTGTGGATGGTCTAAGAAATGGGATGGGATGTTAGCCACAATATTTGGAATGTCAATAGAGGAGGCGATAGAGTATGTCCACTATAATAGGGGGGACTTATGTTCGCTAGCTAAGGTGTTGTGGAAGTTTGTTATCCTCAACTTGCTTCCCAGAAATCAAGACACCACTGTTATTAGATCCCAAGAGATACTGTTAGCGCATGCTTTAATGACTGGATACCCGACCATATCCTTAGGGTACATAATAATGAAAAATCTGTGGGAGTGTAGTTTCCCAGGTCAATGGATGAATTATCCACACTGCCGTATGCTAACTGAGCTATTTATTATTAAGAAAGCGATGTCGGAACAACTACCAATTATATACCTTAACCCCAACGTGATTTGGTTCACTAGACTCACAATGTCAGGGCTAGTCTTCGAGAAAAACCATTTAGTCTATCAAATTCATTGTCCTAAAACCTCGAAAGTAACTATGATCCCATTCATTGTACCCGACAACCCTGAAGGACAAAACAACAAAGGGAAAGCTAAGATGGAAATGGACGACGAAGAGGATGAAAGATTATGGAGAAAAAGTAACAATCGAAGACTTAATGAGATCTCAAATCAACATTCTGAAGGATGTCCTGGGTAGCATACTAAATGCAAACAAAGAATTGGTGCAAAATATTGAAAAGTTGCAAGAGGAGCAAAAGAAACATGCGAAACTGTTTCAAAGTCATTTGTTCACCAATCTTCAGATCACTGTCGGCGAAGTGGAAGAGATTGTCGCACCTCCGGCTGAATGTTGAGTTTATTATTATCTGAGTATGATGGTTTAATTATGTGTGCTAAACATTTATTGGTTTGTTTAATTCTGGTGTGGTTTGGTTATTTATTTTTATTTGGATTGTAATGCTATTTATTTTTATTTTTAAAGTGTGATGTTCTTTTAAGTTGAATTATAAAAGTGGAATTTTATTTTGTTTATTATTTGCTTGTTTTAATTTTAATTGTTATGAATAAGGAATAAGTACCGATCTATCTCTCTATGTTCTTAACCGATAAATTAATTCTGATGTGACGAGGACATCACAAAAGTCTAAGTTGGGGAGGGTATGTTATAACGATAAGATTAATTAATTAATTTAGCCCTCACAAAAAATTTTAGACTACATTCTATATCAAAAATTAGAGAGATTTACAGCCCCGCGTACCAAAACAGTAAAAATTTGAAATTTCAGCAGTGTTAGGCGCAGGGGGGGGGGGGCGCAGGTCTGCGCTGGCCCTGCGTCCTATCGAGTTAAAAATCAGATTTGAGCCTCATTTTATCATTTTCACAACCCTAGAAGCTTGTTCTACGCTTGGGTGTGCGGCTCTCTCCCAAAAACATTATTTTTTGTGCCAAAAATTTACAAATTTAAGCTCCAAAACACCCACATTTTCTTAAATATAAAAGATCTAGGCTAGAAATCACCTCCTTGTGGGTAGTTTCATCCATTTTGAAGATTTTTGGGTAGAGAAAGTGGTGAAGAAAAAAGCTAGATTTGTACTAAGTTAAACTTCCAATCACCAAGGTTAGTGTTTTTATTAAGTAATTGCAACTTATTTCATCCTTTTTGAGCAAAAATGAAAGCTTGAGCTTCATGGTCATCCATGGAGTTTTCATGGTGATTTTGACTTTTTAGAGTCAAGGTATGTGAAATTGCATGAATTTGATGATAACCTTGATGTATGTTTTATGAGATGTGTGTTTATTTGTTAAGTTTGTTAATTTGTCATGGTTAATTTCTAGAAATTAATTTGGATTTATAATGGTTGCCTAAATGTGCATATATTGTTAAAATTATAAAACTTGGGTGATTAACTTAAAAATTCATTTTATGTGCTAAATGGTTTTTATTGAAAACATGATATGTGTTTAGTGCTTAAAATAATGGCAAATTATAGACTATATATAGGATGCATCTTTCAGAGCGTAAAAGAGTATATATATATATATAGATGCATCTTTTAAGTGAGCGTAATTGTACAAATTGCAATTATAGGTTAAATTACTTGTTTTATCTCATACATATTGTGGTTGGTTGGCACAAATTGCAAATGTCTAGGAGAACAAGACAAAGTACCTAAAATGTTAACGTGCCAATAGATTGGTCTCCGAACCTCTTATTATCCCAACACCCTGAACACATTAGAACACATCTATTTTTGTATAAAAAATATTCCAATATGGTGTTAGCTGAAAAGAGGGTTAAGAAGAGTGATTTTGAGGATTATGGGATCCCATACCTTTTTGACTATTTGGGGTGGGAAAGTGTGCTTGAGTTGGGTGGCCACAATATTTATCAGGCAGATGTAATTGAGAGGTTGTCTACCCTACGGAGGGAGACATGTCGTTCACCGAACGACTTTAGATTGATAGGTACCCTCCATGGAAGGGATGTGACGATGGATGCACAAATCCTTCGCCAATTATTTAATTTAGATACTGAGGTAGGCTACGAGGGGTCTAACCAGCAAGGATATTAGTGTAGGAATGAGGCCCAGTTGGCATTTACTGACATGACTTGGTCAGGGGAGTGGGCAGAGTAGGTGAGTAGAGTTTTTCTTCCATCCATTTTGGAATCCGAGTCCGCCACTTCCTATAGCCGCAAGGCTTTGTCTCCGAGGTGTAAGGTGCTTCACAAGATTATCGTGAACAACATCTTGCCTCGTGATAGTGACCTGACTAAGGTCAGACATAAAGATATCACGGTCCTTCACGCCCTTCTTAAGGGTAAACCCAGACTGTCCTTTGCGTGGACAATTATGAATGATTCCCTGCTATCCCCCATTTCGATGACATTCATTACGGCCGTCATGTTCCCTACCTTGATTTTTAAGGAAGTTGACGAAGGGTTCGAGATATTCGACAAAGAGACAAATGAGTCGTATATCGAAGACGACACTGAGGATGAGAGGAGAGAGTGAGAGAGGAGAAGGCCTCCAATAAGGCGGGAGTTCGGCACGAAGATCCGAACCTAGGGGCGTCTACCTCGCGCAGTCGAGGGAATGACGGTTTTGATTTTGACCGCATGATGAGGCGGATAGAGGACATAGCAGTGGGTTAGGGTGAATTCCGAGAGGATGTGACCCAAAGATTAGATGAAATGAATACGCGTATGACCCATATTTATGATAGGGTCGATCACTTGGCTGGTCGGGTAGATCAGCTGCAGGATGGGAAGAGAGCCCTGGCATACCAAATTGCCTATTACCAGCACCATGACTGGGCATATTGGGAGGGAGTCCGACATCACCAGGACTCTGTATCCGATATGCCATATCAGTCCTATGAGGATTACACGATGTCCGATTACTAGGCCTATAACCCTGCCGTGATTTACTTATCAGCGCTATCCGGCGCATGGCAGGCAGGACCTCCCAGACCCGATGCCTCCTCACTTGGTTCTGCCGACTGCACAGTTCACCTCCGGCCAAAACCCGTATACCGACTTCTTCAACAGCGTCTTCGGTTCTCCTCTGCCGCCTCCTCCATTTGAATGATCGGGTACTATCCTTCCTTACTCTTTACTTGTTTGTCTTTTATTTTAATTTATTATGCATTTAATTTATTTATCGTAATTTTCATTTATTTTTAGTTCTTAGCCGAGTCCTTTTTAGAGTTTATAATGTTTATATAGTTTGTCATTTCTTCCCTAATCGAGTCTTGTTTTCCGATCAGGCCGTGGAACATGATGATAAATAGAAAATACATGTACGAGGGAATTGGTTAGTGTTAACAGGATATTTTATAATTAAGAAAAGAGTCGTAGTAATAACTAAAACTTTTTCCATGTAAAATGAATGAAGTACGTTAAAATTTATTTGGGCTTAAATATAAGTAATGTGTCAAAAGATTTTGGAAACCCATGCAATAAGGGGGAGTACTTAATCATGTTTTAGCCTCTAAAATGAGTTAATTGTAGTCTAGATGGTTCGGGTAACTAAGTCAGTAGGGGTACCATTCATGCCTAATCCCCTAAAACCATTTGGTTTGGGAGCGGTTGACCGAAATCTTGTTTCATGGACCATCTAGCTAATCTAGTTTGGAAAGAAAATAGATAGAAGCATGGTGTTAAAAAGAAAAATTTGTCGTAAACATGCAAAGAGGAAAAGATGGTCGGAAGACCCACATGTTTTAAGTATCGTAACCTTGAGCTAAAAGGGTATTTCCAAGAGTGAGATACATTATATAGATTCTAATGAAAGTACATTTTAATTGAAAACGTCTTCAATTTACATGTTAAGAATTTTAATGCATTAGTGTGAAGGCTAGCTTAACATAAAATTTCTAGAGTTACTGCTAATACATGCACGTTACATAGTTAGTTCTGATTCCAAAAGCTTGTTCGGGGACGACCAAGAGTTAAGTTGGGGAGATTTGATGAGTTTATAATTTATATAGTTTCAGATTCGTTTTATGATCATTTTAAGCACCGATACTTCGTAAAATCCATACTATTACTCCAAGTTTGTGTTTCAGGGCCAAGATATTAAAAGAAAGCATTTCGAGGAAATTCAGAGCAAACCGAGCCGAAGGGGGCGCATGCCTGCGCCACCCTGCGCTCCACAAAGGATTCCAGCTGTTAAGATACGTTCCAGAGCATGCCAGCAAAACCCTAACCGCTTCTGGTCGCAGGGGGGCGCAGGCCTGCGCTAGAGCGGCGCAAAAACACGTTTTACAAACTGTGGAACCTTAATCTCGACCTCTCTATAAATAGAGGTCGAGGGCAGCCTTGGAGAGGAGTCCCGACGTGTGTGAAAGTGTGCCGAAGCCCTGCCAGAGTGGATCTACGATACGAGAACGAAGACGGTGATTCGCAAGCTACGCAATGACTCAGATCTACATTGTTGAAGAGCATACGATGAGCGGCTAATCCCATCAGCCGTTTGCGGAGGATCTACGACTAAGTTTACTCTACTTTAATTTCTCATGCTTTGATGTATTTGTATTGAGTGAGATCTATTACGTGTATGCAAATGATAAGCATTCGACTATGATTATGATTGTATGTTTTGATTGGTAAAAACAAGATAGTTTATCGTGGTACTATTATTTGTGCCGAGTCCATTAGCTTAGAGATTAAGACATATTAATATTGCATACGCTATGCCGAGAGTTATTGGTTTAAACATGTTTGAGTAATTTAGTCGCGCAACTGATTATGTCTATGTGATTGTTGCATGAAATTATAGTAGATAATATTTATATCATAGTGATCCCGTGAATGGTTATTCGTCTCTTGATTGTTTATTTACTACGTTTGTTATTTTGCCACTAATTTTAGTTACAAAGCGATAACAAATCATTAATCTTAACAAATCATTCAAATTCACAAATTCACAAATTAATTGCTTTCAATAAACTTATAAGGCTAATAACCTAACCCTAATTACGACCACACTCCCTGTGGATTCGACCCTTACTTCTCTAAGCTAAATAGTGGATTTAAGGACTAAATCTGCGGGTCACAACGACAGCCCGTCAGTACGCTGGGTACGCTGGAATCTCATAGGTACGCTCATGAACCTGATTATATATATATATGGAATATGGTTCGAAAGAGTACCACCATTATGTAGCGCACCAGATTTTACCACATTTAAAAAAAACTTTTTTTAGATTACTTTTCATAAACATGTTTTAATTAACATTGTGAAGATCATATGTAAATTTCACATACATTCACATCTCCTAGCTCCTAAAAAGTGATGTAAACGTACACTTACATAACTTGAATATATGTGAACGTGCATTTATGTGATGCATGATTTCATGCACTTAGAATGTTCGAATTTGCGTGAAATTTATATATCATATGTGTAATGTTAATTAAAACATGTTCATGAATTTTTTTTTTGCAAAAATTACTTTTAAGAGTGTTACATTCTGGTGCGCTGCATAATGAGTGGTACTCACTTGAACCTAAATTTATATATACTAGTTTATTACCCGCGTATTACGCGGATATTTTTAATATATATAAAATATAATAAATAAAAAGATAAAGATATAAATATTATTTTTTAAACAAAAGTATATAAGATGACATTATTATTTATTATGACCTATTGATTTTGTATATTTCTAAATATATACGAAGTGTAAGTATTTTCTTATATATATATTTTTTTAAACTTTTATTATATTATCTTATAATTAATAAGTTAGTAGATTATTAGATTTTTTTTATTTGATTTGATTTGAATTTAAAAGTGAATTATATCAGATTTAGATAGATTTAATTAATAAGTTAGTAGAGTATTAGATTTGTTTGATTTGATATGATTTGAATCTAAAAGTGGATTATATTAGATTTGGATAGATTTGATTTAAATTTCTTTATTATTTTTAAAATCTATAAATGTCACGTGTCGATTCATGGTGACGACACGTGGCTTCACAAAAAATGAGTATAGTTACTCTTTTAATAGTATAGATAAATATGAGATAAATTTTAAATTTAAAGTTGATTTGATTTAGATTATATTGATTATTTTAAAATTTAAAATTAGTATATTGGCATGTGTTAATTGGTGGTGGTGATAGAAAATTGCAAGAAATTATTTATTGGCTTTTATTGATTAATTTAACGTTACGTAACCTAACACCACATTCACCAATTATTGATTATTAATTTATTTATGGAGTAAATTACAGAATTGGTCCCTGTGGTTTAAACATTGAAACGGTTCCTGTAGTTTCAATTTTACATAAACGGTTATTATCTAGACTGTTTACTTGCAAAATTGGTCTCTGCTGTTAACTTTAACAATCAAATGGTTAAATTTTTTATAATAACCATTTTACCATTTTCTTTAATAACATTTTGGTCCTTTAAGTTTGTAGTTTATTTTAGTTTTGGTTCCTCAAGTAAATTTTTTTATTTAACTCTTCTATTATTATTATTATTTCCTAAACGTAAAAAATATGAAAACAAATCCGTTTATTTTTTTTTTTTTTTTGCACTAAAAAATTCAACCCATTCTGATTATTTATTTTGGGAAACGAAAAGAAATACAAACCATTCTATTATTAGTTTTTGCAAACAAAAAAACTACGAATAATTTTTATTTTCATTTTTTCCAAACAAAAAAAATCAATCTGTTTTTCTAGTTTTTCAAACGAAACCATTCCCTTTTATTTTTTTCTCACAACGAAAAAACTACGAACTATTATGTTCTTAAAGTTTTTCCTAAATATGAAGTATTGTGTTGTAACACCCTCCCCGAACCCTGAAATGCCACGTCAATACAATACACAGGTGGCACATCTCAATAACTCAATTACACATATATCATAGGATAACTCGGAATCACCATTAATTTAAAACTTTCACATAATATTGTTACACATCATTAACTGATTAACAATATCCCATAAGACACAAACACTAACATAATTGATGACAAAGGCAGCTGCAAGAGTCTTCACATAACGGCTAGTCTCTGATCAACAAACCCAGCTACTGAACCCTTCACTAAAGCCCTGAACACGGAAGACTCGAATACGTAAGCTCGAAAGCTCGTGAGTACTCGAGGTTTAGACTCTGCACAGTAAACACATAACATGCATACGCATAGCACATACACACAGCACAAACTCTATCTCTGTCACTGCCAATCAACATCACTATGCAGGTATGAACACACAGCATGAGATCCGAAGCCCTGCACACAATATCACTGAGGGGGACCCTTCCCCAGCTAACGACCGTGAGCACCGGTGGTTAGCCACAACCCTGTAGCACGGGCGCGAACCGGCTACAGGCCCTGCCGTGTATACACGCCCCAAGGACTGTTAGGGACAGTCAACCCACGCGATCACACATCGCGAATCACCGTCCGTATGGAACTCATCACGGACCCCCGGACTGGATCTCATCTCATGCACATATATCACATATGTGGGAAACAGAATCATACCTGTGCTCGCGTCCCTGTCTCATTCACAATACACAATATACACGTACACGAAGCTAGCTACACAACCATGACTCGGAAAACAGTCCCGCGTGTTTAGAAAAGAACTCGGGTACTCACCTGGTCGATCCACTAATCTCGGAGTCTCTGACTCGGCTCGGCTCGCGATCGGCTCGTCCCTGCAATCACACGGATCTCAAACGATTAATTTCAATCCCAGTCAACACAGACTCAAACAATCTCAACGGAATCCCCGAACTCCAATCAACATATACAACAAACCCAAACACGACCCTTTAAACGAACTGAACTCGACAAACAATCCCAACCGGACCCCGAAAACCCAACCGAAACCCGACCCCAAAATCCCGATGAGACCCGCTCCCATACCCAGCCTCAAGCCCTTACGGAACCCGACTCAAACCCCACGCAGAATTCGGCCCAACAGCTGATCGCGCCGCGCTCCCCTGCACCTCGCGCCGCGTCCCTACTCCCCTGCGCGTCGCGCCGCGTCTCCCTGCGCGTCGCGCCGCGATCTCCCGCCTGCATCCATCTCTGCACTTCGATTTCCATGGCTGCCTAGGAGTACACCACTCCTCACAAATCGATTTCAGCTCCAATTAAACACATAAAACTAGCATACAAGTTCCCATATCACACAAACAATCATTTCCCACAAGAACTCAATATACAACACAATTTAAATCTTCAAACCAAGTTGCTTACCTCAAATCCTTCAAGAACAATGAAAGAGAAGAAGAAGAACAGCTTAAATCCAAGTTTCCACACCCAATTCAAGGCTTGAATTTGATTTCTTGCTGGAGGTCTTCACACAAAACACACACATATACACTTTAAGTTCATCTCAAAATGGATAAGAAGGAAACGAGGGCACAAACATATATACGTCTTTATCTCAATCGGTCCCGAACCCGATATCACATTTTTCAATATTTATTCCCATTTAACGCATTTAATCCCGCGATCCCAAAAATATAATTAATCCACTAATATTATAACCCGGAGACACGTAACTCATAAACCCGACACGTAAAATCCACTACTCGGGACCTCATTGGCCCAACACGATAATAATTATTTAAGTATCCACTAAAATAATTACACGCAATTATCTCGAAATTGGGATGTTACAAATCCTCCCCTCTTAAAAAGATTCCGTCCCCGGAAATCTATCACAAACCCATTCGCAAATACGCATCTCTATGTTAAATCCCCGAAACCTCACTTATAATCCTCGATATAATATTAACAACTCTGTTGAATTCACATTTGAACTCTGAACATCACAATCATCACTAATGCACGTTTCTACTTCACAGTTAGTCAATCCACTAATAACTCTATTAAATCCCCTTAATTCACATATCGGCAACTGATAGATCCTTTATTCACAGAGTCTTCATGTGGCGTTACCTCATAAGCCACTGAATCCACATATCATCTCAATCCATCGATCTTCATTTTCTTTCATCACATACTCGCATAGCTCTATATAGATCATCCACTGACACATAAAGACATCTCCATCGAATCATCAAACGCAAGCTCATAAACATGATTGAACTCACAAAGGGATTAAATCCACTCTCAATAGATTAATCCACTATCACAACAAAATTCTCAACTCTTTTCATCACACAGATAAACGCATCTTATAAAACGCAACATCATAGATATGGATAGCACACCCAAGAGCTTAAATCCACTATCAATACGATAATCCACTAGCACATCACGACACATTCGCAATATTTACTCATATAACTCACATAGCCCAACTGGATTAATCCACTTACATAGCACAATTCTGAACTAAAAAAGCCCAGATCACAATAAACCCAGATCTAGCACATTGACTCCACATATACACCCCAAACATGACGACCCTATTCAGCCCACACATACCACCCCATATAACCCATACACAACCATTCCACACCTCTGCCATTGAACCCCACAATCACAAACACAACGAAACAGTCACACGCAACAGAACACATACACTTATCACAGACATAGCCCAATAACCCGCCCCACAACTGACACATACTCAAATCAAGCTCAGAAAGACATACCCGAAACCATGTCAGCAGCATCTCGAGCTTCCTCTGCAGTCGCCTGAAAGACTCGACCCCGAGTCCTAGAATCATGACGACCGGATGACGACGGCTCTACTCTGGCCCCACTAGAACTCGCACCCTGTACCGCTGGTCCCGACTTTGGACAGTCTCGCACCCTGTGTCCCGGCCTCCCACACCGAAAGCACAACGGCTCTGAGACTGTACACGTGGCGGCAACATGCCCCCGCTGACCGCATCGATAACACCTGGGCACACACGGCCCACTATGGCGACGGTGACATATCGGGCACTCCCGATCTCCAGTCGAACTGTCTCCCCTATTGTCTCCCTCTCGAGGCCTCTGCCCTACACTGCTTTGGCTCTGCCCTGTATACCGCGAACTCTGTCTCTGACTATGACTATCTGATCGCTGGCTCCGCCCCGGTCCACTCGATCTCTGCTCCCTGTCCCTGTCTCTGTCTCTATCTCGATCTCGTCTGTCTCTTGAACTCTGTCCCGAATGCCGCTCTCTGGAATCGTCTCTGGAATGCCTCCGGTCTCTTGAGGACCGTTCAGGAGTCCTTACACGTCGACTCTGAGAAGATGGCTCCTCCTTCTGCTTGGCTATCTCCCGCTCCCTTATGCGGGCCATCTCTAATGCTCTGGCAAAAGTAGAAGTCTCGTGCATCCCGACGAACTCCCAGATATCCGCTCGCAGTCCATCAACAAACGCATCGATTCTTCGCTGCTCAATGGCGATGTAATGAGTTGCAAACTGGGAGTACTCATTGAACCGGTCCACGTACTGCTGCACCGTCATCTCTCCCTGCTGTAGGTGAAGGAATCGCCGCTCCATCTCTCGCCTCTCGTCTCTCGGGATGTACTGTAGCTCGAACACAGCCCTGAACTGATCCCACGTCATCGCATACGCCGCAGAAGATGTCATCGCTGACTCTATAGACTGCCACCACTGTGACGCCCCTCCCCTCAACAGATAGGTCGCATAACTGACCATATCTCTCGGCTCCACGTGCGCAACTCTGAAGGCAGCCTCCACCTCGCGCTCCCATGCCATAGCCATCCCTGGCTCACCCCCACCTCTAAATTCTGGCGGATTCCCGGTCATGAAATCCTTGAACGAACCCCCTCGCCGAGACGTAGATGAAGAGGCACCCGTATCCGTATCCTGACCACCCCCAGCACGTGGTCCCATACCCTGATCCTGTTCCCGCTCCTGCTCTCTCTGCTGCCTATAAAACTCGGTCAACACTCCCAGAAGCTCTGACTTACGAATGAACTCATCACTCGGCGGCTTACCCGCGCCCGATCCCTCACCCTGATCTGCCATAACAATCTGCACAAAACGAAACAATTGAGAACCACTAATAAATCACCCAGCGTTATACACTAAGCCAGGTTAGTCAATTCCACTAAAATCAATCGCAATTGATCCCCCACGGATCGAAACAAGGTTTAAGTTAAGTATCCACTAATGATACTCAGACTTCAAACCACAAGCTCTGATACCATGCTGTAACACCCTCCCCGAACCCTGAAATGCCACGTCAATACAATACACAAGTGGTACATCTCAATAACTCAATTACACATATGTCATAGGATAACTCGGAATCACCATTAATTTAAAACTTTCACATAATATTGTTACACATCATTCACTGATTAACAATATCCCATAAGACACAAACACTAACATAATTGATGACAAAGGCAGCTGCAAGAGTCTTCACATAACGGCTAGTCTCTGATCAACAAACCCAGCTACTGAACCCTTCACTAAAGCCCTGAACACGGAAGACTCGAATACGTAAGCTCGAAAGCTCGTGAGTACTCGAGGTTTAGACTCTGCACAGTAAACACATAACATGCATACGCATAGCACATACACACAGCACAAACTCTATCTCTGTCACTGCCAATCAACATCACTATGCAGGTATGAACACACAGCATGAGATCCGAAGCCCTGCACACAATATCACTGAGGGGGACCCTTCCCCAGCTAACGACCGTGAGCACCGGTGGTTAGCCACAACCCTGTAGCACGGGCGCGAACCGGCTACAGGCCCTGCCGTGTATACACGCCCCAAGGACTGTTAGGGACAGTCAACCCACGCGATCACACATCGCGAATCACCGTCCGTATGGAACTCATCACGGACCCCCGGACTGGATCTCATCTCATGCACATATATCACATATGTGGGAAACAGAATCATACATGTGCTCGCGTCCCTGTCTCATTCACAATACACAATATACACGTACACGAAGCTAGTTACACAACCATGACTCGGAAAACAGTCCCGCGTGTTTAGAAAAGAACTCGGGTACTCACCTGGTCGATCCACTAATCTTGGAGTCTCTGACTCGGCTCGGCTCGCGATCGGCTCGTCCCTGCAATCACACGGATCTCAAACGATTAATTTCAATCCCAGTCAACACAGACTCAAACAATCTCAACGGAATCCCCGAACTCCAATCAACATATACAACAAACCCAAACACGACCCTTTAAACGAACTGAACTCGACAAACAATCCCAACCGGACCCCGAAAACCCAACCGAAACCCGACCCCAAAATCCCGATGAGACCCGCTCCCATACCCAGCCTCAAGCCCTTACGGAACCCGACTCAAACCCCACGCAGAATTCGGCCCAGCAGCTGATCGCGTCGCGCTCCCCTGCACCTCGCGCCGCGTCCCTACTCCCCTGCGCGTCGCGCCGCGTCTCCCTGCGCGTCGCGCCGCGATCTCCCGCCTGCATCCATCTCTGCACTTCGATTTCCATGGCTGCCTAGGAGTACACCACTCCTCACAAATCGATTTCAGCTCCAATTAAACACATAAAACTAGCATACAAGTTCCCATATCACACAGACAATCATTTCCCACAAGAACTCAATATACAACACAATTTAAATCTTCAAACCAAGTTGCTTACCTCAAATCCTTCAAGAACAATGAAAGAGAAGAAGAAGAAGAACAGCTTAAATCCAAGTTTCCACACCCAATTCAAGGCTTGAATTTGATTTCTTGCTGGAGGTCTTCACACAAAACACACACATATACACTTTAAGTTCATCTTATAATGGATAAGAAGGAAATGAGGGCACAAACATATATACGTCTTTATCTCAATCGGTCCCGAACCCATTAACCCGAACCCGATATCACATTTTCAATATTTATGCCCATTTAACCCATTTAATCCCGCGATCCTAAAAATATAATTAATCCACTAATATTATAACCCGGAGACACGTAACTCATAAACCCGACACGTAAAATCCACTACTCGAGACCTCATTGGCCCAACACGATAATAATTATTTAAGTATCCACTAAAATAATTACACGCAATTATCTCGAAATTGGGATGTTACAGTGTAGTCTTTTGTTCGGAAAAACTAAAAAAATGAAATTACTTGTTTTTTACGATGGGAAAAAGTTAAAATCGTAGTGGTTAGAATAATCTAAAAATCAAAAAAATACGAATCATACCATTATTTAGTTTTTTTTAATAAAAAACGACAAACCATTTTATCTTTTAGTTTTTCCGAACAAAAAACTTTGAACCATTAATTTTTATTAATTTTTAGTTTTAACTTTTTCATATTGTAAAAATACAAGCCATTCCATTTTCTTTGTTTTTTCGAACAAAAATGCTACACAATATTTTGTATTTAGAAAAAACTTTAAAAATGTAATAGTTCGTAGTTTTTTCGATCGGAGAAAAATATAAAAGGTAATGGTTTCGTTCGAAAAACTAGAAAAATAGAATGATTTTTTTTTGTTTGGAAACACCGAAAATCAGTATTATTCGTAGTTTTTTTCATTTGCAAAAACTAGTAACAGAATGATTTGTATTTCTTTTCGTTTTTCAAACAAAAAATTAGAATGGGTTGAATTTTTTGGTGCAAAAAAAATAAAAAAAACGAATTGGTTTTCATATTTTTTACGTTTAGAAAATGAAAAAAACTTAAAACAATAATGATTTGTGACTTTTTTTCGTTTGAAAGAACTAATAATAGTTTAAGATTCAAAATTTTTTGGTTTGGAAAACTACAATATAAATTTTTTGTATTTTTTTCATTCGGAAAAATTAAAAAATAAAATGGATTCTACTTTAGTACAATTGTTCATAATAAAGAAATAAATAAGTTTGTAATTTGAATTTAAAAATATATTAAAATAAAAAGAACTTAAAAAACAAATAAATTAATATGTAAAAAGTTAAATTAATATTAACAAATAATAATAACAATAAATGAGTTAAATAAAAAAATTACTTGAGGACCAAAACTAAAATGAACTACAAATTTGAAGAACGAAAATGTTATTAAAGAAAAGGGTAAAATGGTCTATAAAAAAATTAACCATTTGATTGTTAAAGTTAGGGAAAACTGCACAAAATAGCAACTTACTGTACATAAAGTTTTTATTACAGCAACCTACCAAATAATTCGTCCAAAATAGCATCCTATCATCTTAACTTTTTTTATTAAAGCATTGAACTCTAAAAAAATTATTCTATAATAGCAACCGTTGATGACTGGGTGTGGTTGGGTGCTGACTAGGCATCCACGTAAGCTGCCATGTCAGCACCGGGTTTGCGCAAAATAGCAACGTACCGCTAAAATAGCAACATATCATAAAATAGCAACGTACTCCTAAAATAGCAACATATCATAAAATAGCAATGTATTAATTTTATATATTTTTAGTCTTAAATATTATACGAACGTCATTTTTTTATAGGAAAAATTAAAATTTTGATCGGTTGATCATTCTTTTCCGTTCGAAATAATTACAAAACGAAATTTCTGTCGTTTTTTACATTCGAAAAAAATTGAAACCCAATATAATGCATCATTATTTTTATATAAATGGTTCTTTTTTTTCGTTTGAACAAATTAAAAATCATGATGGTTCATTGATTTTTCCCGTTTAAAAAATTTTAAAATTCTAATGGATAGTTGTTTTTTTTCGTTTCAAAAAATTAAAATTACAAATGACAAAATATTTCAGTTTTCTATATATTCGAATGGAAAAAAGAAAATAAATTGGTTTTATACTTCGAACGAAAAAAATGATGAACACATTGAATTTTTAATTTTTTACCGATTGAAAAAAATTTACGAACATTGTTTGGTTAATTAAATTAAATTTAAGTTTAAGATTATAAAAATATTTAGGATTAAAATATTTTCGGTTTTTTGTTAAAAATATATAAAATCAATACATTGTTGTTTTGTGATATCTTGCAATTTTAGGAGTACATTGTTATTTTACGCAGTACGTTGCTATTTTACGCGTACATTGCTATTTTGCGCAAACCCGGTGCTGACATGGCAGCTTACGTGGATGCCTAGTCAGCACCCAACCACACCCAGTCATCAATGGTTGCTATTATGGAATGATTTTCTATAGTTCAATGCTTTAATAAAAAAAGTTAAGATGGTAGGATGCTATTTTGGACGAAAATTTTGGTAGGTTGCTGTAATAAAAACTTTATGTACAGTAGGTTGCTATTTTGTGCAGTTTTCCCTTAAAGTTAACAGCAGAAGGTCTAATTTTACAAGTAAACAGTGTAGATAAGGACCGTTTATGTAAAATTGAAACTACAGGGACCGTATCCAAAGTTTTATGTAAACCACAGGGACCATTTCTTTAATTTACACTTATTAATATTTTTTGCCACTAAATTAAGAAAATGAACCCCACACACATTGTTCAGAATAGAGTCGGCCATTTTATTGTTAAAAACACATTAGGTGACAATAGAATAAAGTGATACATCAATAACCCACAAAGCAACGTCAATGGTTGAAAATGCAATCACGACATGTTTGTTATCAAGTTTTTAAGAGTGGAAGAGATTGATACTTCGGTTTAGAAAGATGACCATTTTCATAGTTTTATTTTAAGTGATATATAAATGAAAGGAATAGTGAAAGAAAATTTGATGTGACGTTGACGTGTACTAAAAAATGATGGTACAAAAAAATGGACACTCCTATCACCCAAAGAGTGATTGGTATGTCTATCTTTCCCATACCCATCTTTCTGTACACGTCAGCGCCACATTAGTTTTTCTCTCTCCACCTTTTCCCATCTTTCTCCATCTTTCTAAGGTGGAAATACACATCTTTCTATACATTTCCATCTTTTTTAAGTTTTTTAACATTTTAATTAAGAAAACAATTAATAAAACTAAAATAATTAATTTCATAAATATTTAAAAGCTTACATAATAATATTACAAAACTAAAAATTAAAAACCTACGAAACTAAAAATTAAAAAAATTACATAACTAAAAAAATTACGAAACTAAAAACTAATAAAATTACATAACTAAAAAAATTACGAAACTATAGTTGTCATCTCCAACGCTCCGCAATTCTTTGTTTGCGTTGTAATACGGCTTGCAAAACGTTACCTTCCAAATGGTCGTGTGGCCGAATGAAAAACTCTAAGTCTCGTTCTTGTTGTTGTTCACTCAGTGACGCAATGTACGCATGATATTTTTTTCTCTTTCAACTCCTTTTCGTAGTCCATTTTTTTATTCAATTCTTCAAGTCGTGCTCGGTGACGTCTCTTATCTTAAAAATCAATGACGTGAGAAGTTGAAATCCTTTCGAGTTGTGTGCGCATCTCTGGGTCGACTAATGTTGATGCTGGTTTTTTGCCCTTGCGGCGTGGTCGTTCAAGCTCCTGAAGATTCTCGTCGCCCTCGTCATCTTCCTCATCGTGAACACCTAAAAATGCCGCATCCGAAGACGGTGTTCCGATCGTGTTAGAATTCGAAGTCTTGGACTGCTTTCTTTGCGGCTCAACAAAATCATCCATTTGTGGAACGGGTTCCACTTTGGATGACGTCGAAACACCTCCCAAGCCGATTGGTGTGGAAACAACTTATTTTTATTGAGGGCCTTGTATTGTTCTTGGGTGGTGTTGAAAACGTCGAAATCGTTTTCGCCGCTCCGTCGATTCGTCATATTGTTGTTAAACATGCCGTCAAATTTTGTGCAATTGCGGTTCATGTCTTTCCACTTTGAATCATGTTGGTGGGTGGTGCGGCTAGTTCCACCAACTCGGCTATCAAAATTTTTGAGGATTCGTCCCAAAAAATTTGAACGTTTTTTATTGTTCTGGTAGTTGGATGTTCGGAAATATCAATCCAGGCTTCCGCCAAAGCCTTTTCTTCGATAGAGGTCCACATTTTTTGTTTCATTGGACCCTTTCGTGTAGACCCGCTTGTCGCGATATTTACGGGAATCGTCTCGTCGTCGTCGTCGTCGTCGGGTTGAGTTTCAGGTATCGATTCAAGTTCGTCCTCGTCGACGGATGCGGGTTCCCGATAGGTAGAAAATGGTTCGAAACCCTCGTTAAATTCTTGCGAGGAATATTGTGGATTGGGTGGATTTTGCGACGAATATTGTGAATTTTGTGACGAATATTGTGGATTGGGTGGTGATTGTTGGTAATATTGTTGTGGAATGGGTGATGATGGATATGGTGAAAAGTGTGGTACGTAAGGTGCCGAATAATCCGTTAAGTTCGGTGGATAATTTTGCGGTGGGCGGAAAGAAGGGTTTGATCGAGAAGCCGGTTGTTTACCGCGTTGTCGAATTGCGGCAGGTTGTTTGCCGGTATTTCAATCCATAATTTTAGATAAAGTGTATAGAGATTAAGAGATTTTTGTGGAAGAGATGAAAGTGTATAGAGATAGAGAGATTTTTGTGTGAAGATGAATGAAAATGAAGATAGGTATTTATAAGAATTTTTTTTTTAAATTTGCAACGGTCAAAAGACCGTTTGGAGATAGACGTTGGCACGGGGTGGAGCGGCGAAGGGAGGCTGAGCGGGGACGAAATTGTGCGGGGCCGCCGAGAGGGGGCGGTCGCCGCCGACTTCACTCCGAGGTGGCAAGGCCGCTTGGGCAGCGGCTTGACCACACCCACCACTCTAAGGAGGGCGTTTGACTCTCATAAAATTTGAAGGAAATGAAATTTACTTTATAGTATGATGGTTGATTCCTTGTGATTGCTTGTGGTATGTGAATAGTGTTTCAAACTAACTAAATGTATGAACTATGTAAAATATTAGGAATCTTAATTTATTTACAAATGACAAAAGTAAGCTGCAAATTATGATGTTATTAAATATGCAATTCTGTCAAAAGGTCCATAAAGTTAGACAGAATTAAGTTGTCATCCTGTCAAAATTATCGTTGACTTGATATATCCTAACATAAGTTATTTTTACTGAACAATTTCGATAGAATTGCGGCTTTTGTAAAATATAATTACTTTTATGGTCTAATCAAACCGAAATTCTAGTTCCTGTGCTTGTCATTTTATGTTAAAGAAGTGGATACAACTATTTTGCTGAACAATAATATAATCAAACACTGTAATACTTAAAAACCTATAATTTTAGTGCACATATGTTTGATAATTAATATGATGTTTTTTAGCATTCTATACTTTTATATATTTTTTTGAAAGAATAAACAAACCATATTAAAAAAAAATGTATGTTTGTTTTAGGGATGTTTATGTTATAATAGAATTATAACCTTAAGCTACATATATTATGAAAGTAGAAATAATGTATCTTCCACTTCTTTTGTATATGTATATCTCTTTTAATTCATAAACCAACACATCCCTTTTATACTACAATTTGAGAGACAACAAATAAATACTATACACATCATTTCATAACTACTATTTGTTTTGCTTCTTACTTTGGTAAATGGAGAAATTTTCATCCATCAACTATAACACTCCCCCTTGGATGATAATTTCTAAATAAAAATTCAACCATAAATTGCTGCCTCATTAATAACTTTGCTAAAGAAAAAACTTTAGTCAAGGGAAAAAGAGTACAGCGGTTGGTTGACTCCCCCTTATATTGCCATCTGAAAATCATCACATGTTTTGTACATATCGCATTTCAATGTTGTGAACATGTTTTCTAAAAATCGTTTTGGGAAGAGCCTCCGTGAAAAGATCAGCTGAGTTATTGCTGGATTGAACGTATTTCATTTCAATTTCATTGTCCTTTATAAGGTCTTGCGTATAGGAGAAAAATCTTGGAGGGATATGTTTGGTCCCGTCACTTTTGATATACCCTTCTTTCATTTGTGACACGCAAGCTGCATTGTCTTCATAAATCAGTGTAGGACTTTTACCTTTCTCAAGTCCACAAGAAGACAAGATGAGTTGGGTCATTGATATCAGCCATACACACTCTCTGCTGGCTTCATGTAGTGCAATAACTTCATCATGATTTGAGGATGTTGTAACAAGTGTTTGCTTCTGAGAACACCATGATATTGCAGTGCCACCATTCAAAAATACGTATCCTGTTTGAGATCTTGCTTTGTGAGGACCAGACAAATAACCTGCATCTACATAACCAATCAAACCTTCTTTTGTATTGTTTGAATAAATTAATCCCAAATCGACAGTTCCTCGAAGGTATCGTAAAATGTGTTTGATTCCCATCCAATATCGTTTGGTGGGGGCTGAACTAAATCTAGCCAACAAATTTACTGCAAAAGAAATGTCAAGTCTTGTACAGTTAGTAAGATACATCAGGGCTCCAATTGCACTGAGATATGGCACTTCCGGACCGAGTAAATCTTCATCTTCTACTTGAGGACGAAATGAGTCTTTGTCAATATCAAGTGATCTAGCTAACATTGGCGTGCTTAAAGGTTTCGCTTTATCCATATTGAAACGTTTTAAGACATTCTCCGTATAATTTGATTGATGCACAAGTATGCCATTATGCATGTGCTCTATTTGTAAACCAAGACACTATTTGGTTTTACCAAGATCTTTCATTTCAAATTCCTTTTTTAGTAGCACAATGACTTATTTATCTCATTTATTGTGCCAATGATATTTATATCATCAACATAGACAGCTATAATAACATATCCAACCTTTGTCTTCTTTATAAACACGCATGGACAAATTTGATTATTTGTATATCCTTTACATATCAAATAACCACTCAAACGCTTATACCACATGCGTCCAGATTGTTTCAACCCATATAAAGATCTTTGTAATTTGATTGAATACATTTCTTTGGGTTCATTGCTTAATGCTTCAGGCATTTTAAATCCTTCAGAGATTTTCATATAAATATCACTATCTAGTGATCCATATGAATAAGCCGTAACAACATCCATTAGACGCATTTATAAATTTATAGAAACTGCAAGACTGATTAAATATCTAAACGTTATTGCATCCATAACAGGAGAATACGTTTGATCATAATCAATTCCAGGCCGTTGAGAAAAACCTTGAGCCACAAGTCTAGCTTTGTATCTTATAATCTCATTTTTCTCATTTCTCTTTCGTATGAATACCCATTTGTATCCTACAGGTTTCACGGCTTCAGGCGTGAGGATAATGGATCCAAAAACCTTTCGTTTGTTTAAAGAATCTAATTCAATTCAGCTTGCATAGCTTCTTTCCATTTATCCCAATCATGTCTATTTTGACATTCAACAAAAGACTTTGGTTGTGGATCATCACTTCCATTAATAATATCATATGCTAGCAAAAAAAAAAACCTTTCGTCAATATCTTTCATTTCAGATTTGTTCCATATAATATTTGTATGGACATAATTGATTGCAATCTCTGCATTAGTATCATCAATTTCTCCTTCTTTGGAGATCTTATTATTTTGTGTTTCTCCAGGAACACTTTTCTCATTATCAATTGTATTTTCAGGGCTATTTCTTTTTCTAGGATTCTGATCCTTGGAACCAAACGGTCTTCCACGCTTCAGGCGTGACTTTGATTCTTGAGTGACTTTGTCATTAATCTTCTCGCTTGGAATTTCAATTCGAGCAGGTGCATTAGCTGCTGGCACATATGATTTAGTCACTCTTTTAGAATCTAAATAAATGCATCAGGCAGTTGATTTGCAATTTCTTGCAAATGCGTTATTTTCTGAACTTCTAGTTCACATTGTTTTGTCCGAGGATCAAGATGAATCAATGATGGTTCATGCCATGAAACATCATTTTATTTGTTTTTCTTTCTCCCCCTAATGCTGGGAATATTGTCTCATTAAAGTGGCAATATGCAAAACGCGTTGTGAAAACATTACCTGTTAGTGGTTCAAGATATCTTATAATAGAAGGTGTTTCATACCCAAAATATATACCCAATCTTCTTTGTGGACCCATTTTTGTACGTTGTGGTGGGGCAATAGGAACATATACTGCGCACCCAAAAATTCATAGATGGGAAATGTTTGGCTCTTGATCAAAAGCAAGTTGTAGAGGAGAAAATTTATGATATGCACTTGGTCTAAGGCGAATCAGTGTTGCAGCATGTAAAATTGCATGTCCCCAAACAGAGATAGGGAGCTCTGTTTTCATCATTAATGGTCTAGCTATTAGTTAAAGGCGTTTAATCAATGATTCAGCTAAACCATTTTGTGTATGAACATGAGCAACTGGATGTTCAACACTAATTCCAACAGACATGCAATAGTCATTAAAAGCTTGAGGTAAATTCACCAGCGCGTATTATCAAGTCTCACCCTTTTAATGGTATAATCAGGAAAATGTGCCCTTAATTAAATGATCTGAGCCAGAAATTTTGCAAATGCCACATTGCGAGTTGATAATAAACAAACGTGAGACCATCGGCTTGATGCATCTATTAAGACAATAAAGTATCTGAAAGTTCCACATGGTGGAATAATTGGTCCACATATATCGCCTTGAATTCTTTCAAGAAACATATGATTTTCCTTTTCAATTTTAGTTGGTGAATGTTTCACAATGAGTTTTCCAAGAGAACAAGATGTACATGGTGCCAATTTACCTTTTTGAGGAATCTTTTGGCCTTTCAATGGATGTCCATTGGTACTTGAAATTATCCTTTGCATCATGGTTGTTCCTGGATTATCTAATCTGTCATGCCACAAGCTCAATATTCCAGGATCACAATATTTTTCATTTACTATCATGTTGGATTCAACCATACTTATATAAGTATAATGTAAACCAGAATTGAGTGTTGGTAGTTTTTCCAGTACATGGTTTTATCAGTTATATGCATAAATTCCTTATTCTTTATTGTCACGGTCTGAGTATTGTATCCGTTACGATATATGTCATTGAAAATAGAGCAGTATCTATTAAAAACTTTGTACCAGTTGGTAATATAAAATGAGCCTTTCTGGTTCCTTCAATTAGATCTGCAGGACCTGAAATGGTATGTATGGTTGCTCTAGTTGGCTTTAATTCAGAAAAATATTTCTTTGTTATAAGAATTGTGTGTGTGGCACCACTGTCTGGTATACAGATATTTCCAAAATTTGCTTCATGCAGTTCTTCGATGAAATTCATTTTAAACTTCAAAAAATAAATAAGAAAGATAATAAATTAATGATTATGTAAGATAAAAATTGTTAAGTAGAAATATGTTATATTATTACAAGATTAGGAAGTGCATTACATGATAAGAAGAAATAAAACATAACTAGAAAAATGTAAACATAGTCACACTATTATATATTTATATCATCAAAAAAATTTGAAGCATTTAGTTCAGGTACCGAATCATCAGGGAGATCATTAAAATTTACTTCTTTCTCTTTTCCTTTAAGAGAATCTTGATACAGCTGACAGAGATGTGGTGCTGTTCAACAAGTTCTTGACCAGTGGCCTATCGTTCCGCATATGAAGCAATGATCTTTAGGACCCTGAGAAGTATTAGTTTTTGCTTTATTGTTCTTGGATTTTCCATGTGATTGAGGTTTATTATCTCGTGGAGCATTGTTATAATCATGTCCACGTCCACGGGCCCGAGAATGACTTTTTCCATATTTATAGTTGTAAGCATAGCCATGATTATTCCTATAATTATGGTTTTTATTATAGCCACGACCACGACCTCGTCCATGGATAAATTCTCGCCCTCATCCTTGTCCATTTGTATTATCTTTAGGATCACTTTTATTCGTAGCATTTGCTTCAGGAAACACTACTGATCCTGTAGGACGAGACTGATGATTTTTCATCAGAAGCTCATTATTTTGTTCAACAACAAGGAGGACTGAATTGAGTTCAGAATATCTCGTAAATTTCTGCATGCGATATTGTTGTTGCAGAGTGATGTTTGACGCATGAAACGTGGAGTAAGTTTTCTCCAACATGTCTGCATCAGTAATAATTTGTTCACAAAATCTTAACTGTGAATATATATTGAACAAAGCTGAGGTATACTCATTAACCTTTTTAAAGTCTTGGAACCTCAAATTTCTCCACTCATCTCTGGCAGCTGAAGTAATATTTCCCTTTAATGATCAAACCTTTCTTTCAAATCCTTCCATAGAATGCTTGAATCATTCGTGTTCAAATATTCAAATTTTAGCATATCATCAATATGCTTACGTAGAAACACATTTGATTTTGCATTTTCTTGTGAGGAAGAATTATTGTTCTCACTTATAGTTTCCAAGATTCCCATGGATTCAATATACATTTTTACATCAATTGTCCATGACATGTAGTTCTTCCCGTTAACGTTTAGTGCAGCAAATTCAAGCTTTACAAGGTTTGCTATTTTATAACTATCAACAAAAATATTTAACAACATAAATTAGCATTTATTTATTTCAATCAATATCACAACACATAACAATGGAAGAATCGTAAATGAAAACATAATTAGAAAAGGGTACATCTCATCGAATGAAAGTTGTAGCACCTTCATCAGCCGGGTAGAAAGAAAGTTGGAATATTTGGAGAGCACACCGTTGATGCAATGGATTATGGAGATGACATGCTCAGTCCCATTGAGAATGTGGATCCTAACCAGCTACCATCTTTAAAATTTATTATTAATATATGTTTTAAATTTTTTTAATTATACATCTACTTTTAATAATAAATATTTAAATTATTATAATTAAGGAATATTAATTATCATGATAATCTACATATTAATAAAAGAAAATATTTTGTGCTACATATCACATTCTTAACTCATCAAAATTTTATTTTCTCGCTTAAAACACACTCTAAATATATCTTCTCAACATTTCTATTTGATTTGTAAATTATTAAATTTAATTAATACCTAAATTTAACACTACAAAAGCCATCAAAATAAATCTAATCAACTAATTTTAATGACTTCCTTAATTTAACCTTAAAAATTGATTAAAATGATTTTTTTTTAATTGGTTTATGAAATTTATTGAGTTAATTATTATATAAAAAACTTGAACTACAACTAATAATAAGTATTTGGTAAAATTTTATCAGCGATTATCTAAACCATGGTTTAAAACTTATTGACACATTCCTAATTTTTATAATTTTTATTTAAAAAACCATGCTTGAAACTATCCGAAATTGGTTATGTCTTTTAATCTAATCAATTGATTGAAAACTTATTATTGACTTTTTATTGTCAACTCATATTGATTTAAAAAAGACATTTTTCAGTTGTAATAATTATAATTGTTATGTAAATTTCCTAAAGTAATAGCAAAAATGTAGAAACGTTGTTTTTGTTAATTTTATTTATTCCCATATTATGTTTTTTAGTATCATAATTAATATTTTTTTGAGTAAATTACAAAAATGGTCCCTGTGGTTTGTTCAAAATTACGAAAACGGTCCCTCAACTTTTAAAGTTGCAGTGCTAGTCTCTCAAACCACTTTTTACTTGCTAATAATGGTCCTTCTATTTCAAAACTTTTTAAAAATGACAATTTTGCTATTTTCTCAATTACAAATTTGGTCCATCCATTTTTTTAATTTAATTTCAAGTTTAGTCCTTTTCTTAAATTTTTCTTTTTGGTTTTAAATTTGAAATATTAATTTAACAAATTATGATTTAATTCTTTATTAAATATATTATACTTATTATTTATATCTTTTATTTAAAATAACTTTATATTTATTTATTAAAAGTATTTATACATACATACATACATACATACATACATACATACATACATACATACATACATACATACATATATATATATATATATATATATATATATATATATATATATATATATATATATATATATATATATAGACACACACACACACACACACACACACATGTAATACCCCTCTCGATCACAGAAATGTCACGTCAACACAATATCATAAGTGTCAATAATCACAGAATGTCTATAACATACATGTCATAGGATAATGCAGATCACAGACAATTTAAAACTTTAAACGCAACGGTTAACAACATATGATTACAACCCAGTACATTCGCAAACCCCGATTAAGCTAACATATATCCCAAAGCAACTATCACAAACACTTCTAAACATTACACGAAACAGATATGAAGTATTCGAGTAAAATCCCCGATCCTACCTTTGCGGCTGCTGCTGCTGAGGTCCCTTCTGATTCCCTGAACATGTTAGACTCGAAGATGTGAGCAATAAAGTCCGTGAGCACGCGAGAGTTAGACACTGCACATAAACACATAACACATAGCATACACAATCCCTGTCCCTGTTGCCCAACACACATCTCAGGTATAAAGGCACAAGTATGAGATCTGCATAGTAACAAGAGCCCTGTGGGGACCCCTCCCTGGCCGACACACCGCACACAGCAGTGAGCAACAATAACCCTATAGCACAGGAGCGACCCGGCTACAGGCCCTGCCGTATATATACGCCCCAAGGACTGTTAGGGACAGTCAACCCGCGCGACCCTTTATCGCGACTCACCGCCCGTATGGAACTCATCACGGACCCCTGGAATCGATCTCATGTCTCATACACAACACGTATAAAGGATAGGAATGTACATGAGGTTCACGTCCCTGTCTCATATATATAACACGCACAATATAGCGACGCAACTAAAACCATAAAAGACGGCGCACATTTAGAAAAGAACTCGAGTACTCACCTGACTGGATCCCGGAACTCTGGCCTCCCTGATCAAACCCGGCGCGCTGACCGCTCATCCCTGTAACACACGGAGTCTAACCATTAATTACAATCCCAATTAACATACATCGACGAATCATAACAACCCGTAACCAACCCGAACCCGAACGACCCCACGGCCGAAACCCAACCGACACCCGACCCGAAATCCCAACCGAATCCCAAAACCCAATATAAACTCAACTCGACACACTCCCGAAGGAACCCGACACAAATTCGACCCAAAACCCTTTAATGAAACCCCAACCAGAATTCCCCAGCAGGCCCCCAGTCGCGCCGCTAACCCCTTGTAGGTCGCGCCGCGACAGTGCGAAAATTCTATCCCTGCCTGCGATTTCCAGGTTCGCCCAGAAGTATCAAACTCCTTTCAAACACAATTTTCAGCTATGCAAGACTCTCAAATCAACATAATATCATCACATAACAAATACACATGGATTGCTCACCAATCCTCAATATATGACATGAATTGACCCGAACCCATTAACCCGAACCCGATATCACTTTTTCAATATTAATACCCATTTAACGCATTTAATCCCGTGATCCCAAATATATAATCCATCCGCTAAATTTATAACCCGGTGACATGCAATCTCAATCCCGACACGTATCAATCCACGAAACGGGATATAATTGGACCAAACCGATATAATTAGAATATTTATCCACTAAAATAATTACACGTACCAGGTCTAAAAGACGGATGTTACAAATCTTCCCCTCTTAAAGAGATTCCGTCCCGAAATCTAACTCGAACTTCAAATCAGTTGATGATATCTCGATCGCATCTCTGACTCGGGCTCCCAGGTGGTGTTGGTACCCTTATGGTGTGTCCACTGAACGAGTACCAATGCAATCTCTTTATTCCTCAGCTTTTTGATCTTCCTATTGGTAACGGCCTCGGGCTGCTCCACATATCGCAGCTGATCATCGACTGTAATCTCGGATAACAATACCAACTAATCATCTGTAGCCAGACACTTCCGGAGATGACTCACGTGAAAGGTATCGTGCACACTGGCTAACTCTAAAGGCAATCGCAGTCGATAGGCCTGATCCCGGAGCCTGTCAAGAATCTCGAACGGCCTGATATAGCGCGGACTCAGATTCCCACGATTTCTGAACCGGATGACCCCTTTCCACGGCGACCCTCATATGCTCCCGGATCACAGCCACTTTATCACTAGTCTCTTGGAGCAGCTCCGACCCACTAATAGGTCGCTCACCGACCTCACCCCAACACACTGTGGTCAGGCACTTACGCCAATACAGTGCCTCAAATGGAGCCATCTTGATCGTGGCGGGATAACTGTTATTATAGGCGAACTCGACCAACAGCAAATGCACGTCCCAACTGCCACTAAAGTCGATAGCACATGCTCGCAACATATCCTCGAGAGTCTGATTGGTGCGCTCGGTCTGCCCGTCAGCCTGCGGTCTGTACGCCGTGCTCAGCTGAACTCTGGTGCCCAATTCCCGCTGGAAACTCTGCCAGAATCGAGACGTAAACCGCGTATATCTGTCCCAAGTGATCGACATCGGAATCACATGCCGTGATACCACCTCATTAATATACAGTCTCGCTAGTTGATCCATGGTGATAGTACCCCGAACAGCAAAGAAATACGCACTTTTCGTTAGTCGATCCACCATTACCCAGATCATATCGTTCCCGCGGACCGTGCGTGGAAGTCTCACGATGAAATCCATCGTAATGTGGTACCACTTCCACTCGGGGATCTCTAATGGCTGTAGATGACCGTGCGACTTCTGATGCTCTGTTTTAACCCTCAGATAGGTCATACACTGCTCTACATATCGGCCCACACCTCTTTTCATTTCCGGCCACCAATAGAAATCGCGAAGGTCACGATACATTTTGGTACTCCGTGGATGCATGGATAGTCTCGATCGGTGCGACTCATCAAGAATCAACTGCCGCAGATTCCCAACCCTCGGGACCCAAACCCTATCATGAAACGTATACAACCCTCGATCGTCTCTGATCAATGTCTCAAGTTGCCCTGTCAGACGCTCCCGCTTCACATTATCCCCTCGCAGGCCCTCCTGCTACGCTAATCTCAGACTGTCCGTCAATGTCGATGGAATCTCAATCCTCGAAGCATTGGAAATCACAGTCTGGACGCATGCCCTACGGCTCAGCGTGTCAGCTACCACATTAGCCCGACCCGGGTGGTACTGAATCTAGCAACCGTAGTCCTTCAACAGCTCAAGAATACGCCGCTGTTGCATGTTCAACTCCTTCTGGCTGAACAGATACTGAAGACTCTTATGGTCGGTATACACAATAAACTGAGACCCATACAAATGATGCCGCCAAATCTTCAACGCGAACACAATGGCATCCAAGTCCAGATCATGCACAGTATGGTTCTCCACATAAGTCTTCAGCTGGCGTGAAGCATAAGCGATCACTTTCCCTCGCTCCATCAAAACACAACCCAACCCAGATCCGGAGGCATCACACTAAACCACAAAGTCCTCGGTACCCTCTGGCAAAGCCAACACTAGAGCCTGACACAATCGGGTCTTCAGCTCTCTGAACGCACGCTCCTGATCCTCGGACCACTCAAACGATACGGACAACCGTGTCAATCTTGTCAACGACAAGTCAATCCTCGAAAAGTCCTGGACAAAGCGTCAATAATACCCGGCGAGACCCATAAAACTACGAATCTCTGGCACTGACTTCGGAGGCTCCCAACTCATCACTGCCTCAATCTTGGCTAGATCCACTTTAATACCCTCGGCGCTGACCGCAGTCCCAAAAACTGTACCTCACGCAGCCAAAACTCGCATTTGGAGAACTTCGCGTACAACTTCTCCCTGCGCAGCACAGTCAAAACCTCTCGGAGGTGTTGCTCGTGGTCTCCCGCGCTCCTCGAATAAATCAAGATGTCATCGATGAACACGATCACGAGTCTATCCAACATAGCTCTACACACCCTGTTCATCAAATCCATGAAAGTGGCGGGTGCGTTAGTCAAACCGAACGACATCACATAGAATTCATAGGGCCCATAACGAGTCTGGAACGCTGTCTTCGGCACATCCTCTTCCGTAACCCTCATTTGATGATACCCAGATCGCAAGTCTATCTTGGAGAAGAAGCTCGATCCCAGGAGCTGATCAAACAAGTCGTCGATACGTGGAAGCGGATAGTGGTTCTTCACTGTCACTTTGTTTAACTCCTTGTAGTCGATACACATTTGCATGCTATCGTCCTTCTTTTTCACAAACAAGTGACGAACTCGGACGGATAAATCCACGATCTAAAATCTCCTGCAACTGAGACATCAACTCTCGCATCTCTGTTGGTGCCAGCCTATAAGGCGTCTTAGCAATCGGCACCGCCCCAGGAACGAGATCTAAGTGAAACATCACTTGGCGATCTGGCGGTAACCCAGGCAACTCCTCTGGGAATACCTCAGGGAACTCACGGATCACAAGATTATCCTCTAAGGTCTTCTTTTCCTTCCTCGCATCAACCACATAAGCTAGGATGGTCTCGCATCCCTTAGACACATATCTCTGAGCCCTGATCATAGACACAATCCCAATCTCGCCCTTACGACGTTCCCCGTACACTGTAACACTCTCACTGTCAAAAATGGGTATATGGATGATCTTTTTAGCACACAGAATATCAGCCCATCTAGCAGTCAACTAGTCCATACCCACAATCACATCAAAGCTGCTGATTTAGATCAGCAGCAAATCGATCATAAACCGATGGGAATCTTTCTCTAAAACACAATCCTGATATACCCAACCCACCAACATGATGCTCCCATCAACCCTCTCGACAATCAAAGGAATAGATAGGGGAGAAGAAGACACACTAAGATATGCACAAAATGTAACAGATACGTAGAAGCGATCCGCCCCAGAATAAAAAAAAACACGGGCTCGAAGTCCGTTCAGAATGTACGTACTTGAAACGACGTCCGTAGCATCCTGTGCCTCCTCCGCGATTGCCTGAAATACCCGTCCTTGGCCCCTTGAAACTAAACAACGGCGACTAGAAAATGCTGGCTCGGCCCTGGCCCCACTCGAACTGGCCCTCTGAACTGCCGGCCCCGGCTCCGGACAGTCTCTAACCCTATGTCCCGGCCTCCCACATCGAAAGCACAATGGCTCGGGAACAGTACGAACAGACGCGGCATGCCCTCGCTGACCACTTCTAAAACAACGAGGCTGATCCAACAAACACTGTCCAGAATGGCGCCGATGACACTTCGGGCACTCCCAATCCCCGTATGAACTCTCAAGACGGCTACCGGATGCTTGGGACCCCTGTCTCACACTGCTCTGGCTCTGAGCCCCAGATCCCTGACTCTGGCCCTGTCTCCTCGATCTCCGATCTCTACCCTTGTCTCTATCCCGTCTCTGCCCAGACCCTTGCCCTGAACCTTGTCCCGAAAACTACCACTGATTTGGACGCTGATCACTAGAAGCATCCCCGGAGAACCTCCACACACTAGATGGCTGCTCGGATGTCCCGGTACGCTATCTCTGAGAAGAGGACTACTCCCTCTGCTTAATGATCTCCTGCTCCCTCATGCGGGTCATCTCAAGAGCTCTAGCAAAAGTAAGGGTATCATGCAGCCCTACGAACTCTCGAATATTCGATCGAAGACTATCGATAAACGCATCAGCCTTTCGGCTCTCGGTGTCGACATGATGTGGCTCTAACTAGGAGTACTCATTAAAACGATCGACGTACTGCTGGACGGTCATACTGCCCTACTGTAAGTGGAGAAACTTGCGCTCCATCTCCCGTCTCTCATCTCGAGGGATAAACTGCAACTCAAAAATGGCACTGAACTGCTCCCAAGTCATCGCGTAAGCTGTAGACTGTGTCATCGACGACTCGATCGATTTCCACCACTGAGACGCCCCTCCCTCGTAACGGATATGCAGCACAACCAACCATATCTTTAGGATCCACATGGGCTACCCGGAAGACAGCCTCGATCTCACACTCCCAGGCAATAGCCGCCCCTGGCTCACCGTCACCCAGAACTGAGGTGGGGCGCCCGTCATAAAATCCTTGAAGGACCCGCCCTGCTGAGAAGATGAAGAAGCACCACCTCCTGACTCAACCCCAGTAGGCTAGACAACCGGTCCTACACCCTGCTCTTGCTTGCGCTGCTGTCTGTAAAACTCAGATAGAACCTCGAGTAGCTCTGATTTGCGAATATACTCATCACCCGGCGGCTTACCCGTGCCAGAACCCTCTCCCTGATCTGCAATACTGATCTGCACAAAACAAAATGATTAAATACAAGGGATAATTCACCCAGTGTTATACACTAAGCCAGATCGGTTAATCCACAAATATAATCGCAAAATGATCCCCAGTGGATCCAAACATGGTTTAAATCAAGCATCCACTAACGATACTCAAGCTTCAAACCGCAAGCTCTGATACCATGCTGTAACACCCCTCCTGATCCCAGAAATGCCACGTCAACACAATATCATAAGTGGCAATAATCGCAGAATGTCTATAACACCCATGTCATAGGATAATGCAGATCACAAACAATTTAAAACTTTAAAGGCAACGGTTAACAACATATGATTATAACCCAGTACATTCGCAAACCCCGATTAAGCTAACATATATCCCAAAACAACTATCACAAACAGTTCTAAACAATAAACAGATATGAAGTCTTCGAGTAAAATCCCCGACCCTGTCTTTACGGCTGCTACTGCTGATGTCCCTGAACATGTTAGACTCGAAGACGTGAGCTATAAAAAGCCTGTGAGCACACGTGGGTTAGACACTGCGCGTCAACACATAGCACATAGCATACACAATCCCTGTCCCTGTTGCCCAACACGCATCTTAGGTGGTGAAGGCACAAGTATGAGATCTGCACAGTAACACGAGCCCTGTGGGGACCCCTCCCTAGCCGACACACCACACACAACAGTGAGCAGCAATAACCCTGTAGTACATGAGCGACCCGGCTACAGGCCCTGCCATATATATACGCCCCAAGGACTGTTATGGACACTCAAACCTCGCGACCCCTTATCGCGACTCACCGCCCCTATGGAACTCATCACGGACCCCTGGAATCGATCTCATATCTCATACACAACATGTATAAAGGAGAGGAATGTACCTGAGGTTCACGTCCCTGTCTCATATATATAACACGCACAATATGGCGACACAACTAAAATCATAAAAGACGGCGCACATTTAGAAAACAACTCGAGTACTCACCTGGTTCCCGGAACTCTGGCCTCCCTGATCAAAACCGGCTCGCTGACCGCTCGTCCCTGTAACACACGGAGTCTAACCATTAATTACAATCCTAATTAACATACATTGGCGATTCATAACAACCCGTAACGGACCCGAACCCGAACGACCCCACGGATTCCGAAACCCAACCGAGACCCGACCCGAAATCCCACCCGAATCCCAAAACCCAAATAAACTCAACTCGACACAATCCCGAAGGAACCCGACACAAATTCGACACAATCCCGAAGGAACCTGACACAAATTCGACCCAAACACTTTAATGAGACCCCAACCGGAATTCCCCAGCAGGCCCCCAGTCACGCCGCTAACTCCTGTAGGTCGCGCCGCGACAGCGCGAAAATTCTATCCCTGCCTGCGATTTCCAGGTTCGCCCAGGAGTATCAAACTCCTTTCAAACACAATTTTCAGCTATGCAAGCCTCTCAAATTAACATAATATCATCACATAAAAACTACACATGGATTGCTCACTAATCCTCAATATATGACATGAATTGAACCTTCAAAAGCTTAGTTCCTTACCTTGAAGCTTCAAGAACACAAAAGGGATGAGATGAAGGTGTTTAATCCAATTTCAGCAACATAATATATTTAATAATGAATCAAATCATAATTTATTAAATTAATATTTCAAGTTTAAACCAAAAATAAAAATTTAAGAAATGGACCAAAATTGAACTTGTATTAGATAGTGGATGGACCAAACATGTGATTGATAACAGGGCAAAATTGTCATTTTTAATAAGTTTAGAAACAGAAAGACTATTTCTGAAAGTAAAAAGTGGTTTGAGGTACCACCACTTCAACTTTGAAAGTTGAGGGACCGCTTTCATAATTTTGAACAAACCACATGGATCATTTCTGTAATTTACTCTATTTTTTTGAACACTTCACTATTCAAATTTAATATTAACATTCGTTATTATTTTTAGAGTAAATTACACGAATGGTCCCTATGGTTTGGGGGTTTTTGCAGTTTTCGTACCTTAAAGTTTTTTTTTCACCATTGGTCCAAAAAATGCATACATTTCACACAAATGGTCCCTGCAGTTAATTTTAGCCATTAGGCCAGTTAAGTCACAAGGGCATTTTCGCCATTTTCATCTCATGGACCAATTACGTATATTTTTAATAGTTTATCTTTTTTTATTTTATTTTCATTTTATATTCATTTTTTAATTAACAATTTATTTATTACCCAAAAACACCCCCTCCCACCACACTTGTCTTCATGGTACCTTCTTGTTTCCGATCTGTAACTCATCTCGACCGTTCTCTCCTTTCGCCATGGGTCCATCATTTGCTTGCTTACTCCGCCGACACTCCGGCGTTATACGCTGACCTTCTCCGGCAATGCTTTCCGAATGTTCACTCGCTTATTATATACTCACGAAACCCTTCCACTTTACAGGTTTTATCTCCTCAATGGTCGTCACTTTCTCGAATTAAGTTAATCCAGTGGCATCAAAGTCCATCGCAGCTTCCTCTCGGAACTGATATATTTCCGATTTTCGAGAATTGTAGTGAGATTAACTCACTGGATCTATCGAGTTTCTATTGTTGGACTGATGATATTCCTCCAGTTCTAAAAAACTTATCCTCAAATCGCGGCGAAGCTTACGCTTCTTAATCTTCTTAATCAGTCGTTTCCTGAAAGATTCAGAGCTCAATTAAGAAGTGGAGGAAATCACGAAAAGTTGTCCTAATTTGAAGAAATTGTTGATTGTTTGCGTGTTTGATCCTCGGTACATTGGACTCGTCAGAGATGAAACCCTAGTTTTGATATTCATAAAAGTAGAAGGCGGTTGTAGACATTTTTCAAGACCGTCACAAAGGGAATTCAGGTTAAGATATCTTGTATTGTACCCAAAACTATCAAAAATGCAATTGGATTGCAGTGACACGATTGGGTATGCGCACACAGCGCCATCAGATCAGATCGGTCTGAGCCTATGGGAACGGTTTTATCTGTATGGGATAGGGGTGTTGAGCCTTGAAGAACTCAATTACTGGCGCCTCACGCTCCAAGAAAGTCTTACACTGCGGAAGCTCTTTATCCATGGAACGGTTCACAAGCACTTTATGATGTTTCTTTTGAGGATCCCAAACTTGAGAGACATTCAGCTGAGAGAAGATTACTACCCTGCACCCGAGAACGATATGAGTACCGAGTTGAGATCAAACTCGTGTAGTCGATTCGAAGATGCGTTGAATAGATGAGTACCGAGTTGAGATCAAACTCGTGTAGTCGATTCGAAGATGCGTTGAATAGATATGAAATCAAAATGTAGAATCTAGAATAAGGGATAATGTACTTGAGGCAAAATAAGATGTTTACTATGAATTTGAAATCAAAATGTCCTAGTTAAAAATGTTGTTCTTTGTTAAGATATGATTGCTTTTTTTGCTAAGATAATGTACTTGAACTCGAAATATCGTAGGAGAACATCTTATCATCATTCCTGTCAAGAGCAAATAAGGGTTATCAAATTTGGGTTACAAAGTAATGAGATAATAAATAAATTGTTGTTTAAAAATTGAATATAAAATAAAAACAAAATAAAAAAAGTTAAATTATTAAAATTTACGTAAATGGTCCCTGAGATGAAAATGACAAAAATGCCCTTGTGACTTAACTGGCCTAACGACTAAAATTAACAGCAGTGACCATTTGTGTGAAAGGTTTGCATTTTTTGGACCAATGGTGTAAAAGAAAACTTTGTGGGACAAAAACCGTAAAACCCCCAAACCACAGGGACCATTCATGTAATTTATTCTTATTATTATTATACAAATTTGTAATAATCTTTCAACATGTGTTTAAATGATGTGTAATACTTGACAACCGGTTTCAACAATTAAAATTTATTCCACGAAGGTTATATACTGGTCCACATAGGATTAATAACGAGTTTCAATCGGTTACCCATTGATAAAACCTTGATTTACTGATTTTTAGTTAAATCAAAGTTTTCTATGCAACGAAAAATGTTTTGAGGTTTTAATCACAAAAACTGACAAGTTGATGGTTTTTTGCGCAATTATCCCATTTTAAATCAATGATTTTCTAAACATACTCTGTGTAATACATGAGTATATAAACTAGTTTAATTAAGAGCAAAAAAAAAAAAAACATATGTGCATCTATACATATCTCTCTTGGAAACTTATTAAAGAGCATGTAGGGAAAGCGGATAAGAAAAATCAAACAATATGTCAGGATCAAAATCACCTAAGATTAACTGGTTTCAATAGATCAGAGTTTAAACCAACAACCTTGTTTTGAATCAAAGTCCAATTAAGAAGTTTGCGGAATAACAGTTAACTGTTTTAAGAAAACTTTCAGAACAAATAAAGAACAGATATTCAAATAAACACAATCAATATCAACGCTTTATAATACCAAAATCTCTGATTACAATCACCTCTAATCTTTTTTATTAGACGAAGAACACTAATTGTTCTTAGGGTTTTACAACCTTAGAGGCTTGAGAAACTTATCAGAATGCAATGAAAAACTTTTAGCACCACGATTACGAAAAAACTTGCACACGTACAATAGAAAGACCTGGTCTATCTATATTTATAGCCTTCTGATTTGTTTCCTTGATGAACTCTGATTTCTCTGGTAGATATGCTTGGAAGATCTTCAAATCTTGAAATATATATCACTTCCTGAATTTCAGCACTTTCTGTTATCAATCTGTTGAGCAGCTTGAAATTTTAACTCTGGCAGGTTGAACTTTTGAACTAGCAGCTTGAGTTTGTTGAACTGGCAGCTTGAACTTTGTAATTACAAAGAAATACTACTAACGATTTGAGAAATCTAACTAACAACTTGACATACTTAAATTATTTCCCAACACAATATCTTAACCGAATCATAAATTAAATGAACTTGAAAAAACTTCTATACCTTATATTAAGATAAATCAAAATTCTATCTCGTTTTCTAGAACATCAATTTATATTCTTAATCCAAGATAAATCAAAATTCCAATTCACATATTATTATACAAATTTGTATAGTCTTTTAAGATTGTATATATTATAATACAATATTTTTTTAAACATGCTCCATGTAATATATGGCTAAGTAAACTAGATTAATTATTACTAAAATTATTTAAATATAGTTTAAAGTTGAGTAACTAAAAATATAATAACATAAAGGGTTTATTATGAAAAAAACCAACATGTTTTCACGTTTTTTGCGTTTTCGTCCCTCCATGTTATTTTTTGCCATAAAAAACCTCAAGTTATCCTTTTCTTATTGGTTTAGTGAAATTTTGGACATTAGACCCCGGTTATAATTTGTGAACCGGGTTTTAAAAACTTGAAAAACCGGGTTCTAATGTCCAAATTTCACTAAACCAATAAGAAAAGAATAACTTGAGGGTTTTTATGGCAAAAAATAACATGGAGGGACGAAAACGCAAAAAACGTGAAAACATGTTGGCTTTTTTCATAATAAACATGGTCATTTTTGGCTTTTAATTAAATAATCTTATGATTACTATTTTCTTATTATAATTTAAATTTTTCTTATTATAAATAGATATATAATTTAAATAAATGATTTAAAGAAAATAATAATATAAATTTATTAAACATATTTTTTTGAAAAGCAAATTTATTATAAACTAAATCAAGGCTCCAAGGAGGGGCCGATTACGAAAACGAGAACAAAAACCCAAACATTACACAGAAAATTACATAGCCGGCTTAACTACCCAATTTGCCCATATTATTTTTTTCGCGTGGTTCTTATTTTCAAACCAAAGACCCGTCATTCTTTGCACCCAAGGAAAAGGGTCTTCCTCCAAAGCTTTATGACCATCCTCTTGAGATTCATGTAAAACTTTATTCCGCTATTTTCCAAAGAACCCACCAAACAACCATAATGATACTCTTATATGAAGAATTAAAACTTTGTTTATCTCCATTGAAAAAAAACCCTAAAAAATGCAGAGCTGAAAGATTCGAGCAAAGAACCTTTATAATCCCACCAACCCCAAATTTTTCTCCAAACTGGAATGACAATAGGTTATTTGAGGAGACAGTGATCCAATTCTCAACCTCCGAGTTACAAAAGAGACAAAGATTTGAATTTAAGGGGATGCCCTTCCTTGCTAAATTAGCCCTAGAAGGTAGAGCATTATTTAAGATCCGCCAAGAGAGAATATTAACCTTTAATGGAAATAATGAGCTCCAGAACTTTGGAACATTACCACCACTCTAGTTTAATAGTTCATAAAACAAACAAAATAATTTCATTACAAAAGCATATGGTGAGTTTCTTTTTAAGCATAGACTTGAGTTTGAGTTGGAATAATGAGTATTGAGTTGGAAAAAATAGGTTGAAAATTATAAATAATACTCCATTAAGTATGGACTTGTTTGATATTGAGGTTTAGGCTTTATGTAATTACTTATTAATTACTTATTTGTTTTTTTAATTTTTATGTTAATTTATAAAGTAATTAATTTGATATACATAAATTTATATATTTGATTGAATGTTATAATTTTTTTTACTAAACTAATAATATTCAAAATGCCTCGTTGTTTTTGGTTTTGGGCCTGTGTTTTAGGCTGTTCTTTCTGTTGAATTCTGCACAAGGGTTTTGGCTTTCCACGGCTCTTCCTTTGCTTTCCAGTTGTCCAGATTCTCTCTATTTAAAGGACTCAACTGTATCTTGAAAGGTAAGTTTGGTTAGTTGTTATTCTCTTATCAAAAAGGTTTTCTGCCTCCAAGTTAGTTCATGTTCTGTGTTTTAGTTTTTCTCATCCGTTTGTTCAAATGTATATTCAAGTGAATATTGTTAAATCTGTAAGTGTTCTTGTTTGTTAGTATAATCAGATTCTTTCTTCTATTTTGTAATAGTTAGGTGAGAGGGTGCTTATACCTGTTGGTATAAGTCACTGTGATTTTGGTTGTAGTGAGGTTTTTAATATGTATATAAATTTTGGTCTTTGACTGGTTCTTGTTAAGGGTTCTTAGAAATTTAAAGTGTTTTTTTGTTATTGTTCTCTGTTTGTTTTTATTTGAATCTGTTTTACGAACATGGTATCAGAGCCAGGTTCATCTGGCTCAAATCTGTTCTTCGTCGTATAGTATGGTTTGGATTCATGAGTTATTGTGATTGAATGCAAACTCTGAGTTGGTTTGATTTTTTTTTCTCTCTCTTTTTCAGTTCTCTCGCTGATGCTGTCAATCTGGTTTTTTTTTTTACCTCAAAACCCTAAGTTTCTTAATAATTCAGGGTTTAATCTTAAAACCCCAAGAGTTGTTTAGGTTTTTTCGTTCGTGTTTAGGGCTTGTATTCATGAGGTCTCAATGACTGAATGCAAGCATAATTTAAGTTGTCGGTGCTTGGTCTTTTTCACTTTATGAATGTTTGTCTTCAAGATGAAGAGTCGGCTCTGTTGATGTCGGCCATTTTTATTCGAGGATCCGATTCTTGTGGATGAGCGTCTTCAACAAAGTGTAGGCGTTTCTTCCGATCAGTGTAGTTGGACCGGTGAACAAACTCCATTTATGGTATATCATCTTTTCTTGTATCCGTTATTGGTTTGTTTGGGTAGCTTTCATAACGTTATATTTTCGGTTGGTGTTGATTGTTCCTCTGTTGGTGTCTGGAACAACCAAGAATTTCAACCAACAACCAATTTTTTTCATTAATCAAGAAGGTACGTATATCTGAAAAATTTTTAATTTCGTGTTTTTTTTTCTGTTATCTGCTGCCATTTACTACTGTATGTTGTTTGACTTCCGCTGTGTTATCGCTTATTCGCATTGTGGTGTGTGTATGAGGTCATGTCCTGGCTTAACCTGGTGTTTGAACGTCCGTGGAATCCTGCCATTCACGGGCTTGACCTCTGGGTGAGTTAGTGGCTATGGTTATTTGATTTTGTGTTTTCTGAACTATCCTTTTTTGAATCTGATTAGGTGCTGATATATAATTGTTGTTATTGTGATTGTATATGATAAATTGCCTTTGAGTTAATAAGGTTGGTTGTCATGGTGGGTTCTTTTGGTTGGAAGAAAATAAAATACCTCCGTAATGGTCTTTGATTATGTTGTCTCCCCAATGATGCTGCTTTTATATCTGAGGGCAATAATGATTCTAGTATATTTAACTGTCAATCTAATACGTGTAGTTGTATTATGTCTATTTGAAATTGAAGTTGAATTGAAAGTAAAGGTCAAGTAAATTGTTAATTTCTTGAGATTGTGTTAAAGTGTTTATGGTTGGTCTCCTTTTTTTTAATATATCATATATTCCAGAGTAGCTGACCTCTAGATATATATGAGGGTATAGTCTTCAAAAAAATTTTCCCTGGTTGTCAAAATGGTTGACGTAAGATGGGTGCTAAATGTGGCAAACGATATTAGATGGGATTTGGTGTTTTTTTTATCTTGATATAAATAATGCCTTCGATATGAGGAGTTAAAGAAGATGATTATGTCTTTACCTTTCATCCACCTTGATGAAGATGAAATTAGACTTTACAAGCTTGTGAAGTTTTCTATTGTCTTAAAGCCTTAAAGTCGCCTCTAGGAAATGGAATGGAAAGTTATTTGCTGCACTTATGGAAAATGGTTTTATTCGATGCAAGAAGTAACTAATTCTTGTTTGCCAAAAGTGTGCATTCCTTTGTTGTTACATTGTTAGTATATGTTGTGAATGCTACTATAACTGCTGAAATTGAAAAAGTTAAAATTAGTTTTTTAAAATCTAAAATTAATAGAAGACTTAAGAATGTTAACACATTCTCTAGGTATTGAAATTGCTAAATATGAGTAAGGAACATGTTTATCACAAAGAAAAGATTGCCTTGTTTTTCTTTGAAATTGAGTTTAGACCCATTTATCAAGATACTCATATAAGTTGTAGATTTGATGAAAAAGGGCAATTGATGTGCTATTGAAGCCATAACTGAATGTTAAAGGTTAGTTTGAAAATTGATTTATTTAACTTTGTCCAAGCCTAACATCACGTATATTGTTCATGTTTCTGTTGTTTTGTGTATAGTCCTAGAAAGTCTTGTGTAAAGTGTTCTCCAAGGATATATTAAAGGTACCCAGATAAAGGATATAATTTTTTTTTTGATTCATGTCTATTGCTTCTGTTATTTCAAGGAAAGTTCTGGATTGTTAGGTTTTAAGGGATTTAAAGATTTCTTTTTTTATAATGTTGCAGTTATGTTGCTGCCAATCTTGTCCTTTGTGAAGAAAGTAAAAAAAAAAAGGCTAGTTGCTTAGAAGGTAGTCTCTATGTTGTTAGAGAGAATGTTTTGGAATGAGTGGTTGCTTTAAAATTTTTTTGTTTCTGCTGGTAATACAGCAGACTGGTGAAGTTGTCAATTATGATTAATAGGTTGGTAAAAAAATGTTATTCAAGATAATGGTTGGTCAGTTATGGTTGAAAATTTTTGTCAAAAGTGGTTAAAAGTTATTTTTTGGTTTCTATGGTTAGTGGTTGGAAGTTAAAAATGGTGTGTTAAATTTGTTTCTCTATTATCTTGAAAATTTATGGTTAAACATAAGTTGGTAATATGGTTAGTGGTCGAAAGTTAATGTAAACACTTCCCTTGTTTTAAAAAAAATGTTAAGAAAATGTTGATGTTCATTTGTTGCTTTTGGCCCTGGTTTGTTTTTAAACTGTTAAAATTTGTAAGTGTACAAGTTAATTCTTGTATTTGTGTTGGGTTCATGTTAGTTTTGTGTAAATTCCTTGGTGGTTTGTTAAGGGCGGATTCTCCTCCGGGTTTTGAATCAAGATTGGAGGAGAATCTGGTTTTGGTGGTTTGGTGCAGATTAGGCCAAGGGTGTTGTGTTCGAAATTCTGGCAAATTTTGGTTATGTCCTCCTTGGGGTTTATCATTATCTGCCTATATTCTTTAGTACTTGTTGTGCGTACACTATTCTGCATATATAGCAGGTTGGTGAAAGGGCTTGAGAGCGTTAATTCTGTTCTCCCAAAAAGGAGCACAGTGATCTCATTGGTGCTCAAGTTAGGCTTGGTTTGTGTCGTCTGAAGGTAAGTCTTGTCGGGTAAGCATTTATAGTAAAAGAGGGTGGTTCATGACCGCTCTATTTTTTGTTGGGAACTTACTGCTGATTTTATTCAAATCGTGTTGCTGTTGTTCTAACATTCCTTCTTAAGTGAAAAGTTAAAGTTGTATATTCAGTTTCACAATTAACTTGAGGGAGGGTGTTAAAATATATTGTATCAAGTTTATTGTTTTAACTTGGTAGCCTGTTTCTTGCAAGCAAGTCTGTTTAATGGGTTTATGTGTAGCTATATCTCTATGGGCCTATCCCTTTGGCTCTACGTCTCTGTTTAAAGCCTTCTCAACCCTCCTTCTCAACCCTTGGTTGTAGAAGTTCAGTTCCTGTTTTTCACCTAAAAAAGGGTTTCATTTGGTTTACTATGCAAATATGGGCATTTGTTTATGGGCATTTGTCTTCTCTGTAATTTCAGAAATTATATGGTCTATAAAGGTGTTAAAAGTTTTGAATATTGATGTTCAGTCATCTGTTAAAGTGTATATGGATAGTAAAGTTGTTGTCCTTATATAGCAGGCAACCCTATGTTTCATTCAGGCTGGTAAGGTTGTTTCTGCAGAAAATGTAGCAGATGATTTTTTACAATGGGATTAAATATTCTGCCTCATGAGTTTTTGTGCAATAAGTTGAACTTACTTGGTTAATTTTTTTTCACAATTAACATCAATTAACTTGAGGAGGGGTGTTCAAATATATTTCTCCATTTACAAGTTAATTGATGTGCTTAAGGTTTTTTCTCTATTGGGCCTGTTTATTTTCTGTTACGTTTTGTTGTTTTTGGTTTTGGGCCTGTGTTTCAGGCTGCTCTTTCTGTTGAATTCTGCACAAGGGTTTTGGCTTTCCACGGCTCTTGCTTTGCTTTCTAGCTGTCCAGATTCTCTCTATTCTAAGGGCTCAACTGTATCTTGAAAGGTAAGTTTGGTTAGTTGTTATTCTCTTATTAAAAGGGTTTTCTGTCTCCAAGTTAGTTCATCTTCCGTGTTTTAGTTTCTCTCATCCGTTTGTCCAAGTGTATATTCAAGTGAATATTGTTAAATATGTGAGTGTTCTTGTTTGTTAGTATAATCAGATTCTTTCTTCTATTTTGTAATAGTTAGGTGAGAGGGTGCTTATACCTGTTGGTATAAGTCACTGTGGTTTTGGTTGTAGTGGGGTTTTTAATCTATATATAGATTTTGGTCTTTGACCGGTTCTTGTTTAGGGTTCTTGGAAATTGAAAGTGTTTTTTTGTTATTGTTCTCTGTTTGTTTTTATTTGAATATGTTTTACGAACAGATATGAATCCTATAATGGATATTCAAGATTCACCCTTGCATATTTTCTTTAACTAAGAGTCTGTGTCGGCTGTCAAACCAGTTAGTGAAGACTAATGGAAGATGATGTTACTGCATTTTACAGTTGCCTTGTGATGTTAATTTGAATCACTTTTATTAGAACTTATGTTTGAATAGGTTATTTTCTTTTTCAAATCTTATAAAAGTAAATACAAGAATTATATTATTATTACATATCACAAACTATAATTTCTCTAGACTACTAAATGTATATGAATAATAATAAGTTATTTATTCATATTTAAACTTTATATATTATATTGTAGTTATCAATTATTAAAATACGAATATTTTGTTTGAATTGATTTCAAATCTTATTATATTAGATGTAAATTTAGGAATATATTATTTTGATATTATATTTTTCCTAGAATATAATTGGTCACATGTGAATGGCTGATGATAGCATATGACATCACGAAAAATAAGTAAAGTTATTCATTTATTTTTATTTATAATTAGGTTTAAAACATGTAATATTTTAATTTAAAATTTAAAGATAAAAAAAATTTGTTTTATAAAATACCTAGTCTTTTACCCATGTATTACATGAGTTAGATTTTCTAAAAGATAATAATAATAATAATAATTTATTAATATAAATTATTATATATTTTAAAGTATTAAAGGCATGTTTGTTAAATACTATTTTGTCAATGTTCAAGATTTTTAAATCGATAATTCCTTATACTTTTATAAGTTTGAATAGAATTTATTTTATTTTCGAGCATGAAAAAAAAAATTTATTGTTTTCTTAAAACTTTATATTCTACTTATAAAATTATTTATTTTATTTCAAAGATTAAACATAAAAATTTATTCTATTATCAGTTTTTTTTTAGTTTTTAGTTTCTTGATATTTAAAAAAAGTTAACGTGTATTATGTTAGATATTAAATTTCGTTATTGTGGAATTTATTTTGTAATAGTTATCTAGTTTATTTCCATCTAATTTATTTCTTGTCTTTCAATTTTATTTGTTATAGAAGTCAAGGGGGTGATCGTGTAATACTTTGAAACTCCAATCAAATGATGTAAGGGAAACCCTACCTAGGGTTTCCCACACACACACACACGGATATTCACGAAAAAGCAGCCGCTGCTTTCTTAATTTCTCTCTGACATTGTTCTTCAATATTCCTTACAATCATTGAGTATTATTATTCTTTTTGTTCTGAATATTGCTGATATCATTTTCACGTGTGCTGATTATTGCTGGGAAATCATTACAACAATTGGTATCAGAGCCAATCGGTGGATTTCAACTGCTTTTGGATTCAACTCTGCGTGTACTTCGTGTTCATCTCAAAAAACCCTCGGTTTGATCTGAAATTTACTTTAAATATTCTGTTTTTGGTGTTACTTCATATTATAATCATCCGTTCTTCATTTTGTATTGATTTAGAGCACTTTAAGTTCAATCTTTACAAGTTATAATCATTCATTTCCTGAAAATCTTCTTCGAAATATTTGGGTTTTTGCCTCGGTTTTGGTTCAAAATTCCTAGATTTTTAAGTGTTTTGGTTAGTAGTAATTCACACAAAGTGTTTAAAATATTAATCCAAACATTTAGAAATTATTTTTAGGCCGAAAACTGCATTTTAATATATTCTGAAAAATCTAGAATTTTTAAAAATGTTGAAATTCCGACATCTTCGGATCAAAATTCGGACCAACTCGGATCACAATTTGGATCAAATTTCGGCCTACTTCGGACCCAAAATTTAACAAATCTCGGACCAAATTTCGGACTCGCCCGAAATTCGGATCATCCGAAATTTAGTTAAATTATTTTTAAGAGCTTAAAATTACTTGTGCTTACTTTTTAACATTTTTGAAACCCAACTCGGACCATCCGAACTTCGGATCATCACCTGAATTCGGCAAATCAGAGTTGAAATTTTTCTAGGTTCTCATCCGAGATTATACTGTTCATCCGAACTTCGATCCATCCGAATTCCAGTCCATCCGAGTTCGTTATATCAGATTTTCACTGTTCATCCGACTTTCATACCATCCGACTTTCACTGTTCATCCGAATTACCATATCATCCGAAATCCTCAGACTTCATCCAAGTTCAAATCATCCGAAACACTTTTCATCCGAAGAACTGTTCATCCGAGTTCTGATAATCCGAATTTCAGTTTCCACCTTCAAAAGATCTTCATTTTCTTTAATCAGCACTATCCATCATGTCAAGAGAGGCTCTTGTTCTTGGATCTGAGAACAGACCACCTGTTCTCTATCCCGATGAATACGAACAATGGAAATCAAGATTCCTGAAATTCATTGGTATGCAGCAAAATGGGAATCTTTTGATACAATCTATCAATGAAGGCCCTGCTATCTATTACTGAGATATCCCTGCCAGGCCCGAAGCTGATCCACCTATTCTAGCATCCAAAATAGTTCGTGAAGTCGCTAATGAAGCTGAAAGGGAGAGACAACATGCCGACAAAAGGGCAGAATACCTCATCTATCATGCCCTTCCCACAGAAATTCTTGTTGGAGTTGACAGCAAGATGTCAGCCAAAGAGATGTGGGATGAACTGAAGGTTCAAATGCTCGGGGCAGATCTAGATGACAGAGCAAAGATCGAGGAAGCAAAGGCAAAGTTTTCTGAGTTCCGTGCCAAAGATGGGGAGTCTCTACAGGGTACATTCATGAGGTTCTATGCAGTTTTGAATGAGTTGAAAAAACTGCACATCAAGATGGATAAGGATGACATAAACATCCAATTCTTTGCTTCCCTGGCCCCAGAATGGCAAGTTGCATGCCTAGCCACAAGACGAGTTCTGGACATTCCTAATGTCTCAATCAATGTGGTATTCAAGGAACTCAAGAAATATTAAGGGGATGTGGATCAACAAAAGCAAATGGCAAACACGTTGGGAACCCTGTTGCTATCAGCCAACTCGGGCATTAAACCAGCTGACTCTCAGGCTCTTTTCTCCAGCAAGACACTCTCTCCTGCACTCCAATCCAATTCCTCTGCTGCACCTTACTATGCTCAAGGTTCATCATCCTCTTAGTATAGATATGCATCACCACCGCATGAGCCATACGATAAAGAAGAGGCAACCATTTAGGAACAGATTTCCTTGTGGTCAAATCGTCTTCAACAAAGACATTTCTCTAATAAGACAAACAATCAGCTTCGGTATGATACAGGCCCGCGGAGGTATACTGATGATAGAATGGATGACAAAAGAGATGATAGGAGAGATGATTGGAGGAGAGATGATAGAGATGACCGGAGATATGATGATCGGCGAGACTATCGAGATGATCACCGTTATGAGAGGCGTGACGATAGGCGGGATGATCGGAGAGACGATCGACGAGATTACAATCGTCGGGATGATAGATGAGATGAGAGACGACACGATCCAAGGGATTATGATCATCGTGATAATCGAAGGGATGATAGTTGTGAACCTCGTCGAGCAGACAAAAGGTCGGCTGAACAAAGAGATGATAGGCCACGAGCTGATGAGCCAAAAGCAAATGATGAGCGTCTATGCTATAAGTGTGGGAAACCGGGCCACTTTGCTCGGGAGTGCAAAAATCAGTTTGAACGTGATGTTGGGTACTATGAGAGGAAGTTGGAAGCAGCCATAAAACGATCAGATGCAATGGCCCTTATTGCTCAAGAGGATTATTGGGATGATGCGGATTCTAACGAGGAAGAAGATAAGGGAAAAAATTGCTACATGGTTGATCGCATTGGACTGACTGACTATGCAACTACATCAAACTCAGAATCAGACACGACTGCTGAGGGGGAGACAAAGCAGGATCCAACAGCCTGTCTGATGGCCAAGTCCGGGGAAATTGAATGTTCCACGTCAGATTCGGAGGCACATGAGGTACATTCATTTTACATTCAAGAGCATGTATATAATTTATCTGTACAAAATGAATGTAACTTGCACACATAAATACTTGAGCTAGAAGATAGGTTCAATGCAGAAAAAGAAAAGTGTGTCAAGGCTGAACATCTAGGCCAAACCTTAAAAGAAACATCTGAATTATATGAAAAGAAGTGGTTAAATAACCAATGAGGTGATAAAGCAGATGTTAATTGAAAAGGTAGATATTTAGGATAGGAATACGTACCTTGAATCTTGTATGGATAAACTCTCTAATTAAAAGAACTCTTTAAAGTCAGAAATTTATTTTCTTTCAAAACGCTTAGAGTCTGTAAGCATGGAAAACATAGACAGTTTGGAAAAATATAAAATGATAGAAGAAGAAAGAATAGGTTTGTACTCACACATAAAGACCCTAGATGATGAATTTCTAAAACGGGGTCAAACTGAACAAACTGTTCATTTAAACCAACCCAAAGAAACTAGGTTTTATCATTCTAAACAAGAAATTGGTTTTAACAATCCTAAGTATTTGGAAAAGGTTCAGCAAGTTTTACCTCTTTCGGTTGAAGTATTTCGTTTATCAAACATCGGAAGAAGTTTTAACCCAAGAGGATGAAAAACGAAATGAAAATAAATAAAAAGAAATGTCTTATAAATATGATGATCTAAACGAGAGTTATCCTTATAGAGTACCTACTCTAGAGGAGGATTTCTTGTCTAGCTATTCAGAGGCTGAAATGAAAGCAGAACCAGTCAAACCAATCCCTCATCTTTACATTCCTACAAAACTTCTTCAACATAAAATCAAAGTTTTAGAAAAGGAATTAAAGACAACTCGAAAGAAAGCTCTTGATATCAAGAAGCTCTTCTTAAGAGTGAGGAAAAATTGGCAAACCAAAGTTTTCAACAAACTGTATAATTAACCATCTATAAAGAAAAATTTGACATGGTTTTAGAAATTTTGAATTTTCATTTAAAAGAGCCAAAAGTTCCTCATCCTACCAAAATCCTACTCATATCATCTGAAAAAAGGCAAAGCCAAAGTTGAAGTTTCTTCTGTCAGTTGTAAAGGTGAGTGCTCAAAACCTTCCAAAGCTGAGGTTTCAAAGAAGACTCAGAGTCAATCTAAGTCTTCCAAGAAACCCACTCACCAAGGAAAAGAAATTTTTTTGAAAACCTAAGTCTTCTATTCGTACTGACTCTCATCGTTTTGTTCCTACAGATCATGTGAGAAGAGTGCCCAAAACGTCCATGCAAGATTTTTCCAGTTTTTTTTTGAAGAAGGCTGTAATGCCAGATGAATTTGTTTCTAGAGATAGGTTGCATGTAATTTCTGAAAACAATATTTGTAATGATGTATCGAATTCTACTTCTTGTTTAAACTATTCGTTTGGTGACTTGTTTAAATTATGTCCAACTTGTTTTAGACGTCAAGTACCTGAAATGAATGCTTTTGTGCCTTATCCTGTTAAAAGAATTCAGAAAAAGAAAATAAAAAATACTGCATAATCGGCCACCACAAAAACTGAGATTTGTACTTTGCCTAGGCCCATATCCAAAGCAAATGTTAAACAAGTTTCAAAAAAATCCAATACCAAAGGTAATTTAATTTCATCGCCTAAGGTTCCAAAGTCTGTTAAATCCAAACATAAATGGATTCCAAAAGGCTATCCATTCAGTCCACACATAACTGCTAAATGGGTTCCTAAGATTGTACACGTGTCATATTCTCTTGGAACACCTAACCCAAAAGGACCCATCCTAAGATGGGTACCCAAAGTTGTGTGATTTTAGTGCAGATGGTTCTTGTTAACTTCAGATCAAGACCCGTACTTCATTGAATTGGCTTCTAGTTATGATAGACTAGGACTCATTCTTCTGCTTGTCGGTTGTGCTTAAACCGACATGTTTGGCTTCTGTGCACTCAGCTCAGGACCCAGTCTAAATTCATCATGTTTTCTGAACATCTCGGTTCAGAACACGGTTTGCATGTTAATTTCTGATGGATTTGTTTAATGCCTATAGATTTTCATTGTTTCAATTTTTTATTTTAGGAAAAATCCATCTGGTATATGGATTTGGGTTGCTCTAAGCATATGACTGGGAGGAGAGAGTCGTTGTCCAACATAGTAGAACAGTATTGTGGGACAGTCAAATTCGGGAATAATAATCATGATCATATAAAAGGATACGGGGATTTATTCTTGAATAATCTATTCATCAAGTATGTTGACTATGTTGAGGGGTTATCTCATAATTTGTTTAGCATAGGACAACTCTGCGATAAAGGGCTAGAGGTTACATATAGGGCTAAGAACTGTAGTGTTAAGAGTATGGATGGAAAAGAAATTTTATCCGGTTCCTGAAGCTCTAACTTTACACCTTAGACGTAGCCAAACTTATGGTTAAGGATAGCATCTGCCTTCTATCAAGAGACTCTTGGTTATGACACCGTAGGTTATCTCACTTAAATTTTGAAAATATCAACAAGTTGGCCTCGAAACAGTTGGTGAAAGGACTCCCAGAACTGAGATACGAAAAGAATCATTTATATGGAGCATGTGAGAAAGGAAAAATGAAAAGATCATCTCACAAGACAAAACCCGAACCATCTTCAAAGTGCGTGTTGGAGTTACTTCACATGGATTTATGCGGCCCATTGCGAACACAAAGCATAAATCGGAAGCGATACGTGTTGGTTATCGTCAACGACTATTCGCGATATACTTGTGTTAAATTCTTGCGAACCAAGGATGAGACAGCTCAAGAGATCATAAATTTTATTAAGAGTGTCGAAACCCAACAACAACTGTCTGTCCAATCAATCCGATTTGACAACGGCACAGAATTTAAGAACTCGGTAGTAGAGAGCATCCTTCGACCCAAATGTATTCATCATCAGGTTTCTGCTGCTAGAACACCTCAAAAAAAAAATGGAGTCGTGGAAAGGCGTAACCGTACCCTTGTGGAAGCTGCTCGCACAATGCTGACATATTCAAAGCTACCTCCGTTCTTGTGGGTTGAAGCCGTCAACAGCTTGCTACACGCAGCATCGGTCCATAATCCATAAGCGCTTCAATAAAACTCCATACCAACTCTTTCTAAATAAATTTCCTTTTATCAAGTACTTACGTGTATTTGGTTGCAGGTGCTACGTGCTTAATGACAAGGACAACCTCGGGAAATTCAACGAGACGGTGGATGAAGCGATCTTCATTGGATACTCATCCAACTCGAAGGCATATCACGCATACAACACTCGCACCATAACAATCAATGAGAGTGTGCATGTCACATTCGATGAAATGGTTAAACTGACACCCGAAGTTGACCAATCAAGACCATGCATTACACCAATGCCTGGAGACTCTTCTCAATCTTCTTCTTTTTCTCCTTCTGATTTAGTTAATTTATTTGATCTGTTCAATGTAGAATTTTTTTGGTTCTAGTGCTAATGCTTCTAATGTCTCTTCTTTTGTAGTTAACACATCCAACGATTCAACTGCTCAACAACTCCATCTGATTCACCTACCACTTTATATCCTCCACCATCCACTGATACTTCTCCAGTTAAATCTGCTCATGAAATGCCCTCACACATAATGCCAAACATTATTCCTTTATCTGATCAAGCTAAACCCGAACTGTTGGTACATCCGGTGTGACGACAACAGTCTAGTTTTGTTATTGATATCATGATTGTGTATGAGATTTACATTTGCATGATAAGCTTAGACGATCATATTAAGTTCTATAATAAGTTCTAGGAACAGGTTCGAACATAAGTTCGAAAGTAATGGTTTTGAACTTATGGAGGACAAGTTCGAAAGGCCTTGGGCTTAGTCGAACTTGTCCTGGTCAAATTCGAACTAGGGTCTATAATTAGGGGTTAATCAGTTTCGATTGAAGGGGGTGAGGAGAGGATCTTTGACGGCTCAGAGGTTCTGTCGAACTTGAGAGCAAAAAGAGCATCCGGGTGAAGAAGACTTTTGCAGAATTTCAGAGCGATTAAGCAAAAGGGCGATCTCGAACTTGCAAGTTTCCAGAGAGTTGTTTCGGAGAGAATCATCGTGTAGGGGCGTTCGTAGTCGTTCGTCACACCGTGGTAGTCTCCGTGTTTCCGTGTGTGTGATCTTATCGTCAAGCCGCTAACGAGGATTCCGCACTCGTTTGACGGTGTCGCGTCGAGATAGATCCGTAGAGTCAAGACCTTTCACGAACCGGAACCAGTGGTACCTTCATTCGAAACTATCGACCATGACTCATCATCCATTCCCACACTCACCCTGAGCTTCCATCTCGTTCACCCCTTCCACACAAGACAAAATGGACCCGGAGTCACCCAATTGAACTAATCATTGGTGATCTATGTACCGGTGTCCAAACTCGAAGGGCATCTGCTAATGAATGTCTGTTTTGCGTCATTTCTTAGTATGATAGAGTCTGATCGTGTGGATGAAGCCTTGAAAGATCCTGACTGGATTGTGGCAATGCAAAAAGAGCTCAACCAGTTTGAACAGCTCAGAGTATGGCGGTTAGTTCCCAAACCCAAAGACTGAACCATAATCGGAACAAAGTTGATTTTTAAGAACAAACGGGATGAAAACGGTATCGTCATAAGGAATAAAGCAAGACTTGTCGCCAAAGGTTACCGACAGCAAGAAGGCATAGATTATGACGAGACCTTCGCTCTAGTTGCATGGATAGAAGCGATCCGAATCTTCTTGGCGTATGCGGCACACAAAGACTTCAAAGTGTACCAGATGGACGTCAAGACAGCTTTCCTGAACGGTGAACTCAACAAAGAGGTGTACGTTGAACAACCACAAGGATTTATTGATGCACATAAACCAAACCATGTTTATGTGGTAGACAAAGCCATCTATGGTTTGAAACAAGCACCTCGAGCATGGTATGACAGTCTTTCCAACTTTCTTATCTCAGCTGGTTTCAGCAAAGGTGTGGTGGACACAACATTGTTCACTAAAAGGGAAGGCCAACACATAATGCTAGTCCAAATATATGCCGACGATATTATATTTGGATCTACTGACTATAATTTCTGTAATGATTTCTCATCCCTAATGGAGTCCAGGTTTGAGATTGAGTATGATGGGGGAAATTAACTTTTTCCTCGGATTACAAGTCAAAAAACTTGGAAATAGGATTTTTGTGAACCAGTCGAAATATACTCTTGACATTCTCAAGAAGTATAAGTTAGACTCTTGACCGAGAGTATCGCAACTCCCATGGCTTCAAACTGTAAGTTAGACACTGATCCTACCAGGAAAAGTGTCGACAATACAACTTACAGAGGAATCCAGACATTATAATTTCAACATGTCTTTGTACTCGTTTTCAGGCCGACCCAAAAGAATCACACCTAACTGCGGTAAAACCACATTTTTTTGTTATCTTAAGGGTACACCCGATCTTGGTCTCTGGTATCCAAAGGGAACCAACTTTGATCTTTTGGCCTTTTCAGATGCTGATTTTGCAGGTTGTAGAGTTGATAGGAAAAGCTCATCAGGCGGAATACAGTTTTTGGGAGACAGGCCGGTGAGTTGGTCCTCCAAAAATCAAAATTGTGTTTCAACATCCACAGCAGAAGCTGAGTATGTAGCAGCAGCAAGTTGTTGCTCTCAGGTGCTGTGGATGAGAACACAGTTACGTGATTATGGGTTCTCGCTCACCAATATCCCAATATACTGTGATTCTAGAAGTGCGACTGCTATTTCTTGCAATCCCGTGCAGCACTCACGAACAAAACATATAGACATCAGATATCATTTTATTAAAGATCACGTAGAAAAGGGAACAATTGAATTGTATTTTGTAGGCACAGAATATCAACTTGCTGATATTTTTACAAAAGCTTTAGACGAACCTCGTTTTCAGTTTTTAGTATCATATATCGACATGTTGAATCCACCTTCTAGTTAAATTTCAGATATTTTCTAAAATAATTCTATTTCAAACATACATGTTTGAAATTCCTTTATTTAGAAAATATCTGTTATTTAAATTTAAAGGTTGTGTCACAAAATTAAATTCAATATTTCTTTATCTATGTACATTTTTAATGATTAATAATCCTGAAATTTGCTATGTGAATTGTTCATAATTGAGTGGGACGCTAATATTTCCAGGTTTGTCTGTATTTCAATGGGTATAAAGGTTCTAGATTAGAAACGATATGGGTTTAATTGCGGGGGAGTATTTTCAGGATGTTAGTTTATGTAATCTTAGTTCTTAATTTTCTAAAATTTAAAGTCTTAGGCTGTTTTAATTTTAATTTCATTTTATGAAATCCTTCAGAAAAACTCAAAAAGATTTTATGTTTTATTTAGCTTGTTAATTTACCAAAAACTCAAAAAGATTTTATTTGTGTCTCAGTCAAATATTTGTTTTGTCTCTTTAATAGAAAAACTCAAAAATATTTTCTGTTGGTTCTTACTTTATTTTTATTTTTTATTATTTTTACTGTAGTTTAAAGTAATGATACGTTTATTAACTCAGTTGAGTTTAGCTATTATATTTTTTACCTTAGTCTAAATCAGAAATTACAAAAAGATTTTTTAATTGGGCTCAATTTTCATTTTTAGAATCTAGGTACAATTTTTTTAAGCCCATCTTGTTCTATTTTAAATTCGGCTGGCCCATTATAATTCAAAAAGCGCGGGTCCTGACTGACTTGACCCGCCCCGCCAATTTAAATAGGCGGGTATGGATTTCTTCTCCATTAAGTTATTTCATCTTCTCTATTTTCCCTCACTGTCGCTTACCCAAACCGCCATATCCAACATTTTTCAAGCTTCAAAGCTTCACAATCAACCGATTTTCATCATTTTTCTTGCCTCTGCATCATCAGGTATCCCTTTTCTTCTTTTATTTCAGTTTGTAACATCTTATATTATGTTTTTAGTTTTCGAATTCTTAAGGGTTTTTATATTCGGTTTTTAGCATTTTTAGGTAGTTTAATCTATGTATTTTCAGTTCTTGTAGTTATATAAAATGTTCATTACATGTTTTTGCATTAGGATCTGCATTTTTATGCATTTTTAAGACTTTTTAGAACTGTTCACGTTGCATGTGCATGAACTCATAAATTGCGAAAATTGACTGAGTCCTCAATTCGTACCATCCGAAGTTCGGACCATCCGAAATTCAGATGAGCCCTACTTAGGAAATTTTTCAGTTTTCAATGTTCACATTTATGAACCCATCCGAAATTCGGATGCGTCCGAATTTCGGATCAGTAGACAATACATAGAAAATATACAAGTATATTATGTGTATCAACTGCAATTCTGACCATTCGAAATTCGGATGGACTCATATAATATCAATTGTATATTTTATCCAACTAAGTCCTTATCCCGGTCCATCCGAATTCGGATACGGTCCATCCGAATTCGATCCTCATCTGAATTATTCATTTATGTTTATTTTTCTAAGTATTTACCATTTTAACAATCATCGGAATTCGAACAATCCGAATTCGGTCCCCATCCGCATTTTGGTTCACCCATCTTTAGCTTCATACTTAGTTTTTCATGCATCATTTTCATCCGAATTTCTATCCCACCAGAAATTCGGATCATTTCATTCGAATTTCCCATGATCCAAATTCGGATCGCTATTCATCCGAATTTCGGCCCATCCGAAAAAAATTTCCATTTTTGCATTTCTACAAAAATAAAAATAAAAAATCACAAAAATATTCCATGTCCTATGCACCATTGATTAGAGTTAGGATAAGTGTTTGAGTGAAAATGTCTATTCTAACATTGGTCTCTTAACGATTGACTTTGGACTTTATTCAGTAGAAAAGACCCGATGTTTTAAACAGAATAGACAGTTTCAAATTCACACTTATTTCAGACTTAGTATCAATGCTTCATTCTTTTAAGTCTGATATACTAACACTGTTGCATGTTTACAGGACTCATGGATCCGCAAATCATCTTAACCCTTCCGCATTCTCCGCTACCAAATAACAATGCCCAACTACCTGAAGAATCTCTTCTTCTCTCTTCCCAATTTGTTGAGTTTTTCCCTCACAACTGGCAACTTGACCTTTCAACCCTTCGCCACGAAGCCGAGGATATCACGTTTGATATTCTCAAAGGCCACCTCATTTTCTACGCCCTAACTACCGCCATTTCTGTACCTTCCATTTACCTCCAACAGTTTTGGCATCACCTAACCTTCGTATTTGATGTCGAACCTCACTTTACCACTACAATCGATTCTGTTCCCATCAAAATCACCCAAGAAGCCATTCGTCATATTCTCCGCCTACCCTCCGAAAACCATTTCGTCTCTAAATACGCTTTTGCCCCCATTCCTTCTCCCATCCAAACCCTGCAAGAAATCCAGACCTTAGGATGTGATGGCTAACTCACCAGGCCATCAGAATTCCGGACAAAGCACCTTCAATCTCACTGGAAAGTCCTGTTTGACATCATCAACAAGTGCTTCACAGGCAAACATTCAAGACATGACTCCGCATTTATTCAAGTACTTGCGATGTTTGCCGCCTTTGCATACGATCGTCATTATGATTATGCATTTATTCAAGAGAGCGGTTCTAGAGAAACGAACCCGAAGAGGACGCAAATACATTCCGTTCCAAAGGTTTCTACAACTCATCATACAATATGCCATGGATCAGGATGAGGAAATACATGAACGTCCCGAGGCTGATGTCTACTTCACGGTCTCCCTTCAACGAATCAAGATCCCAACAGCCATTGCCAATGTTGCGGTAAGGGACATTCCATTATTGCTGCTTCATCAAGCAGTTCAAACCAGAAAGCGTAAGGGACTACATCCGGATGAGGCTCAGTCAGATCCGACTGAGCCTAACCAGTCCGAAGGAGAGGAGCGTATGAGTGAGATCGAGGGAGTTGAAGCTGTAATTGAAAATATTTTGGGTACCGGTGAGCGGGAGATGTCTGAGGTAAGGGACGGTGTAGAGGGTGAGCAGGAAGAGACGGTCGACTCAGAACGGATCGTCTCTATCTAATTGAGGGATGAGAGTGCTTTATCTTAGGGTGTTCTAAGCCCTATGAGCCGGACTACCCACGATAAGACCACTAGTACAGTGGTCGAACTTACCCCAACCATCCACTCAGTTTCCCCTCAACGGGAAACAATTTCATTCCACGGGGAGTCTGCACATACACCATCACCCTCTCTCGGAGAGAGGTGGTGTTGAAGCAGGTCACCTTTCGTCCCCGGTGACCATCTTTCATTTGTCCACAGCTCACACCACACCCCGACACACTACGCATGACGCCTCCGTGGTGTCCATTCCTGAACAAGCCGCCTTCGTGGCGGCTCCGCAAACTTTCGGATCTGAGCTTCTCGTAGAGGAGCTAGAGATGATGGATGGAAGACCTGGTGTTGACCAACAACCTCCATCAATATCAGTCCATCCCGAGATATCTCTCGAGATGTTAACAGCGACTCTACGTGCTGCTGGTTTTGTTACCTGGGCTGACCTGGATGCCCATAAGGCAGCTTCCGAGGAGCGACACACCGCCCTGTTATCATTTCTCAAGGGTAAGGGTGTTCCATCTGAGGAACAACCGCCACCAGGTACCCGCATAGTCCAACATCAAATAGTTGAGCTCTCCGATAAGATGGACAATCTCACTCGTCTGATTCTTCAAATCCAAGAGCAGCTTAATGGCCGAATGGACCGCTTGGAATCAGCAGTCATTGAACTTTAATTCCGTCCTCAGGCTGAATCCCTAAAAAGAAAACATGACGAATAAGACGACCTAGATCGTCATGAGGGGGGAAAACGCCAAAGGGTTTAATCTGAGGGCGAGATGCTTAACGTATGGTGAGCAGTAGCTGGGGGTACAGAGCAAGGGTTTGAGGAAAAGGGTTCAGAGGATCAGGAAATGGTGGAAGATGATCCTATTTTTGAAGGTCTCGCCCCATTAGATCCACTTTCAGCAATGGTGGAGTTTGATCCAATTTTTGAAAAGGTTGAGGTCATATTAGTGTCTGATTCAGACTCTGATACCGACCAAGACTATCCTTCAATTGTCCCAAATCCTGAACCTGAGTCTCCCCAAAAATCATCATCATCGTTTGAATTCTCAAATTACCCACCCCACTTGCCTCAACAAGAAATCTTATCCTCTATCCAAGCTACCTCCCCTACTCCCATAGAAACCCCACCAGTCCAAATTTCCCCCATAGTCCAAGAAATCCCACCAGCCCAATCAACCCTTCCAGCCCAAACAACCGAGGCTTCAGGTCCAAGAACCGTGGACTGCTTTGATAATAGACCTGAAGTAACTCCAATGCACGACATACACGATCTAGAATGGGTTCAATGGTATTCAAAGGGTGGGGTGCAGTCTCTGTCGGAAGAATTAAAAGAAGAGTTAAGGTAGGACCGGAGGGGTCGAATTTTGAAATTACTTGAAGCTCCTCCAGTAGAGCTAGAAGAACCTCCGGTCCAACGCTTCAAAGATATTTTGCGAAAATTCTCTGCTGAGGAATTTCATAGTCCCTTTCTTGAAGACAGATTAAAAATGGTGTTCAGAAAGGAACTCGGGTCTTATAGCAAACGTTTACGTTTGTTGATGGTTTGTCTGACGCATCCAGAGCTAAACAAGCGGAGTACAACCAAATGATGCTTAAAGACAAAAAGCCAAAGGAAGAACTATTTTCTCTTATTATAAGATGTAGATATAGATATAAATATATAAATAGATATAGATGTTTGTATTATATTTTAATTTTTTCATTGTTCAAGGTTTTGAAAATGATAATTATTCCTTTTATAAGTTTGAAAAGAAAATTTTTTTCCAAGTATGAAAAAAATACTATTATTTTATTAAATTTCTATATTTTTCTAACTTATAAAATTATTTATTTTATTTCAAGTATTATACATAAAAATGTATTCTATTATCAGTATTTTTTTTAAATATTAGTTTTTGATAGAAAAAGTTAATGGTATACAAAAGGTATTTTAAAATTATTTTAGGTAAACAGAATAATATGGATTATTCATTAATTTTAATTTAATTTATTAGATGACATCTATTACCAAAATAAGAGTTATCTTATTTTAGGAAAAAAACAGCAGGAAATTTAATAAATTGGAGCTCTAAGGGAATAACCATTTTCTTTTAATATAAGATATAGTTTATATAATTTTAGATAAAACATTTTAGGTAAATTAGAGATTAAATTAGGAAGTATTAAAATCGTTTAATTATATTAGTAATCTTTTAGTTTCTTTATTAATCAATTGTATAAGTTAATTGGAAGAGTTACTTTAGGCAAAATGGGCGGGAAAACAAAAATTAGAAGAGCTAAGGGGATGACAAGTGGCACAAATTATTTTGCTTGATTAATATATATAGAATACAGATATAGATATAAATATAGAGAGTTGGGTTCAATGGAAAACTTATATGCATCGGAAAATCCGGGAACCACTTTATAGTCATTGGATCAGGTGATGCATCACGCCGAAAGTCGATGCATCACGCGGGAAATTTGATGCATCACCTTGAAATTGTGATGCATTTGTGGTGGTGCATGGAGGTTTTCCAAAATTTTCCATTGAACCCCCTCTGGATATAGATATGGATATAGTTTATAATAAGCCAAAAACACATAACCAATTATTTTACTTTCAATAAGATTAAAGTAATATATATTTACAATTAGATTAATTAATCTTAAGAAAAGGTGAACCATAAAGTTAAAGTTGGGTGCACAAACGAGGAGCTACCTTTACAAACTAATATTATCTGTTTTATAAAAAGATATATACATTTATAATTATATTTTAATAGGCAATCAAGAAATAAAAGACAATTAAATTCTGTCAACCACTTATTTAAATACATAATTAGCATCTCTTTTAACCCATTCAATTTCCATTGTTTCTACTTCTTAATTTTCCATCTCTTGATCCTTGTATTTTTTTTCTTTGGGGGATTATGTCTTTTATGAATGAGTTTGATCACCTCAAAATTCAATTCGAAGATGTCGTATCGGCCACTAACAACTTTTCTCGTGAGAACTTAATCGGTCGTGGTGGGTTTGGACCGGTGTACAAAGGAGAACTTTGTCTCCCACAGGGACAAACCGTGGTTGCTTTTAAGAAGTTGGATCGTAAATTCGGGCAAGGCAATATTGAGTTTTGGAAGGAGGTTATGATGCTTTCTAAATACCGACATGAAAATTTGGTCAGTCTCATGCACTTTTGCATCAGGGGTGATGATATGATTCTTGTTTATGAGTATGCATCTCGTGGAAGCCTTGATCGCTACCTAAGTGACCCCAATCTAACATGGATCCAACGGCTCAAAATATGTGTTGGGGTTGCACGTGCGCTGTGTTACCTTCATGATCCAATGGATACTCAACAAAGACTTCTCCATCGAGATATTAAAGTTCAAACATCCTACTCGATGAGAAATGGACTGCCAAGATTTCTGATTTTGGTCTGTCAAAAGCAGGTCCGGCTAACCAACCCCAGACATATCTTTTCTCTAATGTTGTTGGAACGCCTGGTTATTGTGATCCATTGTATCTTGAGACCGGAATTCTATCAAAAGAGTCAGATGTATATTCTTTTGGAGTGGTATTGTTTGAATTACTATGTGGGAGATTATGCGTCGAATATTGCAATAATAAGCCACATGATATATTAGTGCCTAAGTGGAGAAAAAGCTACGAGGAGAAGGGATTACAAGACATTATATTTCATCGTCTAAAAGAACAAATGGAATTGGGTTCTTTTGATACGTTTTCAGACATTGCATATCGATGTGTGAAAAAATCTCGTGAAGAACGACCAACGATGGTTGAGATCTTGAAACAACTTGAGCTTGCACTTCAACAACAAGTAAGTTGATTAATTTACGACTATAGATAATATTTTAAGAGATAATCAAAAGACTAACCATTTTTTTGAGTGGTATGAGTGTTTGGATTTGTTTTTGAAAAAATGTTGTAGTGTTTTGGAAACTAATAACAGATAATAGTTGTATCAAAAAGTGTTGCCGGAAATGTAGTGTTTGGTTTAACTTCTGGTGTTTGATATCATAATTATCAAATAATCAGTTTTTAAAGTCTTAACTTGTAAAATAACCAAATAATCACTTATTAAGCAAATAAGCTACATTTTCTTATGAATAAGAGGAGGTTTGGATTTGCGTTTAAAAAAGTGCTGTAGCGTTTTGGAAACTAATAATCAGATAATTGCTGTAGCAAAAAGTGCTGCAGGAAATGTAGTGTTTGGTTTAGCTTCTGCTGTTTGATATCATAATTATCAAATAATCAGTTTTTAAAGTGTTTGGATTTGCGTTTTTACTTGTAAAATGACCAAGTAATCACTTATTAAGCAAATAAGCTACAATTTTTAACTTATAAAAAAGTATGGTAGGACAAACGCTAAACGCAAATAACCACTTATTAACGTATGCAATCCAAACACTTTAAACCAATTATTTGCGTTATTGTAACGTAATAAGCTAATAATCACGTCTATAACGCAAAACCAAACACCCTCTAAGTGTAGTAGGATTAACTCTAAACGCAAATAATCACTTATTAACGTATGTAATCCAAACACTTTAAACAGATTATTTATGTTATTGTAGCATAATAAAATAATAATCCCGTTTATAATGCAAAACTAAACATCTTATAAGAATATTTAGAAAGAAGTAACAAAAATCATATTAACCATAAGTTTTATGATATGTTTTTCATGATTTCTTATTTTTTGTGATATATACTTTTTAATATATTATATGTCAAATCCTAATGTTTACTGTATGTCAAATCCTAAAGATTTTATCACATAATTAAAATTTTGAGGTGTTCAACTTAATTTCATCACAATAAAGCATTATAAGGTACATATGACGAATTTTTTGTAGTCACAAAAACGTTATCACAATAATAAACTATTAAATTGATCAAGGAACTTTACTCTGTATTTTTAAACACACTACTCTAAAAAGTGGCTAATTTTTATGTTTATCCTATATGTTAATGCACCGAAAAAAGTTAAATAAAGACACAAAATATTGATTATTATTATTATTATAGAACAACAATAATGTATTTTGGAAAAAAACCTCTGGCACAACGTTACAAAAAGGCCTAAAAACCATAACAAACTACTACTTAAAAGACGACTACGAATACAAGTCATGTACCCAGTTCCTTTAAAAAATTTTACAAATAATTAAATTTAATACATTGATTATTAACAGGAGGCTATGGAAGATCTTGGAAAAAGGGTGAACTTTGAAGAATTGATTAGGATTGCTGATCTTGCTGAACCTGCTCTATCTTATGGATCCCAAAGTCAACTTCTTGTGCTTCTCTTAAATGGCATTCTTGTTGACCATGGATATTCGGTAATCACATTTTCTTTTTTATATTATATGTTTTGCATTTGCTTTAAGTTAAGCGCTGCTCGCTTGTCGAAAAATCTTCCAAAATTTTCATATCAGATTTTCTAAAAAATAAGGTGGTATTCGGTAGGGGTGTGCAAAATAACCGAATCCAAATAACCCACCCGAACCGAACCTTATTCGGGTTAAATGGGTCGGGTTATTCGGTTTTCAGGTTTGTTAATCGGGTTAAATGGTAACCGAATAAGGTTTTCGGTTCGGGTATCGGGTGGGAAGCAAAAAAATCGGGTTACCCAAATAACCCGAATAACCCATATATCAATAATTAAAAAATTAATAATACTAATATATCATCTCATCTTGCCATCTTGGCATCTTGCGTCTACTTTAGTAAAGATGTAGGTTTTTATTTTTTACAAACCAAAAACACGTCTCTTTTCGACTCTTCCACGGTTACCTAGCCTATATATAGAATATAAATACTTAAATACTTAATTTTAAACTTTTTAACCCGCTTAACCCGTTTTACCCATTTTACCCAACCCATTTAACTCATTTAAACCATTTTATAGAGGATTCTATTATTTTACTAAAACCGATTAACCCATTAAACCCAACCCGAATAACCCGATACTCATTTAACCCAAAACTGATTAACATGTTCTCTTATTTGGTTCGGGTTCGGGTAGTTATCATATACCCTCATACCCGAATAATCCGAACTGAATAAATCGAAACCCGTTTAACCTGCCCGAATAACACCCCTAGTATTCGGATAGCAAGATTTGATATAACACGATTCTAATATGACAGATGTTGAAATTATCAAGATTTATATATGACATGATTTGAGTCTGGTCATGTTTTTGGTTTAAAGAAGGATTTATTATGAAAAAAACCAACATGTTTTTATGTTTTTTTGCGTTTTCGACCCTCCATATTATTTTTTCCATAAAAGTCTTCAATTTAATTTTTTTCTTTCTGGTTTAGTGAAATTTGGACATTAGAACCCGATTTTCAAGTTTTTAAAAAACCGGTTCACATATTATAACCGGGGTCTAATGTCCAAATTTCACTAAACCAAAAAGAAAAAATTAACTTGAGTTTTTTCATGGAAAAAAATAACATGATGGACGAAAATACAAAAAACATGAAAACATGTTGGTTTTTTTATAATAAACCCTTTAAAGAATTTCAAATTTAATTATTTGTTTAATATTATAACAAATTCTCATTTCTGCAAGAGAACATTACGATCCTACACTACTATAGTACTATATATCTAAGGAGGTTTTAGCTAGAAACTCAGATTACCATGGTCATAAAAACTTTTATCCCTATTTGGGTATTCTGGTTATAAACTTCCTTTTTCAATGAAAAAAATTAAGGTTATATCTCTTACAACATGATATTTTTTTGCAAATACCAAGCATGAATTAGCTCAAGCATAGTATCCACTATTATGTTTCTGGACTATCATGATCTTAGATTGAAACAAAAATTAAAGAACGGAAGAGATTACATCATTCCTGTTCGAGGACCACCATGCTTTCATAAGCATTAATTGTCGAGGGCCCAAGAAATATATTTCCTCAATAAAAGGAGATGAAAATCACATCTTGACTACTTAGGCTTTCATTTACGGCTTCCACTGAATCAAATTTCAAAATCGTTATGATCATTGAGTTACGAATGACGGTATTTAAGTAAAGAGTAGAATGATCGTCATACTGAAGTAGGTAAGCACCTCAGGTATTGAAGATTACCTTGATTGAGATTACTCATGATAGTGATCCACGGAGTAATCTCAATGTGAGTCATTTCAATATTTGTTCGCAACAATTAAACATTTGTGGATTTGACTCAACCTATTGCTATATTCATCATCATGAATATCAACCAAAAACCAAATTAGCATCAAACCTTGTTGTGGTTCCCACGACAACAAGTAGCTATACAAACTTTAGAATGTATTCCAAATTCATTCATGGAATTTTAAAAAATGCAATTTTTGAACGACATTAAATACGTTATGTTAAACCTAATCTTCTCAATGACATTAAGATATTCTCGTATTCAATGCTATTGTTCCTTCGATGAATATAACGGTGATTTGATCATGCTTGATCATTAGGGAGTGTGTTCTTTTAGTTAACCACTTTAACTCAATCACTGTACCTTTTCTGAAACTACACTAGTATTTATCACAACACTTTGTACTCATCTTATATCCTATTTGATTACACTCAAGAATTATAAGTATTAGCATATATGTAGTTTCTAAAATAGTTTGCATAGTTGGAGGGTTGCTTTTGTCATTATCTTATTCATTGTTTATATATGCGTGTGTGTGTGTGTGTATATATATATATATATCCCTTTATTGTTCATTGTAATGCAATACTCTATTATCAATAAACCCTAGCCCTTTTTCGTAAACCCTGGTTTCTTTTTCTTATTGTTCATCATGTATGGTATCAGAGCATGGTTATTGATCAAAGGTCAAGTTTTATATAGCACTAGTGTGCGGATCGTTCGTCATTCTTCGTTTTTCGTTCTCGATTGATGTTTTTCATTGCTGTGGTATTTCGTCGTTCTTCGTTCTCAATTTCAATTGATGTCTTTCGTCGCTATGGTTTGCCGTGGTGAGTTCGCTTTATTCTTCGTACTTGATTGATGTCTTGATTCTCTATTTTCATCACTATGATTAGGTTTGCGATTTCCGTTGTTGTGACTCGTTGGTATTCTTTCTCTTTGCGGTTATTCTTTGATTCTTGTCGTTGTGTTTGATTGTTATTCATGATTTGTGGTTTATTGTGTATTGATAATGGTTGCTCGCAAAGATGATTCTCTACAGTCAAATAGTATTCAACTTGAAGGTACCAATTATGCGTATTGGAGTTATGTTATGAAAAAATTTTGTGTGGTAAATCTATGTAGGGTTATGTGATTGGTATGAAAGATATATCTACGAATAAGGCTGCTGAAAATTATGCAACCTTACTTGATACTTAGGAGAAAGATAACGCAAAGATCCTTACTTGGTTTAATAATTCTGTTACGCAATCGATCGACATCCATTTAGCCAAGTACGACACTGCTAAGGAAGTCTGGGACCATTTGGAGAGGCTATCCAGTCAGTCCAATTTTGCAAAACTATATCAATTAAAAATAGACATTTGTGCATTACACCATAATGATATGAGTGTTCAAGCTTTCTATTCTGCTGTGTCAAATCTTCGGAATCAGTTGGCACTCTTTGAATCAGCAGAGTTAAAGTCGTTTGGTTTGTATCTTTCTAGGAGGGAAGAACAACGTCTAGTACAGTTTTTTATGGCACTCCGATCTAATTTTGAAGGATTATATGGGACAATCCTTCATCGCTCTCCTCTTCCCTCGGTAGATTCGGTTGTCCATGAATTAGTTGCTGAAGAAACTCGTCTTAGATCTACATTTTGATAAAAGCTCAAACTCTTCATCGACTCCTGCTGTTTTGGCCACCCCACAACATTCTGTTGACAAATCGGCTCCTAAAGTTGCTTACGATGAGTGTGCTTTTTGTAAGGGGAAGAATCCTTGGAAGCCTCGGTGTCCGATTTTACTTGTCAGGGGTAAACAATAGGATAAACAACAACAGCATCAAAGGCCTCCGCAACGGAATAAATCTCTTGGACAGTCTCAGCATCAACATCGTCCTACAAGTTCCACTCATTGGGTTCCTCGTCTGCCTCAGTTTAATACTGCTACTGTTGTGCCTTCATTGGATCATTATAACGTCACACCACATTTCGTCTTGGATCCTCAAGTATTTGAGCAGTTTAAACAATTTTTTGCTTCCTGGTCTGCTGCCATGTCTGCTTCTCACTCAGGACTAACCTCTTCGACTAAATCAGACATGCCTCCATCTTTATAGATATTAGACTCTAAGGTATCGCATCATATGTTACCTCGTCTGTCATCGTTTATTTCTTTGTCTCTAGGTTCTTCTACACCTGTAATGACTGTTAATGGCACATCTATGCCACTAGAAAGTGTTGGCTCTACTGTTACCTCTCGTGTGTCTCTACATGATGTGTATTATATTCCTAGTCATTCTTTAAACCTTGTTTCTGTTAGTCAACTATGCAAATCGGGTTATTGTATTTTCTTTTCTGATTTAACTTGTTGTGTTCACGACCCGCTTTCTTAGAAGGTGATTAGGACATGCCGTAAGCTAGGAGAGCTCTATGTTTTGGACAATCTCAGATTTTCAGATGTGGCTGCTTCAAGTGTCGATTTATCTTCTTTTCGTTTGAGTAATTTGTCTTCTGATTTCTACATATGGCACTCTTGTTTAGGTCATGTTTCAGCGTCTCGTTTACAGTTTTTGGCCTCTACAAGCGCTCTAGGTCAATTGAATTATTCACATATATCTTTTGTAGTGGTTGTAAACCGGAAAAATTTTTCGTTTTACCATTTAATAATCTATTGTTCTTTCGCACCATTTGATCTGATTCGTTCTGATGCGTGGAGACCTTCTCTTGTGTCCTTTAAAATGGGTGCTAGATATTATGTTTCTTTTATTGATGACTATACTCGTTATACATGGATCTATATGATGAAACACAGGTCTGAATTGTTGTCCATCTATAAAGATTTTCGTGCTCTGGTTAAAACCAAACATTCAGCGGTCATCAAATGTTTTCGTTGTGACTTAGGAGGTGAATATACCTCTAATGCCTTCACCCGGTTACTTATTTTTTATGGTACAATGTATCAAACGTCGTGTACCGATACCCCTCAACAAAATGGTGTTGTCGAACGAAGTAAAGATGAGATTAATAAAGTCAAAGATCTGTTAAAGGAGAACTTTAAAATGAAAGAATTGGATGAAGCAAAGAAAATTCTGGGAATTGAGATATTCAGAGATAGAAAGAAGAAAGTTCTCACTCTAACTCAAACTCGGTATGTTGAGAGGATACTTCAGAGGTTTAATATGGAAAGTGCAAAAACAGTGACATCTCCCATTGATTCACACTTTAAACTGTGAAACAGAGACAGTCCTCAAACAGAAGAAAATCTCATGGTATGTACAACGCCTGACATAGCCTATGCTACTGGAATTATAAGCAGGGTTCTTCCAAATCTAGGTAAGAATCATTGGGATGCAGTAAAGTGGGTGCTGAGATATTTAAAAGGAACAAAGAATGTGGGTTTGCATTATGGTTTGGCTACTAGTCATACAGGAATCAATGTGATAGGCTACACTGATTCTGACTTTGCTAAAAATGTTGACAGATGACGATCCATAAGTGGATATATATTTCAAGTGTTTGGATGTACTATAAGTGGGAAGTCAATTCTGCAAAAGGTGGTAGCATTGTCTTCGACAGAAGCTAAATACATTGCACTGACTGATGGGATAAAGGAAGCAATCTGGATAAAAGGATTACTTGCAGAATTGGGAGTTGATTCAAGTAATTCATTGATTTTGTGTGATAGTCAAAGTGCTATTCATTTGTCCAAAAATCAAGTATTTCATGACATAACGAAGCATATAAATGTAAAGTTGCATTTCATCAGAGATATTATCAATTCAAAAGAAGTTGATGTGGAGAAAATGCATACCGATGATAATGATGCAGATATGCTTACTAAACCATTGCCTGGAATCAAGTTTCAGAGTTGTTTGGAAAATCTAAAAGTTCTGCCACAAAGAGATTAAATTAAGATGGAGAATGTGATATATAAAGTTGGTGATAGTATGTTTTAGTCTCTTTGTTCAGGTGTATATTGTGTAAATGTCAAATTTAAATTTAGTTGGATAATGGTGTTAACTAAGTCTTAGTTTGTTACATGTAGTTGAAGTGTATAAATAGGCAGGTAGATTCATTGGTGTAGGGATAGCTTGTGATAATTCTCATTCATAATAATTGATCTTCTCGACTTCTCTTTCGTTCATCTTCAATTCATCTTGTTTCTAATTCTTCTACACAAACATATGCGATGTACGTGTTTTTATGTATACTAATTCTTTGTTTTCAATTTTTCATTGAACAGTCCATTTCAATAAATAAGAATGGACAACTTTGTGAGATGGTATCTGCGATAAAGTGTAGTGTCTCTTTTCGTCACAAATTATTGCATTTACCACGAGATTCGAGGTTAGTGACTTTTCTATTGATTAATTGGGTAAATAAATATCTTTACTATTATTTCTTCTAATTTGTATATAAATATTTTGGGTTAAGTACTATTTCGACCATCAAATTTTCAAGCGTGTCTCATTTAACCACTAAACTATTTTTTGTCCTGATTTAGCTACTAAACTTTTGTTTAGTGTCAATTGCATCAAAAGGTAACCTACTGTTACATTTTTTTTATAATTTGGGTAACATACTAACATACTAATTTTATTGCTTATCAAGGTATCATACTTTCCAAATCAAGTCAATCAAGATAATCATATCAGATTGAAAGATAAAAATTACTTACGTTACAGTTTAATTGTTTGGTCAGCATTTTTTTTTTTACAAAAATGACTGTTTAATTGTTATATGATCTACACTATTTTGTGCAATTTAAAAGTACTTTTTTTTATAATACCTTGCTACTTTGAGCAAATTAAAAAATAATTAAGCAATTTAGAAATTTAAAAACTGATAACTGGATAAAGAAACTGTCATCTCAGTAATTTTTACCTTTCAATCCGATACGGTTACCTTGATTAATTGATTTGGAAAGTATGTTACCTCAAATTGAAAAAAATTTAGTATGTTAACCAAATTGAAAAACAGTGACAATAGTTACCTTTTGACGTAATTAACCCTAAAACTAATGGCTAAATCGGTACAAAATATGATAGTTTAGTGGTCAAATCGAGACAATTTTCAGTGATTAAATCGGTAAAAAGAAAGTTTAGTATATACAAATAAATAGTTTAGTGACTAAATCGAGATAAAAATTTGTTTAATGGTACATAGATTTTTTCCTACACATATGATACATTTTTACATATGATACATCCAACTTCTACATGTATACAAAAAATAGTTTATGTACCTAGATTTTTTCCTACACTTTTTGACATATGATGCATCCAACTTTCAAGTGTGTCTCATCCAATACTACCGGATAAATACAATGTTGACGTGTACTTTGTTCATGTGTTTTGATTTATGTTGCGTACTTTCAAAAAGGCTTCGATTTAGGTTGGGTATTTTCAAGAATGTTCTCATTTTGTGGTTGAACAACCTAATAACTGATATTATTTTACATAATATTTCGTTTATCGACGTCTTCCTTCGAACCACCGTTATATTAAAGCAAACTGATACCAATTATCAAGTTTTTTAACTACCATTTTGAAAAAAACACAAATTAATTAAATTAGAACACTTTTAAAAACATAGTCTAAATCAAAACTATGTGTGTATCATGAAACGTAACAGTGACGTATGATGTTGTCTTTTATATATAACGATTATATTAATAAGGGTGGGTTCAATGGAGAACCTCTATGCATCGAAGAACTTTGGAGAACCACAATGCATCACTAGAAAATCGTAATGCATCACCTAGAATTCGATACATCATGTGGGAACTTGATGCATTACGTGGAAATAATGATGCATCATGGGTGAATTGTGATGCATTTGTGGTGGTGCATGAAGGTTCTTCAAGGTTCTTCGATGCATGAAGGTTCTCCATTGAACCCCCTCTATATGAATAAAATACATTCTAACCTGTTTAATTAATAGAACAAACTATATAAATTTAATTAATAGATTTATCTCAATTTATACTTTAAATCCTCAAAATACATATCAGTTTCACTAATAAATTACTAGAACGATGTCATCAACGCCTTCTAAATGATATACTTATATAATTTTAATCCTAAAATTAACATTAATTTAAATTATATATATATATATATATATATATATATATATATATATATATATATATATATATATATATATATATATATATATATATATATATATATATATATATATATATATATATATATATATATAGAGGGAGGTTCAATTGAGCACTTTTATGCATCGAGGTACAAAAGTACCTATATCATCCATTAGATCAAAAAATTGTATGGATTAGATTAATGGCAAAAGGGTAAATAGTTGGACAATTTTATGCATCTTGTGCATTATAGAAACAAGGAAAGAAGGGCATTTTGGGGAATGTGCATACCTCATTAAATTTAATATTTCAACAAATAATCAAATAATAAATGCTAAATAAATTCAATTGATACATTTCCAAATTTAAAAAAATTACACAAATTCAAAAAAGATGATGGAGATCGATGCATTTCATCGTTAATCGTGTTTATCTATGCATTGTGTTAAAAAAATGCATTTAACAAAAAAAAAAATACACAAATTCATTTATGCATCGTGTTCAACTTGTTCATCATTCTTTTATGCATCGTGTTTGTCGTTCATATTTTTCATTCAGTTATGCATCATGTTCAACTTGTTCATCATTCATCTATGCATCGTCATTGTTCATCATCCATTTATGCATCATCATTTTCCGTTGTTCATCGTTCATCATCCATCTATGCATTGTCATTGTTCATCATCCATCTATGCATTATCATTATTCATCGTTCATCATCCATCTATGCATCATGTTCTTCATAATTATCATCGGTTACATCTCTTGTTCATGTTCATCATCATCGTTGTTCATCGTTAATCTTCGTCTTCAAATCATTATCATCTAAGAAAAATCATGAAGAACACGATTATAGAGAGAGAGAGAGAGAGAGAGAGAGAGAGAGAGAGAAATGAGGATGAAAATGAGGAATGTAGTTAATATGAGATTTTAATTCAAAATGTAACTCCTAATTATCATTTAATGATTCTTAGAAATAAATTAATTATCATGTCTTTAGTTTTCCCTAAATGCCCTTTGTGCACCCTTGGTGGATTATCCGATGCACAAAAGTGCCTCGAGGTGCCCCGATGCATAAAAGTTCTCAATTGAACCTCAATCTATATATATATATATATATATATATATATATATATATATATATATATATATATATATATATATATATATGCATGTATAAATACTAATGGTGGTTAATTATCTTTGCAATATTTGCAGGTTTGAGTACGTTATAGATGCTGTTGCATACTTTCCTCTGAAAATGGAAGTGAACACTCATTATTTGTTACCAAATGTCTCATACACCATAAACATCATTTTTAAATATCCTGTATATAATAACGACACAATCCATCCCTTCCGATACAAACTCGATGAGGAGTCACACTACCATACATGTTATGTTGCACATGTGAGAGATGATGGATGGTTAACGGCTGAACTATACGAATTTAAAAGCAACCAAAAATATGAAAAATTCTCGATCGAATTCACGAATTTTCTTTTATTGGGAAATCATGAAGAAAAAAGTCTCATTGAAGGCATCGAATTTCGGCCTGTGGAGCATGTAAGTTGGAAACATTATATGAACTTGTTTGGAATCATTTTGTAGATCAAAATTGATATGTGTATTAATTATGACCTAGGGTTTATGTGAGAAAGAAGATAGCGAGGTGGAAACAGATTGGGAGTTCAAATTTAAGACTGATTTTACATTCTTAATCACGTTATTGTCAAAAGATACTCCTCACTGGGAAACAAAAGAAAAACTTTACTTTCTTTTTCGTAAAGGCTTTCTCATCGACAACGGCGACAAGGTATGCAAATTAAGATTTGTTTATGATTAATTTTTTGTAGTATTAGCTAGTCATAATAAATTTCAACAAAATTTTAAGGGTGTAAGTGTTCGTACGGATCACTACAAGAAAAAGTTCAATAAGACCATAACTTTTAGTGACTATTTTGTTTTGGTCACTATTTTGCAATTAGTGACTATAAATTGTCATCATTGAAATCGGGTCATTAATATAAGGGTTGTATGCCAAAAATAGCAACAACTTTTTGTAGTTTTACCGTTATACCCATATTATTTATTTTTTATCATTAATAGCAACAACTTTTGTAATTTTTACCGATTATACCAACTTTTGATCTGGAAACCTGCTATAGCAGGTTACCATCTATTAATATCAACAACTTTTATCTTTTTACCAATAATAGCAACACCGTTTTATATTTTTATCAATAATAGCAACGACTTTTAACTTTTTACCAATAATAAAAACATATCAAATTAAATTTTCCTTTATCTTTAACTAATCATTACTTTAAAGAAACTTAATTTATGAAAATTGAAAGACAATCAAATAAGTTCATAATCCATTTTTTTGTTTAATTTTTGTTAGAAATAAATCAAATGCAATGTGTATCTATAAAAGAGATCAAAAAATATGTTTTCTATAGACATTAAAATATGAAGATTAGTTTGATGTGTCATATTTTCATGCATAGCCGGGTTTATAGGTATGATAGGATCGACCATTTAAGTGTAACATGACAACGTGAAACTCAAATCATTTTGTGTAAGATGTCATAGAAATATAATGAACACATTATGCTACATTTGTATTCTTTTTTGGATACTTAGTTCAACAATATTTGCGTTATTTATTTATTTGATAAATAAATGAATATATTGTCAATAATTATGATCTAATCATGGATAATTAGTTCTTTATTTATGTGATAAATAAAATAGTAATATTAAAAAGTTGCATCCGTTTATTTTATAAATAATTATATATGATTTAATAATCAAATTATTCTATCTCTAACAAAATTTGGATACAAATATAATTATGAACTTATTTGAACGTCATCTGATTTTCATAAATTTAAATAATATATAATCATCCACATAAAGGGATGCTCTTTTAAATATTACCATTTTATTTATCAAATAAATAAAAGACTAATTATCCATAATTAGATCATAATTATTTATTATTATTCATTTAGTTATCACATAAATAAATAATGCAAATATTGTTGTAATAAGTACCCAAAAAATAATTCAAATATAGCATAATGTGTTCATTATATTTCTGTGACATCTTATAGAAAATGAATTGAGTTTCACGTTGTCATGTTACCCTTAAATGGTCGCCCATATCATACCCCTACAAGGCTATGCATGAAAATATGACATATCAAAATTAGGAGTGTGCAAAAAACCAAAAACCAATCTGAAATCGAAAAAACCAAAAAACCGAAACCAAAAAACCAAACCGTTTGAACTTTGAATTTTCAAAAACCAAAAATTTCGATTTGGTTTCGGTTTGGAGGTCAAAATAAACCGGAAAAAATCAAATCGAACTGAAGTTTTATAATTTTAAAATTTATAAATACTCTTCATTCTTTACATTTCTTCATTTAATTTTTTTATTGAAAGTTTTAACTTTTCAATGTGTAAATTTCATATGAGACTAAAACTCACTTTGAATATTATGATGATTATTATAGTTGTATTATTATTGCATTTATATGTTGTCATGATTTTGAATGATAAAATGATTTAATGTCTAAATTTTGTTTGTGAAAGAATGCATTAAGTGTTATATATTTTGATTTTATGTATCCATATATATGTTTATTTCAATATATACATATATACCTACATGTATGTATGTATGTATATGTATGTATGTATGTATGTATATATATATATATATATATATATATATATATATATATATATATATATATATATATATATATATATATATATATATAGAGAGAGAGAGAGAGAGAGAGTCAGGTTCAAAAAAGTACCTCTCGAAATCAAGTGCACCCGAAAGTACTAACCTTAAAAAAAATTAAAATTTTTTTTATCATAACCATGTTTAATTAAATGTTATACGTATGATATACGAATTTCACATACATTCACACTTTCTGTGTCCTTAAAAATTATGTGAATGCTCAACGCATAGTCATGTGAATGGTCATTTCACACCATGTGAATGACCATTCACATGATTTTTTTTACCATTCACAAAATCTATATGTTACTCATTTTGAAAAAAAGTCTTATAATGTTGTCTTATACATGTTTATTCAAAAAAATACATGTGAATGATCATTCACATTAGGGTACGCTGATGAACCTGATTCTATATATATATATACATATATATATATATATATATATATATATATATATATATATATATATATATATATATATATATATATATAGGGGGTTCAATGGAAAACAACAATGCACCTGAAAACTTGTGAAAACCGCACTGCACCACCACAAATGCATCAAATTCCCCGCGTGATGCATCAAAATCTCGCATGATGCATCAAATTTTCCGCGTGATGCATCACCTTATTTACGATCATGCCACCGTATTTTTCATGAAATGCACCAAATCGGACGGTATGCGTAGGTTTCCATAGTTTTCAGGTGCATAGTGGTCACATCTATATATATATATATATATATATATATATAGAGGTGGGTTCAATGGAAAACCACTATGTGTGTGTGTGTGTTTTGGTTTTAGAAAGAAATAATTGAAATTGAAAGCCATGACAAAGAAAAACCGAAACCAAACTGAAACCGAAATAAAAACCAAATAATCAAATCGTTTAAAACCAAACCGAACAGTTTCTTGAATATAGAAACCGATGTTTCGGTTTGGTTTTTGAACCAAAAATTGATCCATGCTCACCCCTAATCAAAATAATTTTCATATTTTAATGTCTATAGAAAACATTTTTTTTGGCACACATTGCATTTGATTTATTTCTAACATTTAAACAAAAAAAATGGATTATGAACTTATTTGATTGTCTTTCGATTTTCATGAATTTAGTTTCTTTAAAGTAATGATTAGTTAACGATAAAGGAAAATCTAAGTTGATATGTTTTTATTATTGGTAAAAAGTTAAAAGTCGTTGCTATTATTAGTAAAAATATAAACGTTGTTGCTATTATTGGTAAAAAGATAAAAGTTGTTGGTATTAATGAATAGCAGGTTTCTAGGTCAAAAGTTGGTATAATCGGTAAGAAATACAAATGTTGTTGCTATTAATGATAAAAAATAAAAAATGTGGGTATAAACGATAAAACTACAAAAAATTATTGCTATTTTTGGCATATAACCCTTAATATAAACCTAAATACCAAATAATTGAAAATGGTCACCCAAGTAAAAAAAATCATTTTTTGTTACGGGTTTTACCGTTAATGACTAGCAATAACTTTTCATAGAAACGAGATGACTCTTTTATAATTTTGATATTATTCAAATTTAAGAATTTATATCAGTTTTAATCAATCATTATCGTTGTATATCTACATAAATTTACATCCGTTGTTGATCCGTCGTTGTCTTGCCGTCACTGTGATGTCATTGATCCGTCGTTAATTGTATTCCGTCGTTGATCTGTCGCTAAATTAAAATTAGCGACAAGATTTTTACCGACAGATCAATCCGTCGCTGAAACACATCAGCGACAGAATAGCGACGGATTTTACTCCAGTTTTTAGTAGTGTCTCAAACTTCTTTCTTCATGCATAAAGTCATATATAAATTTAACTTGATACATATAAATTAGGGTAAACTACAAATTTCGTCCTTGTGGTTTATTAGAAATTATGGATCGGATCCTTTGACTTTAAAAATTATACTGACAGTCCTTGTGGTTGAAGTATTGTTATGGATATGGTCTTTTGGCCATTTAAAATGACCATTTTACCCTTACTTGTTTAATAACTATTATCATTATTTTTTTATTGATATTTCTATTATTATTAAATAATAAACTAATCTAAAAAGATTAAAATACCAGCAAAATTAATTTAATATAAAAGACATAAATTTAAATAAAAATATTAATAAAGACAAATACATAATAATTATTATTAATAAAAAACAAAAAAAAAACGTTTTGAGTTTATATTTTACTAAAATAAAAAAAAATTTACATAAACAACTTTTTAACACTTTCAATAAACGTTTAAAACCATTTTTATATATCTCAGTATTGTATCATAAACAAAAGAGAGTCATTTCCTACCCATTCTTTCAAGGCACGTATATAGTGACGCTTTGATAAGACAAGAATCACAGTCATGAGCAGGACTATATTGGTACCTTGGATTCAATATATATGCGGCTAGATAGAGGGGCTTAACGATCCTACGAAAACAAACTGTATGTAGGATCGGATCGTCGTACGATCTTACGATCTTACTAATGATCCTACGATCTTACCCAAAATCGATCCTACTAGCGATCCTGATCGAAATCCACTTGTAGGATCGTAGGATCGTACGATACTACGATTTAAATCGCGATTTTGATAACCTTGGTTTAAACATTTTGAAAAAAATGTTTAAAAACTTAAAATATATTGAAAAACTTTAATCAAAATGTTTAATTTTTTTGTTATCCCTGAAAACGTTTAATTTTTTCAACAAAAAAAATCTAAAAGGAAAACTAAAGTTAAAAACTATTTTGTTTTTAGTTTTTAATTATTAAAATGATGAAATAACAACTTATATATTTTCATAGATGTTTTAATCTTTATTAAAAATCATTTAATGTAAAATGGATAAAAATGAATACTTAATAATAATAATTTATTTTATGATTTACTAAAAGTTTACATTTTATTTTAAAAAATATAAACTCAAAACGTTATTTTTTTAGTTTTTAATTGATAATAATAATTATTCGTATGTCTTTAAAAATATTTTATTATTTGTTTTCATGTGTTCTACAGTAAATTACTTCTAATGGTTTTCAAAATTATTTTGCGACACCATGCATGTGTTGCTAAATTTGTCGTTATATTTGCGACAACAATATACACATCGCTGAGTGCATCGTTATCTTTGTGACTTTCAGTCAAATGTCGTAGGTTTAGTCGTTGATTTTATGACACCATACATGTGTCGCTAAATTCGTCGTTCTATTTGCGACAACAATAATCACGCCGCTGAATGTGTCGTTATCTTTGCGACTTCCAGTCACGCGTTGTAGGTTTGGTCGCTGATTTTGCGACACCATGCATGTGTCGATAAATTTGTCGTTATTTTTGCGATAACAATATACATGTCGCTGAATGTGTCGTTATCTTTGCGACTTTCAGGCGCACGTCATAGATTTGGTTGTTTATTTGTGACACCATGCTTGTGTCGGTAAGTTAGTCGCAATATTTGCGACGACAATATACACGTCGCTATAGGCGTCACAATCTATGGTGCTAACTTATGATTTTATTATGTTGCTAGCTATACCATGAGAGAGTTTGGTCCGAATCTGAGATTTGCATTTGAAATCATGTGTTTTGTTTCCAGATTTTGTAATAATTTAAAATCCTAGGATTTTCATGAATCCCATAATTCTTTTTTATTTAAAAACTCAACCTCCCTCCTGGATTTTAAATATCAGTTGTATTGCATTCTTCAGATTAACAATTCTTTCCTAAAAAATAATGTAATTTTTTTGACAAAATCCAGATAAATGTAAATGCTGCATAATGTAAATATTTTGACAGAATGCAAATCTCAGGGGAAAAAAACCTACTAACCAAACGTGTTGATTTGTGACTCAACACTTGGTTCATAAATTTATATGACACACTAACAATTTTCAAGGTATATATATATATATATATATATATATATATATATATAGGGTTTGGTTCCGATAAAAACCATTAATACCATGATGAGAACGTGAGAACCAAAATGCCCAAATTTGTACATCAAATGCATAAATTTAAAAATTAAATTTGTAACTTATAACCATTATTATTATTATTATATATGAATAAATATAATAACCTAACACTAAAATTTCATTTAAAAATTACATTCACTAAATTATAAACTAAATGCACAAATTTGAACTTCAAATGCACAAACTTTCTCCAATGCACAATTCGTCTATAAAATGGACAAATTTTAGTATAAGATGCGTAAATGTTTACATTAAATGCATGAATTTATTGAAAGTATAAAGTTTAGTATCCGTTGTTTTATTTTAAAAATAAGTTGAATTTATCTTTTGTGATTAAACTTGGATGTGACATGTGCCATTATATGTTCTCTTTTATTATATATATACTATTACGCGTATATTTTTAATATGTATATAATATATTAAATTTAAAGAATATAAATATTATTATTTTTAAACAAAAGTATATAAGAATGATATTATTATTTATTATGACCGATTAATTTTATATATTTCTAAATATATATGATTATATTCTTATATTTTTTTAATCTTTTTATTATATTATAATTAATAAGTTAGTAGATTATTAGATTTTGTTCGCTTTGATTTGATTGAATTTAAAAGTAGATTATATTAGATTTGGATAGATATAATTTAAATTTTTTTTATAATTTTTAAAACCTATACATGGTGAAGACATGTGGCTTCACAATAAATGAGTATAGTTACTCTTTTAATAGTATTTATATAGATAGACAGATAGATTGAATTAGTTATAAAATATTTACTTTTTAAACATTGTATAAATTGAATACATATAATGGGTTACTAAGTCAAACTTAATTTTAATTATTGTATGTGATCTACTAATTTTATAAATTACATGTCGTGTTTAATTTTCAAATAAATTTAATTATCTTTAAATTAAATAATATAAGGAGATAATATTATTTTGATTTGCACCCATCATGTTTACTACCCATTCGGAATTCCCGCTTGAAAATTCATGCGCCCTAATTTGATAATTTCATAAAAACTGCTCCACACCTACTGCCTCTTAATTCAAGTATTCAACAAAGCTTTTTAGGTAGGACTCACCGTTAAAGAATCATGGGCCGCCACCACCAACACACACATAAGTAAGTCTCCTACTTATTTCTTATTATCTTTGTATATTAGATGATTTTTTTTAAGAACTGTGGGGCTGTGTCAACAATAAAGAAAACTATGATCACAATTATAAATTTGTTCGATTTCTTATTACGAGTTATTTGATTTATTGTTTTTTAAATGATCGACTAATATTATTTAATTCAAGTTAATTGTTTGGAATTGGAATCCTCACATAATGATTCTTTTTTTTCCATATGCTAGTTATAATGCCTAAAGGAATAAATACTGATATATTCAAAATAGGTTCATATCAAATTATGAAGCTAGCTAAGTAAAATAATGAAGTTTATCCCAACTAAGATGCATCATTTTTATATTGGTTGGTTGAATTTTAGATAAGTTTATTCTTTTATTGGTTTGGTTCGATTCGGTTTGGACCGTTACACGCCCCTATAACTACAATGGTTTTTTTGCTATGTTTTTGGCTCATTAGGTTTCAATAGCTTGCAGTTCTTTGTTTGGAGAAGTTTTAAAAAAAACCTTGAGACAAAACAAAATTAATAGGATTGAATAAAAGTGGATAATGAGATTACCTTAGGAGATGAAAGAAAATTAAGAATGCATATATAGCTTTGATAGTTAGTAGTGTCTTAAATAAACACTAAAGATTCTTTTTTTGATTGCTATCGTCAATTTTTGCCAGTTAATCATTCATTCAGAAGAAACAAAGATGCTTTTATTAAGGGACGATGTGAGAGGGATGCACCTCCACCCAGGTTATCTGGTGAGGAAATATGGAATCGAGTTCACCAATATCCAAAGGTTACCGTCAACACTATCCAATAGGAAAAGAATTGGCGGGATTCGGAGTTCATCACAATTGGACTAAGCGAAGTATATTTTGGGATTTACCTTCATGGAAAACTAATCTAATTCGCCACAATCTTGATGTCATGCATGTGTAGAAGAATGTGTTTGATAACATCTTTAACACTGTGATGGATGATAAGGATAAAACTAAAGATAACAACAAGGCTAGACAAGATGTCAAAGAGTATTGCAAGCGTCAAGAGTTGGAGTTGGTTATGCAAGGCAATGGAAAGGCCTTAAAGCCAAAGGCATTGTACTCGTTAAATAAAGAGCAAAAACAAATGATCTTGAAATGGGTAAGAGAGTTAAAGTTTTCAGATGGATATGCTTCTAATTTGTCTAGGTGTGTGGATATGCATAAAGGTAGGATGTGGGGCATGAAGAGTCATGACTGTCATGTATTTATGGAGAGATTGTTACCAATTGCTTTTCGAGAAATGTTTCCAGAACCCATATGGAAAGCAATAACAGAAGTGAGTCTTTTTTTTAGAGATATATGTTCAACTACATTACAAGAGGAGCATTTGGATAAGATGGAGAAAAATATAATAGTAACACTGTGCAAACTAGAGAAGATACTTCCTCCTGGATTCTTTGACCACATGGAACACTTACTTGTTCATTTATCATATGAAGCAAGAGTTGGTGGTCGGATGTATCCCTTTGAAAGGTATATATATATATATATATATATATATATATATATATATATATATATATATATATATATATATATATATATATATATATATATATATATATAAAATTGACAACTATATACATTATTATAATATAGGAAACCTAACTCATGATATTGTTGATTTTATAGATATTTGCATCATCTAAAGAAGAAAGTAAAAAATAAGGCTCGGGTTGAGAGTTCAATATGTGAAGCATACATTATGGAAGAAATCTCAAACTCTTGCTCACATTATTTTGAGTCTCATGTTCTAACTAATTCAACAAGAATTGGTCGAAATGATGATGGGGGAAATGTAAACCTTAGAGGGAATAGTTTATCTATCTTCAAGCACCCTGGAAGGACTTCAGGAAGTTCCAAACGTCGTTACTTAAGTGATGATGAATATGATGTTGCAATCCGTTATGTCCTTCAAAATTGCGAGGAAGTTCAACCATTTATCAAGTATGTGCATTTATTATATATACCTTTAAATAAAACCAATAATTTAGTGACAATTATCTAATATAAATAAATTTATAGGATTTTTTAAGCAGAGTTGAAAGTAGGAGCACTAAATATAACCATTGATCAACTCAGAAATGCTATTGACAAGAGGTTTGCACGTTGGCTAATAAATTATGTAAGAATTTATATAATTTTATTTCAAAGTGTCTTTTCTATTAATATTCTTTGTAAAGTTGCTTATCTAAACTTCTAATTCCAGGTCCTCAATCCAATAAATCATCATACAGTCAATGATCAATTAATAAATTTAGGCATTGGTCCAAGTCGATACGTTTCAACATGGCATACTTATTATGTGAATGGTTTTAACTTTCACACATTGCATCATAGCTCTAGCAGAAAAACTACCAACTCTGATATTTGTGTTATTGGTGAAGGAGATTACTATGGTCGTCTAGTAGATGTTATTGAACTTCAGTATACGGGTTGCTCTCAACTGAATAAAATTGTCCTTTTGAAGTGTGACTGGTTTGACCCTGTTAAAAACCGAGGTTGGAAAATGCATAATGAATTTGGGATCATAGATATTAACCACAAGAAGAAACTATTGAAGTATGATCCATTCATTATGGCACACCAAGCACAACAAGTATACTTTATCCGTTATCCAAGTTTAAGAAGGGATAAAGTTGATTGGTGGTCAGTTTGTAAAACCAAAGCTAGAAGTACAATTGTTGCTCCAAGTCAATCGACGGACTTAGCTTACCAGGAAGAGAGTATTTCATTACCTTTCATTGTCAGTGAACATGATGAAGTTACTCAATTGCTTGATAATTCGAGCACCATGGAAGAGGTGGAACTACAACAACCAGAAGTACAAGTACTAGAAGGTGATGCAAACGAACATGAAGAAGATTTCATTGAAGGTGTTGCAAATGAATTTGAAGAAGATATTGAAGATGACACTGAACATGATGATGAAGGGGAAGACGATGAAGGGGAGCATAGTTATAGTGATGACAGTGATTTTTAAAATTTTTCCATTGAAGTTATTGCAGTTTGACTCATTGAAACACTATGAACCTTCGTGAGATTATTATTGTTTAATTTATCATAAAATTTTCTATTGTTAGGTATATTAATTGTATCCATTTTAATTTAATTATGTAACTTGATAGTAGTAAAAGTCTCTAACTTTTGTTCAAGTACGTAGATGGCAAATGAAGAGGTGAATGAGACTGATACACAAAATCCAAATGAGCATGTCAATGCTGAAGATAGACGTATCATCTTAAAGATTCAAAGAAATGCGTAAGTTTAAAATTGTTGCATAAATGTTTTTTACACATACACATGTACTCATAGCTGTACAACTAGTAAAAAGTTTATGTTTCTTGTAGTTTTATTCCCTCTAACGGTGTGACAAGTAGCATTACTAGCATTTGGAAATCAAGTTTCAGTGATGCATGAGATACATGCATGGGATACATGGACAAGCATTCCACAAGTGGAAAGAGATATTTGGTTTGATGAATTTAAGGTATTATAATAATTATCATTAAAATGACATTTTGTCGTAGACTTATAACATTTCAAAACGTAAAACACTAAGTAAATTCTTTCATGTTTGTTTATCCAGGCTAAAAAGTATTAACGTTAAAGTTCGACGATTATTTGAGAAAAATGGATCAAAGAGCTTACGAGACTTTATGTGCAAGGCGAGGAAGAAACCTCATGCTGGAAAACCATCATTTATGAATCTTACAACTTGGCAAACACCATGTGAAAAGTGGAGATTGTCAGAGTTCACTGAAAAATCCGAAAGAGCAAAAGTTGCTCGACAAGCCAATAAGCGTTTGCATTCTGGTGGTTCAATCTCAAATGCTGAGCATAAAAGGAGACTGGTAAATAACATTTAGTAAATTATTTGTTCACTTGTCTATGTTTTGTTTTAATATAGAAAACTTACATCTTTTAATTTATTTAGCGGGATAAATTGGCCCGAGAACCAAGTGCTGATGGAACACATAAGTGAAAGGATAACACATTTGTTGATAATGAAGCAAAAGAGACATGGGTAAGTTTAAATATAATTCAACTCATGTACATGTTATTATTGAAAGTTTTTAAAGTATTTTGGATTGAGTACATACATTGCTTTATGCTTTATTACTTTGTTATTAGTCATATGCACTAAAATGTTATTTGTCACATTTTTAGTATGTTTTTTTTTATCAATTATGAACAAGGTAGATGAAAATTCTTTTATGCTTCTTGCAAGATATATTTTTGAGTTTAAATATATTATTTATATGTTAAAATCTATGGTACTTGTGTATGTTTTGTTTTGTTATTTTCGATACTAAAAGTTTCTGATTATAATATATTTGGTTACACAGGATATACACCATAAGTGCATGTAATATAAAAATATGTTGCAAACTAGCAATGCATAGACGTGTGTCGATAATTAATCACGATATTTGTAAAATAATAACGATGGTAATAGTGATGCGAAAAAGTATGTTGCTACTAATCAACGACGTGAAATAAAAACAGTGGTCAAATAATAACAATGATAATAGCGATTCGAAGAAGTATGTCGCTAACAACATCGGTCAAATAATAACGACGATAATAACGATGTGAAAAAGTGTGTCGCTAATAATCAGCGACATGAATAGCAACATCAGTCAAATAATAACGACAATAATAGCGACACAAAGAAGTGATGTCGCAACCAATCAGCGACCTGAATAGCGACATAATTACGGTGTCGCTTAGGATCGCGACGTGAATAGCAACACAGTCGACCATGTACCGAGCGACTACAATAGAGACGAAATTTTTGGCGTCGTAAAAGTCTGCGACATATTATAAGTGTCGCTAAACGCGTCTCCATTTTAGCGACGTATTATAGCATGTCGCTAAATCTGCGACGCGTATATAGAGACACACTGTATTGCGTCGCTTTAAAAGTCGCTAACATAAATTATGTCGCTGAAATCGTCGCTAATAAAGACATGTTTTTTTGTAGTGTATATTATTATTATATACTAATGGAAATAATAATAAAAACAACATTAATAATAATTATTAAACTAGTAAGGGTAAAATGGTCATTTTAAATGGCCAAAATACCATAGCTGTAACAAAACTTCAACCACAAGGACTGTCAATGTAATTTTTAAAGTTAAAGGACACAATCCATAATTTCTAATGAACCACAGTGACGAAATTTGTAATTTACCCTATAAATTATGATGTTCTTGATTTAAGATAGGTTCCCGCGAAACTTCACGCCACACATGGAAGCACGTACACATGCACACTGATGTATGTACATATATGCACACTACAAGAAACATGGGTTGTAGCAGCGACTAATATGTCGCTCCTTATACAGGTATTAGCGGCGACAAGTCGCTGCTAATAAGTCGCGGCTAAAGGTTTAACACTAAAACTCATATGTCGCTGCTAGATATATCGCTGCTAATACATTTCGCCACTAAAGGTTAATGTTGCTGCTAATACTAATAATATATATTTTTAATTTTTTAAATAATTAAATATAGCCTGTTATTATAAATGTGTGTGTGTATATATATTTATAACCTACTACTTTATATAAATATACAATACGTACTACAAAATTCATAATAATATATAAATAAACAATCAACGTATGTTACAAAAAACGTATGTTACTTAATTAGTTTAAACACTAACAAACTAATCATCGTCATCTTCATTGTCGTCGTTGTCTTCATCATGCTCCTCGTTACCGTTTTGACTATTGAACTTTCGATAAAGTTCCATCATTGCATCTCTAAAATGAAGGTTTCTATAGATGACATCAAAAATATTCCAGCTACAATATATATATATATATATATATATATATATATATATATATATATATATATATATATATATATATATATATATATATATATATATATATATATAACGCGTGCAAAACACACCTCAGGTTTTAATGTCTAAATGAACCCAAAGTATAAATTACACAACTGGCAGTGTACCAATCGTGTGCAATATAGCTTTAAGAATCACCCAGGATTTATCGAACTCAGGGAACGGAATAAAGATCGGAGACTCCAATACTACAACATAAACCAATATTTAGCTATTTCGGATCTTTTTGATGGAATTAACAACTAAGACGATAAAAACAATTAACTAAATAACTAAATCAAACTAAGTAACACAAGAATAAAGTTAATCTACTTGTTTTTTTTTGGATTTTTCAAATTAAATAAAAACTAATATCGGCAAACACTAATTAAACTTAATTAACGGATGCAACAAGTAATGACTACTATATAATACGAACCAAACCAACAAAAGCAGAATCAAAGCAGAATTGACTTAAACAAGTAATGGACGATAATAAATTAAAATTACGAAACTCTTGTATTACGAAAGTGTCACCCACTTGGAATTAGAAAACTACGATTAATTGGCGATGGATTGAATTGACTGACTAAAAACAAATCGGTTGATAACCAACTATAAATTCAGTTAAGCCCGGATTTTGGTTTACTTTACCGATTAATTAATTACTTCAAGTTAAAATATTTAATATTTATAACCACGTGATGAAAACGAAGCAACTCGTCAAAACTCCAATATTAACCGATAAATCTTATAATCGCAACACAATGCCTAAAGATAATCGATTAACACCGAAATCCAACAAATTAACTTTGTCACTTTAAAAATCAAATTTTATGATTTGTCAACCCTATTATCGCAACACAATGCATAAGAACCAACAAACACATAAAATTCTAGATTAACAATCAACTATCAAACCATTATCGCAACACAATGCCTAGAAGGGATAATTGACTATTAATTTTTCATTTAAAGCATCTTTCTTTGAAAAACGCAGATTTAATTAACACTTAATTATCGCAAAAAATGCTAAAAGATTAATAAAAATCTGATTTTTAACAAGAAAATATGAAATAATCAAGAAACCAACAAATATAAACCAAAATCCATCAATCAATCCAATAATATACCAACTAATACATAGAATTCGTTATCCCAAGTGGGTGAACAATAAACTACTGACGATCCATAATAAAAACAGAAAATAAACAAAAATTAATAGCATTCATCATGAAATACGAAAGAAAAAGGAACGAATGTACCGAAATCTTGCAAAAAGTGACGAAAAACCAACGATTGCCGCTAACCAAATGCTTCAATCCACGCAAATATCAATCCCGAATGATTAATCAACTAAAACTATGCTAAACCTACTTAAATATGTGAAGAAATACTGCAAAAATTCGTAAAACTAGGCTGGAAACCGAATTCTGCTTCCCTTGGAACTTGATTTGCTTTATACCCACAACATGCTTTTCTGAATTTCTTCAGGTGGGAATACGGAATCTTCAGAGGATAGACCGCAGAACTGCGCATTATTCTGAACTAAAGCGATCAGACTCGACTTTAACTCAAAATTAACGGCACTGAATCTAGGAATAACTATCGCACCTTTCGAGTCATCGGTGACCAGCTGGTTAAGCTCAAGCATTGTCCTCCGGTCTCCCATTGTGAAAGATGAAGACTCAGAAGAAGACAAAGAATCAGAAGATGAAGACGGTGAGAAAGTTAAGGACTAGAAATCGAAGGTAACTGAACACAAATGTCTACGTGACCTTCCTCCACCGGATGAGGAACAGTATGGTCAGTAGAATCAGATAAACTAGAGAGTCCCTCAGCTAAAGGGTGTGATTGTTCACGACGACGGTTACGGAATGCTCGCTCAGGTTCAGAGTATGGGCTGACGATATTAGGATTACGACGACTCATACACTGAACACCCTTAAAAGAAAAAAAAAGGAAAACGAAAACAGACATAAAATTTAACTTTTCGGTGGGATTGCCCCTAAAAACGATCAACTAAACTACCGGTGTTGGTTGTTTCTAAAAGCTCACACCGTTCCTCAAGCAAAGTACTCCATAAATGATCTTACTCAGGCCTCAATTCCAAATAAACTCTCTAGAAACATGCAAGACTCAATATCATTAAAGATCCATAAACTATGAATTTGAAGCCAATGCAAGAAACAATGAGATCACAAGATGCAAAAAGAATTGCAATGCCAACAACTTCCCACCTCATTACATCACTCATTGTATAGGCTCGTACATTTTTCAAATTCCGCTCAATGCCAGACATGTTAAAAGAATATCAGCATATGCTTGAGAGTAAATCACACCGCCATCACTTAATGTTTGAAAATAAAGCACATAAAGGTCTTAATGGGCGGTAACGAGACTAGGCTAAGGAACTGGGGAATATATGGCTAAAGTGGGGCTAAAAGTTTGGTATCTAAGATCAAGCAGCAAACAATAGAATCGAGTAACCAACATCGGACCAAATAAATCACTGAGAAAATTACCCAAATAAACTGGCTTGATTTATGACATCTAATAGCAGCTCAGAAGAACAAAAAATCAATTCACTTTCTTATTCCAATTCTTTCTCTTGCTCTTTTCTTTTTCTTTTTCTTTTTTTCCTTTTTCTTTTTCTTTTTCTATTTTTCTTTTTCTATTCTTTTTTTTCTCTTTTTTTCTTTTTCCTATATAGCGCTGAATTTCCAGACATCGGTTGTATGCAATCTGTACCCAAAAAGAACTCTCTTAACCATACTAGCATCGCCGCGGTACAACACTAGAAAAGCCAGGAAGAACACAAAAGTAGAGAATTACACGTGACTCGAATGCTATCAAAACAAGGCATAAACATCAAGGCTCAAGGAGGATAAACTAACTAACAAACATATGATCCCAGATAAATCCCTAAAGCTTACTACTGAATCACGATCCCAATTCTGGTCAAACGAAAGACAAAAGGATTATTTGGCTGATAGTGTGGGTTGTCACCAAAATGAAAGGCCAAAGCTCAAAGGGGGGTATCTAAGGGAAAAATGCCGGTATGGGTGTCATTGGGGAAAAAGGGTATCCTAATTGTGCCTTTATACGAGTGCTAGATTCTCAAACGATGTGATCTTGGCATGCATTTAACAAACAAGTTCTACCTTAATCTAATTAACAACGACAGATTCACATCGAAAGAAATAATGAGCATTAAATATGAATGCTAGATAGGCTCAAATTCTCACGAAACGAATGAACAGGGTTGTTTGTGCTTAACCACACAATTTCAGTCAAGAAGCGTAACATGCACATCAAACATCCTGTTGTCACAAAGAAAATCTCAAAGTCATTTGCTCAGCTTCGCATGCATAGAAAATGGAACAATACTACTACGAGTCTCACATGCAAAAATAGAGAGAAAATTTAAAAATCGGTCTATCTTTAGACAAACATGCATTAGCTTAATTTAAAAACATGCAAAGCTTAAAATCAACCTTTTTATACCCCCACCCCACACTTATTATTGACAATGTCCTCACTGGCATGAACAATTCAAGAAAACATGGAATAATGGAGATAAAAAATGAAACAAAAAAAACTCCCCTGATACAGTTAAGCATGGCCATGTCTGAATGATGAGGCTGAACTGACTGCTAGTGAGCATCTCTACCATGGCCTGTCATGACAAGACATCTATCAACAACTGTCCAAGACTGATAACATTCTAACACACATAAATTTGTCTTAACATGCATCAAACACATCACTCACACTCATTTCAAACATATGTGATCATATGACATATCAGCACACCAAAATATTCTCAAGACAATGCCACCCCCCTTTTCATGAATAAAGCATAATGTGTGACACCATGAGCATGCACGGACTAGAACATAAATACCTAAACAAAAATCTACAAAAATAAACAAAGAAAAATGGAAACAAACCAAACTATAAGAACTCAAAAACACACCATCTAAGAAAATAATTACAATAAGCACACCACACACAAAGCAATAAAACAATAAAATAAAATAAAACTAGAAATTAGAACAAGCAAACATGCTTTCAAAACAAGACCACTAGAATCAATCATGCAATCTTAAGACACATACTCAATGCACGGGCTACTTATTAAAGTATATAACTTTCAAAATTTAAATTAACAACTCAACACATCAAGCAAAACAAACTAAACATAAAATGAAAACTTAAAATACAAATGAAAGTATCTACGGGTTGCCTCCCGAAAGCGCTTGTTTTGACGAGTCTCTAGCTTGACTCGTCCACATGGCCCTTAGTTTGATAAAACATACCTGGGAAACGAGCTCGCAAACCTTTCATACCCACTAAAGCAATGTACTCGCTAATCGGATCCTCATGATCAAAATTAAACTTCGGAAACTGCCATGTTGGTTTCTCTTTGATCTTTTCTACCTTCTTCTTCCGCTGTCTTGGCTTCTTTGACTTCCCTTTGTTCTTGACCAAGCTTGAAGGTACCTGTCCATCACAAACAACTACAGAATCAGATTTAAGAATATCAAGCTTATCATGATCAATATGAGAAGGAGTAGATGGTGATGGTGCTTCAAACAAAGCAAAAATATCCTCATCGGTTGGGATATCATTCTCATCAACGTGCATCTGCCAATCTACTCCAAGCAAGCAAGCAATCTCCCACAAGTCTCTATTAGCATCAAACTCATTCACATTAATGTGCATCTGACAAAAAATTAACTTTTCAGGGGAATTGCCCCTAAAAAGGATCAATTAAACTACCGGTGTTGGTTGTTTCTTAAAGCTCACACCGTTCCCCGGCAACGGCGCCAAAAACTTGACGCGTGCAAAACACACCTCAGGATTTAACGACTAAATGAACCCAAAGTATAAATTACACAACTGGCAGTGTACTAATCGTGTGCAATATAGCTTTAAGAATCACCCATGATTTATCGAACTCAGGGAACGGAATAAAGAACGGAGACTCCAATACTACAACCTAAACCAATCTTTAGTTATTTCGGCCTTTTTGATGGAATTAACAACTAAGACGATAAAAATAATTAACTAAATCAAACTAAGTAACACAAGAATAAAGTTAATCTACTTGTTTTTTTTTTTTTTTTGGATTTTTCAAATTAAATAAAAACTAATATCGGCAAACACTAATTAAACTTAATTAACGGATGCAACAAGTAATGACTACTTATATAATACGAACCAAACTAACAAAAGCAGAATTGACTTAAGCAAGTAAAGGATGATAATAAATTAAAATTACGAAACTCTTATATTACGAAAGTGTCACCCACTTGGAATTAGAAAACTACGATTAATTGGCGATATTTTGAATTGACTGACTAAAAACAAATCGGTTGATAACCAGTTATAAATTCAATTAAGCCCGGATTTTGGTTTACTTAACCGATTAATTAATTACTTCAAGTTAAAATATTTAATCTTTATAACCACGTGATGAAAACAAAGCAACTCATCGAAACTCCAATATTAACCAATAAATCTTATAATTGCAACACAATGCCTAAAAATAATCCATTAATACCGAAATCCAACAAATTAACTTCGTTACTTTAAAAATCAAACTTTACGATTTGTCAACCCTATTATCGCAACACAATGCATAAGAATTAACAAACGCATCAATCAACTATCAAATCATTATCGCAACACAATGCCTAGAAGAGATAATTGACTATTAGTTTTTCACTCAAAGCATCATTCTTTTTTGAAAACGCAGATTTTATTAACACTTTATTATCGCAAAACAATGCTAAAAGATTAATAAAAATCTGATTTTTAACAAGAATACATGAAATAATCAACAATCCGACAAATATAAACCAAAATCCATCAATCAATCCAATAATATACCAACTAATACATAGAATTCGTTATCCCAAGTGGGTGAATAACAAACTACTCACGATCCATAATAAAAACAGAAAATAAACAAAACTAAATAGCATTCATTATGAAATACGAAAGAAAAAGGAACGAATGTACCGAAATCTTGCAAAAAGTGACGAAAAACCAACGATTACCGCTAACCGAATGCTTCAATCCACGCAAATATCAATCCCGAATGATTAATTAACTAAAACTATGCTAAACCTACTTAAATATGTGAAGAAATACTGCAAAAATTCGTAAAACTAGGCTGGAAATTGAGAAAATAAGCTGCTGCTTCGTTCTGGTCGATTCTGTGTGTTTATAAGGATTCTGCGCCGCCTACGGTCGTAGGCCTCTTTGACCTGGTCAACATCGTGCCCTAGCCCACGGTAATGCTCCTGGTACCCCCTATGGTCGTAAGCTTCCCCCTTCTACGGTCGTAGGCTCCAAACATCACCAAATTCACCTCTTTTCTTCTTGGAAAATTCATGGGAACTCGTCGGGGCTTCAAACTTTGTCGGTTTTTATTCGATGTTTGTTCCTTCGTCAATAAAACCTCTTTTGTCCTATGAATCACAAAAATGAATGAATTAGATATCTTTTTCATGAATTTCGAGTGAAAAACCAACCCAAATGCAAGGTAAATAATGCCAAAAATATGTATAAATATGAATATATCAATATACAAACACACACACACATTAGTAAACTTCATTATAAACTAAAATTAGTTATACATATCCATCATAGCGTGTAACAAATATATATGACTTATACCGATCCATCATCATCAATTACAAGTATACATGCCTCATATTAGCTCATTAAACCCCGTTACAAGTATTTTTAACCAATACCGACCTATACATACTCATCATGGCGTGTAACACGTAGATATAACTAATATCGACCCATTATTTTCAATTACAAGTATACATGTTTCATACTGACTTACCAAGACCCGTTACAAGTGTTTTTAGCCAATACCGACCTATACATACTCATCATGATGTGTAACAGGTAGATATAACTAATACCGACCAATCATCATCAATTACAAGTATAAATGTCTCATAGTAACTCATCAAGACCCATTACAAGTATTTTTAGTCAATACCGACCAACACATACTTATCATGGCGTGTAACAAGTAGATATAACTAATACTGACCCATCATTATCAATAACAAGTATACATGTCTCTACTAACTCATTAAGAATCATTACAATGATAAGTTTTTCAGATAATTTACCTGTGATGGTCGTGAGGTCTATGACCGATTCCATTTATATGTCCCCATATGGAACCCAAGACCTTCTCAAAAATCGATACCTCATCTAATGGGGTTGGATTGTTCAACAAGGATGAAATTCGTATTGCTTCACGAACTCACGTAGTCCGAGTTTTATCGATAGACATTATGCAACTGAAACATAAGTTAGAGTATAAGGTTTACTCTAGGAGAATTAAAATTCTATGATTCGAAAAGCAACCTCGAAATGAGATTAAAAATCAAACACGGATAGAGTATTTACATGGGTAGGCTTCTAAACCCACTTTTCGAATACCTGACCTCATATGTGAATGCACATTACACAATTGCTTGTTTAAGAAAAATTCGGCAACATTTCCCTTTAACTCTCAAGTATATAATAAAGTATATATGCTCGAGAAGCAAATAGAAAATGACAACTGAATCATTCTTAAATAAACAATCATGTCATAGAAATTCACATCCTAAATTAGATGAAGTATCAAAAAAGCAGTCCCAAAACG